>JALMQS010000070.1:9703537-10087884 GCA_024734495.1 Forficula auricularia
AAATCTATATAATAAAAATGAATTTCTTTTTCTTTGTAAGCGCGGATCTCTCAAATGCCTGGACCGATTTGGCTAATTTTTTTTTTAAATGTTCGTAATAGTCCAATTCAGGTTAATACGTAAAAAAAATTGGAAAAGTTGCCCGGAAAATTGGAAAATTCACGAAATACTAAAACAAAATGGGTTTAGCCAACCTAGCTTGCCAAACAATAAAATAACTAAACTAGCAAACTAACTTTGTGTTGGCAGCCCTATCTGTCACATTTTTGAGATGTCATTTATTCTTAATAGCATAGAGAAAAGAGATCTAACCACATTATCGTTGAAGAGGAATTTAATAATGCAACACAGATTTAAAAAAACTATCTATTTTTTAAAGTACATTTAAAAACAAAAATTAAAAAAATAAACTCCAACGGATCGTTGTTAAACTTTATCCAATGTACTATCTTATTCTAAAATAAAGTACTTTAAAATATAATTTTACAAAAAACTATATATGACCTTTTTTGTGGTCCTCAAGGTACTTAATTACAATGAATTTTAAATCCCACAAATATTAATTTGACAATTTAATTGACGAACTCAAAAATTGTTATTTAATTAAATAAACTGCAACGGATCGTTGCTAAACTTTATCCAAATTCATTTGAAATATTAATATGTTTATTCCTTCATTATTAATCAGATATCACTTGCTATTTGCAGTTCATGTTAACCATGCGCAAATCCAGGGGGAGCGATGGGGGCGACCGCCCCCCCCCAAAGCATTGGAGATCAACAATTTTTATATGTTTATTTAATCTTTTTTTGTTATATAACATTAAATTTTAAAATTGAAGAAAATAAAGTTCTATGTGGGGGGGGGGGGCGTCTCTGGCCGCCCCCCACCCCCGCTTGGACAATTCGACTGCGACACACTTCCGAGATCAAAAGTAGATCTTATATACCGGCGACCGCCCCCCCCCCCAAATCAGAGGTCTGGATCCGCGCCTGATGTTGACTTTATTTCAAAAATGATGATCGATTCTCATTTAACAGTCGAGGAATAACCATTCTACATTCGATTTTTGACGTTTCGGTTTTTATTGGTAGCCATTGGTGAAGACATGGAGGAATCGACTTAAAATCAAAAATAACGATCGATTCTTATCTAATAGTAGAGGAATAACCTTATTGCATTCCATTTTTGATGTTTTGACTATTAATGGCAAGCTCTACTGAAAACATGGAAAAATCGACTTAAAATCAATAAGACTAAATTCTTTTATGATAAACAACTCAAGCTTGAGAATAAGAGAATTTTTTATAAATAGAGATTTTTAATACATTTTAAATATTTGTTTCATCTTATTTGTTATGAGTGTATATTACAGTTAAATAGAATCACAAATTATGTCTATTTAAGACTTTATAATAAAACAATTATATTTATTCTCTGTTACTAATAAAACATCAATAAAGCAGCCACGTGGGGGTCCAGGGGGCGAAGCCACCTACTGTAAAACCTTGAAGTAGATCTTATATGCCGGTGACCGCCCCCAAATCAGAGGTCTGGATCCGCGCCTGATGTTGACTTTATTTCAAAAATAATGATCGATTCTCATTTAACAGTTGAGGAATAACCATTCTACATTCGATTTTTGACGTTTCGGTTTTTATTGGTAGCCATTGGTGAAGACATGGAGGAATCGACTTAAAATCAAAAATACCAATCGATTCTTATCTAATACTTGAGGAATAACAATTCTACATTAGATTTTTGACCCTTCGATTATTATTGGTAACCATTGCTGAAGACATGGAGGAATCGACTTAAAATCAAAAATAACGATCGATTCTTATCTAATAGTAGAGGAATAACACTTATTGCATTCCATTTTTGATGTTTTGACTATTAATGGCAGCTCTACTGAAAACGTGAAAAAATCGACTTAAAATCAATAAGACTAAATTCTTTTATGATAAACAACTCAAGCTTGAGAATAAGATAATTTTTTATAAATAGAGATTTTTAATACATTTTAAATATTTGTTTCATCTTATTTGTTATGAGTGTATATTGCAGTTAAATAGAATTTCAAATTATATCTATTTAAGACTTTATAATAAAACAATTATATTTATTCTCTGTTACTAATAAAACATCAATAAAGCAGCCACGTGGGGGTTCGGGGGCGAAGCCCTGCAACTATGAAAAGGCCCGCCGAAGGCAGCAGTTGAAAGCTTAGTGTATAATAAAAATGAAATTTCCATGCCTTGTCTTGTTATTATTGCTGTTTTAATTAAAAATTAAGAATCGTCTTTGTGAGTTCCACTCTCTATTTGTAAAGAATCGTCTTCAAAGCTTCAAAATGTACTTGTTAATAGGATTAATCCCTTCCAAATTTGACTCTCGCCCCCCCCCTTCTTGAAATAAATTGGTTTGTTATGAAAATCCTTATCATTTAAATCTTCTCATTTACGAGTCTCGAGATTTCCCTTTTTGTTTGACTTTATGAAAATTAATCTTAGGGAAATAAACATCGGGGGTGGCCAACCCCTCTCTCTCTCTCTCTCTCTCTCATAACACAACGTGTATTTTCTTCAAAGCGTTGTTGCTTTCTGTTAAAATACTACCAGCATATCATGCGGTATTATTTAGGTCACCCTCTTTAGCGAGCAAGATTCATTCAAGATAGACTGAGAGCGATAAGAACGAAATCCAGTCTGGAATAATCCCCGGATTAAGGGATTAAAAGGCCAACAAAGATAGGGGAACCGTATCCTAAGTGAACTAAGTAATGTAGAAATTTTGGATTTTATTAAATAAAATCAAAAATTCATTTTGTATATTATTTAGAAATTTATTTAATTTAATCAATAGGTGGTAGCTTTCTTTCGCAGGTTGATCACATATGCGATTTGGGAGTTACCTTCGAGTCTTCTCTCTCTTTTTCTCTTCATATAAAAAAAATATTTGTGGTCAGTCTTTTAAACTTATGGGATTTATATATAGAAATACAAAAAAAAAAATATAAAAAATTTCAAAAATTCCAACTGCCTAAAAATACTATTTAACTCCCTAGTAAGAAGCAAGCTGGAATACTGGCATTATAATTTGGTCACCGCATGTCCAACATCAAATTGACCAAATTGAAAAAGTGCAAAATAAATTTTTAAAAATTATATCATATAAATTCTCATCAACTAATAACTCTCTTACCCCATATAACTATCCCTCTTCTAGACTCTTAAGAACCGAACTAAATATCCAAAGTTTGTCATCCCGTAGACTACAATAATTTTTAAGAAAAAAATAAAAACCGACTTCAAAAAATTAAATGCAACAAAATAAAATACACTAAAAGGTATAAAATAATTATTATCTTATTTAGTTACAACTAAACGACGAAATATTAACATGAAATTACTTTTTGAAGTCGGTGCCAAACTAACTATACCTATAAGCGAGCGTACCCTCCAAACGTACTAAGTAAGATCCGTCGAGTGCGATTCATAAAAGGTATATGTTTGGCACCAACTTCAAAAAGTAATTTCATGTTAATATTTCGTCGTTTAGTTGTAACTAAATAAGATAATAATTATTTTATACCTTTTAGTGTATTTTATTTGTTGCATTTAATTTTTTGAAGTCGGTTTTTATTTTTTCTTAAAAATTATTTTTATTTTTCTCTTTTTAGTGATGTCATTAATAGTGATCATATCATCAGAACTTGACCAAATTAATATGACACCATCCCTAAGACACCCCCTATCGGATAAAAAAAGAACCATCGAAATCGGTTCATAAACAAAGAGGTTAGGTCTAAACAAACCTAATAAAAAAGGTCTAATACCTATGAAAAAAATACGAAAAAAAATGGGACCAATCGGAAGCTAGACTGGACCCAATGCAAAAAAATTTTCAAAATCGGTTGAGAATTGGCGGAGATATGAGGTAACATAGGCACAAAAAAAAAAAAAAAAAATTCAGTCGAATAGAGAACCTCCTCCTTTTTTGAAGTCGGTTAAAAATAGCGATTGATTCTCATCTAGTACTTGAGGAATAACCATTCTATATTGGATTTTTGACGTTTCGGTTTTTATTGGTAACCATTGCTGAAGACATAGAGGAATCGACTTAAAACCAAAAATATCGATTGATTCTCATCTAGTACTTGAGGAATAACCATTCTATATTGGATTTTTGGCATTTCGGTTATTATTAGTAACCATTAATGAAGACACAGAGGAATCGATTTAAAATCAAAAATAGCCATCTATTCTCATCTAATACTTGAGGAATAACAATTTTACATTAGATTTTTGACGCTTCGATTATTATTGGTAACCATTGCTGAAGACATGGAGCTGCTATCGACTTAAAATCAAAAATAACGATCGATTCTTATCTAATACTCGAGGAATAACCTTATTTCATTCCATTTTTGATGTTTTGACTATTAATGGCAACCTCTACTGAAAACGTGGAGGAATCGACTTAAAATCAAAAAGACTAAATTCTTTTATGGCAAACAACTCAAGCTTGAAGCTTTAAGTCGATTCCTCCATGCTTTCAGCAATGCTTATTAATAATAACCGAAATGTCAAAAATCCAATGTAGAATGGTTATTCCTCGACTGTTAAATGAGAATCGATCATTATTTTTGAATTAAAGTCAACATGAACTGCAAATTGCAATTGATATCTGATTAATAATAAAGGAATAAACATTAATAGTTTCAAATGAATTTGGATAAAGTTTAGCAACGATCCGTTGCAGTTTTTTTTTTTATTTTTTATCAAAACTACGTGGTAAATAATTTCAATTTTTTTTTAAGTTACTCCGAATATATTATTCTAACAAACATTAGTTTTTCATCAAGATGGTGAAAGTCCTTCAATAAAAAAATAAATAAAATAATGATCATTTCCCAATCTACCATATGTAAAAAATTTCATTTTTAATTGCAATTATTTCAAGTTTGGTGTGATAAATCGTCTTCAAATTTTAACAGTGTGTTTATTATGGTTTTAATGACTTATATTCCAAGTTTCGAAGACTTCTTGAATTTGTGCATTTGTGAAAGAACTACCTTAATTAAGAAAGTAAAAACGTTTGCCGTACCGTTTATCTGTATATCAATAAATCCAGGAGAAATGATCGCTCCATTACAATCAATTTGTTCGTCGGCGTAATTTTTCTCATCGAAAAAAATCCTCTCCGGATTGACAATTTTTCCATTGCGAACCCATAGATCTTCCCGTATAATTTGATGGTCCCGTAAAATGGAACAATTCCGAAATTGAAACAGACGTTGGTTATTACTCGCCATGGTCAAAAGGGAACAGTTGTTGCTGGCTGGTTTCCTTCAACTTTGAACTGAGAAAAGACAAGAGATGAAATTAACACAGGCGAATGAACCTTTTATCGCTCTCGCAATGATAACAAGAGCCAATGAATAAACAAGATAAAGAAATTAATTAGTGGTCTGGTAAAAACATATTTGCTTTCACCCAATTCAAGGTGATCGGCTTACCGGTCAGTATATGAATACAGCGGTGCTGTATAAATAAATCAATAAAAACCAGTTTTTAAAGAATTTTCATTGCTAAATAATGTAAAAGAGTTTCCATTTCTTAATGACAACGTCAGAGATAAAGTTTAATAACGGAGATAAAAAAACGATTAGAAATGTCAAGATGAAAGTTCATCTTGTCAAACGTGAATTCTATTGGCGGGAACATTGAATAAAACAAGAGAAGGAAAAAGTGGTTAAAACGCTCTACTCTCCCAGGGACGGAACATAAAATTAAAAAAAAAGTTGGGGGGCAGGGAACCCAGGATTACAGGGGAGGGGGCTCTCTGTAATTTTATGTCAGGACAGTGGTCTTCAACCGACTTATAAATCTGAGGAATCCTAAAATTTAAATGCTATTTCTTTGGAACCCAAATGTAAAATAGCACAAACATTTTAAAAACGTTATAAAATAAAAATTTATTTTTAAACAATTCAATGCCTTTGGATCAGGTGTCGCCAACCTGTGCGGTGGTCCGTGGTGTAATTTTAATGGTCCGCAAAGAAATTCAGATATTATATTTAAGCAGCAAACGTCGCACTAATTTTTAATATATATATATTAGTATTACTCTTTTTATGTTACTGTCAAATAATTGAAATTAAAATAATTAATACATAAATAGATATATATATATGTACTTGTATCGATCATACATAATGCTCCTAAATAATTTGTAACTTAAAATAAACTGATGTGGCCATCCAATTGACTTTACTTCTAATACACATATAGGTCATATTTATACTTTATAAATCATTTGTAATTGCCTTAGAATCTTGTAGAAATTAGTTTTAATGAAATTCTATATTAAGGGTAGTTACCCCCTTTAAGGGATGGAGGGTTGATAAGAAAAATTAATTTCAGCCATATATTAAATAAGACAGGGGTTCCCAAACTTTTCCGAGTCGCGGCGCCCTTTTTAAATTAACATTTTTTCATGGCGCCCTATTATATAATATTTATTTTGGCCGCGCAGGAGGGGGCCTCTTCTTACAACAGATAAGAAGTCTACAAATTAGGTCTATACAATTGGTGGTAATATTTACATTTTCTCTCTCTCCCTCTCTATTTATTACAGTAATCGCATTGTTAAAAGTAGGTAAAGTAAAAGTACATACAATATCAAAACACATACCGTATTTGGTCTCTCTAAATACTCTTGTGTTAGAATCGATAAAAATATATTGAAAATTAATAGTTTCAGTAAAATCAGTAAATTCACACCACAAAGTGGACCCTTTGTATTAATTTCAGATTTTTTCGAGGGTGTCAAAGTTAAATTTTTTCGCTTTACTTTACCTATATACTGTAGCTATGTTTAATCGTAAGTAAGAGATAAAAATTAATAATAAATAAATTTTTAGCTTCTCATTTTGTTTTTGTCTAGTTAGGTCAAATGTCTTGTTTCAATTAATTCTGAAGCTTCGCGGCGCACCTGTGTATAGAAGTCCACGGGGCTCCGCGGCGCACAGTTTAGGAACCTCTGAACTAGGATATTAAATTTGATCAAAATTGGATAAGCCATTTTCAAGATATTTAGAAAAAACTAAAAAAGTACTGTAATAAAGTACTAATGTTTGTGGGTCGATATGTACCAAAAAGTAAAAAATAAATCTAATTTTGATAAAGTAATGCTAGGTTTTCAATTTCATTTCAATCGCTTGAACGGTGTGGAAAAAATCGTGGACGAAAAAAAGGTATTATTGCGTTATTATTAGCATGGATGAGAATTATACAGTGAAGTGTGCTAGGACAGCTATGGATCGTCGATAGTGTTTCTTTTTTCAGCAGGCAAACTATGATATTTGAAACTTACGCTCTATTTCAAAGAGTATTCTATTATATATATTATGTATGATTGTTTCTTTGCATTAAGCAGAAGGCACTCTCTTTGATCTATTCTGTAGCTATAGGATGTTTTTATGGCTTCTGTAAAATTTTAATTATTTACTTAATTACGAGTTTTTCACACTAAAGGGACGATATCCAATTACTGCCCATGGGCAGGAGTAAGTAAATGTAAATCTTACAGACTATACCATATATTAAGAGTTTATTAAGTCTATGAAAATACTATTTAAGATTGTGCAAAATAAAAATCATTACTTACTTTAGTTTATGGAAAAGCAAGTGTTTTAGATTTAGAGGGAGTCGAAATAATATGTTTAGTAAGTTTTCGAATTTTCTCGATTCTATTATCTAGATAATTTCCTAAAAAGCAAAAACAAACAAAAAAACAAGATAACTTCTGTTTACTTTCAGTAATAAAATTTATCAATATTTCTTCAAAATACCTTTTTCTTCATCTTTCTCGATTTTTTTAATTTCCATTGGAATCAATTTATTCTTATTATTATTTTGCATTTCACATCCATAATATTTTTTTCTTTTATCATGTATATTTTTGAAATTTGCAATTTTTTCTTACAGCTTTTCGCTGTCTTTTTCGACATAATTCGTCCATCTTTCTTATTTTTCTTTATGTGTTTTCATTATCTAAATAAAAAACACAAACAAAAGCCATTAAATAATTATATTCAACCCCTCCTCAATTAATCAGATCTCCCAAATCTGGAAAAATATTTTTTCATTAGCACAAAGAGCCTAAGACAATTATAATTTAAGTTAAATTAGAAAATTTATAGAAAATATCTGTATGTATCTATAACCAATTTCTCGGCTAGAACGTTGAACCAGTAATTATGAAATATCCAATTTTTAGATTTTGATTAATTACTAAACAGATATACGCCGTCTGATTGCTCCACCCGGTACTTTTTACAGAGTTTAAACTTTCTAACTCAATGAGAGAAAAATTGCCAAATCACCAAAACCACGGAGCATACCAAGTTTGCTTATAGGCCTTAAAGCTTTGTTTTCAACTAAAATGTTTAATACAATTAAAAATCACCCTAGAATTTTGAAAAATACTTAATAAATAAATAAAATAGTCTTAAAAAACAAAAATTGAAAAATCTGGCTACAATACAATCTCAGATATTAGTAAAAATTTATAATCTCAAAATTCAATAAATTGGTGTTATTAGACCTAATTTAATTATATTTAATTAGGTAAGGCAATTTCTAAACATATATTTTCTATACGATAATACAGAAAAAAATAAAATAGATTTTGTAATAAAAATGCTTTCCTTGATGGGAACCATCATTTTTGAAGAAATTTGATAAATTAGCTTGGTCTCCTCTTTAGGCCTAGACGCTATTATACTCCCAGTCAACTTCTTACACTGCATAAGGCTCAAATTCGTCCCTGTCTCGAATATGGCTCTCATCTGTGGAGGGTGCCTCCAAGCATTCTCTTGCTACTCTGAATGCAATTCAGAAACGAGCAATTAAACTAATAGGAGACCAGGCCCTAACAAACCCACTCGACTCCCTGGCTCACCCAAGAACAGTTTCTGCCCTTTCCCTGTACTTACAGATACTATCACGTCTGTTCAGTCGAGCTGAAATCAATTATCCCCCCTAGAGTCCTCTTTGCTAGAAACACGCGGTTTTCGAATGCTCAGCACCCCTTCGCTGTCAAATTGGTTAAAAGCCGAATCAACGCTTTCGCCAAATCTTTTATCCCTATGACCTCCAGAGACTGCAACTCACTTCTATCCACCGTCTTCCCCGCAACTTATAACCTTCAGCTGCTTAAGACCCGCATCCATAGATACCTTCCTATCTTCCTATCCAGCCCATGAACCCATAAAATCCCCTCTTCTTCTTTTCACGACGGAGGGTCAACCAAGGCCTTTAGGGATGCACCTTTTTGCTGTATCTCCTTCTCACATCAATATCATTAAAAAAAGAAAAAAAATTCATAATTTCAACATACATTAGTGACCAAAGTCTGAATTGATTTCTGATTTATTTTCTGCCTAGGTGGTTTGCGATTATTCAACTGGCGTGTTTTGATTTCTCCTCCGGTACTTCTTCGTACATTCTTTTTGATAGCTCCTTGACATGGCGTTAAATAAACTCGATCGAGCCGTTCCGTATATTCTTTTACACGTGACTTTTCATGATTGAACTAGAAAATAAACCAAAAATACATGTAAAAACATTGAGTTTTAAAAACCGATAGGATCAAATCTTTAGATTTTCTGATGAAAATTTCTATTTAATTTTTGTCAAGTAGTGATATTTATGTTTAATTTTAATGTCTACCAAAATTCCATATTTCTGATGTTATAATATAAAAGTTGATTTACACTTGAGCAAAGTAAATTTTTCCTGGTTAAATATCGTCGCTCTTACTCGAGAACCACGAATGTTTTGAGTTATTATTATTTGAAAATTTTCTTTAAAACAACATCTAATAAATTCGTAAAATATAGATCTCAGGTTTATTTAATCGTTTTATTATATTCGATTGGGCATTGAAAGTATGAAAAAGTAAAAGATGTTTTAAACACAGAGGATTTGCATTCGTTCTACGTAAATAAATGAGAAAATTCAAAAATAAAAAAAAAGATACAAATTTTGTAAAAAAATCGTTTATCATGCTTAGAGAGGGATTAGCATTTTAGAGTCTCCAGGCACAATTTAATTTTGAGCAGTGCCGTCTTTACAAGGTATGAGGCCCTAGGCCCAAGTATCGACGGGGCCCCCAATAAATGTAGAATAAATTAAACCTTTCGAATATCAAAACCTTAAGTCTTATAGCGTAACACTATAGTTGTAAGTCGCTTTTATAGAAGCTTAGATCATAATCACTTAATTATGCACATAAGCAACTATTTCAAATGACACCAGACACAAATTTTATTTAAAAATAACCCTAAATTATTTGTGAAATGATTTTACATAGAGTAAGATATTTGCTATAGTGTAGATAAAAAAATTCTGCGTAATAAATCTGTAGATTTTATTTGTTGTTGATTTTAAAGCTTACGATTTGTTATTCAACGTTCTTTCTAAAGGATGATTGTAAATGATTTTTTGCGATTGGGGGGCCCCCAACATGCCTGGGGCCCTAGGCCCGGGCCTATTAGGACTTTGCGTAAAGACGGCACTGATTTTGAGTTACCCCTCTAAATATTTTCAGTGCCCCTATAGTTCATTTGTCAATTTAATTTTGGGAATACTGCTAAATTATTAATTATTTTTATTATGAAAAAATAAAAATGAAATAAAATATTTATTTTTTTATTTTAAGAGAAAAATTTTGAGGCCCTCTTTATTTTTGAGGCGCGTCTCGTGCGGAAATCCGCCGCAGATATTGTTCCTATCTAACTGTGTTGAGTTGAAATGCTTAATAAACTAGAACAAGATGAATTTTAAATATTAATAATTCTTTTTCTAATGAAACTCACCAAATTTGTTTGATCTCCATTTATGAGGGAGGCTGGTGTGATTTTCAGCCAAGGGCATGACCAACTCTTTTCCAATTCCATCTTCTCTTCTAAAATATTATTTTTTTCAAAATTGGTATTTATTTGGTTGAGCGAACTACGACGGCGTACTTTGTGCATTTTAGAAGTTTCAAGATCATCAAAAGGATCATTCTCATTTATTTTCATACTTGAATCCATCATTTCCATTTCCTAAAAAAAGATATCAAAATAATCGTTTAACAATGCGGGCTCTTATTTTTTCTGACGTTAACATAATTAGGTATAGCGAAAAATATTATATAAATAGGGAATAGCTGAAAAATAAATGTAAGCAATTATTCCCTATTAACTACTAATTTCATAACATCTTTGTTTTTCAGGCGGAAATAAAAATATAGCGAGCATACTGAAGTTTGCCAAATGACTTTCTCTCCCTGGTAAGTGTATACCTACATAATATTTTTGACCTTAAGCTTTTAAAAAATATATTATGATATAAAATAAGACATAACTAAAAATAAATTTAAGTAAATACAAGGTGGGGCATAAAGATCTCCCACATTTTGAATAGGTATAAAAAAATGAAAAAATTTAACTAGAAAAAAACTGAATATATTTTTGAAAAGAACATAAAATAAATTTTTTTAATGTGTTTTAAACATTATCAGACGAAAACAAGAGGGGGGGGGGGTTCAAAAATGAAAATTCTAGCCCTTTCGACAAAACTCAACTAAATTTTGTATACATATTCTAAGGACCCCCGGAAGGCTAGAAATGCAAAAACTAACCACCCAAAATGGGTGCAGGGTCAAAAATAAAAATTCTAGCCCTTTCGAGCAAACTATGGATACAAAAATTGGTTAGTTTGTGCATTTCTAGCCTTCTGGGGTCCACAGAATATGTATACAAAATTTGGTTGGGTTTGATCAAAAGGGCTAGAATTTTCATTTTTGACCCTCCCCCATTTTGGATGGTTAGTTTTTGCATTTCTATCCTGGGACCAACAGAATATGTATACAAAATTTGGTTGAGTTTGGTCGAAAGGGCTAGAATTTTCATTTTTGACCCCCCCTTTTTTTGTCTGGTAATGTTTAAAATACATTAAAAAAAAATTATTTTATGTTCTTTTAAAAAATATATTCAAATTTTTTCATTTTTTATACCTCTTCAAAATTTGATAGATCTTTTGCCCCACCCTGTATTAAAATATTTCTTATTAACTTCTAATTTCATAACATCTTTGTTTTTAAATTCAACCAAAGTAATTCTTTTGTGTACATTTATAAGGCACAAAAATTTAATTTTCAGCGAGTGTAGAATTAAAATAATATTTTCTATGATTGATCCCAATCGAATAAATATATTCACCTTAGCAGAAGCTGAGCCTGGCTCAGGGGATCTTATTTTTCGCTTAGCCAGTTTCGATTTCAACGGGGTGCTTAGTCGCTTCATGGAATTTTCTTGCTCTTCAATGCAAGAATAGCGGTATCGTTGGTTTGTTAGACAACTTTCTTCCTTACATGGCATCTCCTAAAAAACAATTAACCAATACATGTAGAAATTGGTGGTTATTTTCTATAAAAATTAAAAAAAAACATTAGTTAACGAGACCCTTCTAGTTCTTGTAGAAACTACAAACTTGCTTTCATAGAAGCTGATTCAGCAAAAATCCCTAAAAAATCTCAAATTCTGAAAATCACTTTCTACCAACTATGGCGTTTGTAAAAGAGGCTCAAAAACTAAAAATCCTAAACACAAATATAAACTTAAAATATAGAATAGTCGTATTTAGAGGTCAGTAAAAAAGTAAAACGGGACTTCAATGTCTGTCTATCTGTCAGAGAAATACTACCTTGATCAAAAAGTTCCCGGAATACCCCCCCCCCCCCGTGTGGCGCTCCCATCATACCGATTTGAGTTCTGTTTTTTGTTGTTAAGTTGGTACATCTGTTGCGTTGAAATATGCAAATATATGCAGTAAAAGATGGCAAAATAAATTTTTTATGCACTAAAAAATTAAAATTGAAGACAAAAAGACTATATATTTGAAGGAGTGCTATGAAAGAAATGAAATGATAAAGTAAGCTATAGACACCAACTGTCAAATATTTACTTTTATTGCGTAAAAAATTGCACAAAATTCTCATTATATTTAATATATTAAAAAATCTTTAAACTCAAAGAAATATTAGAGGGATGTACTTAAATAAAATCAACATAATAAATATAATAATTTTTCAAAAAATGTGAACGAAAAAATACGGGGGTGGGTGTAGTTTTATTTAACAGACACGATTATATTATATTGCTTTTATTTTTTATATTAACAAGCTTTTCTTATTGACGTACAAATAATAAATAACTAATAAAGAAATAATTCAAATATTTGACCGGCTATAATCTGATCTGTACACTAATTTACAATCACTTCTATATACACACGAAGACTCAATGGCAAAAATGGCTACTACATTAGAAATAAAATTAAATTCTTGGATTTGAGAATAACGATCCGCCATTGTATGATATAGTAGATAAAAAAAACAAACAATTTCAATTGCATTTACCTTGGTAGGTTTGTCGTGGCAGCATACAGGGGATGAGAGTCCAAGGTTGAGATGATAACGGAGTAAGGACGCAAATGTAGGCTCGCAATATCGTCCCAATTTCTCAATGTTAATTCCTTGACAAAGTTTATTTTTCATTTTATTGTCCACATTTTTCATTGGTTTCACCTTTTTATTAGTGTTTTCTTTCTCATCTAGAATGTATTTATGATGAATTATGTTCTGTAAAAATGTATAGAATTAGTAAATAGACAATTCCTACACTGTTTTCGGTTTAATGGCTTAAGGCAGGGGTTCCCAAATTTTTCCGAGGCGTGGCGCCTTTTTTAATTAACATTTTTCTATGGCGTCCAACGTAAAAGTAGATATTGTCGGCTTAGAGTGTAAACCTGCTAACTCCATTTTTACCATATGACATACCGTTCGAAAGAAAAATAAATGCAGCATTGTTCAAGTAAGACTTCTACTTAAAATTACAATCGTAAGTTGTAGAAAAAAATGTGAAAAATATTAAATTTTGTTTGTTTTTTTCTCTGCCCTGTAAAATTTCCTTGTTGTGAGTTAGCAGATTTATACTCTAAGGCGACGATATATCAAAACAAAAACCGTATTTGGTCTCTCTAAATTCTCTTGTATTATAATCGAAAAAAATATTTTGAATATTAATAGTTTATTTTTCTATGAAAATCAAAAATTCAGAACACAGGGGGGACCCTTTGTATACATTTCAAATTTTTTCAAGGGTGTCAAAGTTAGATTTTTTCGGTTTATGTATGTCTAATCGTAAGAAAGAGATAAAAATGAATAATAAATAAATTTTTAGCTACTCACTTTATTTTTTGTCTAGTTAGGCCAAATGTCTTACTTCAATTAATTATGAAGCACAGTTTGGGAACCTCTGGCTTTAGGTAATTATAATCTATTAAATATTAGAGTATGAAAACACGTAAAAAAAATGTATATAAATAAGTTGAAGGACCACACACCTGTCCTCCCCTCTCTCCCCTTAGGTCATTTTATTAGCTGGATTTTGCAGTGATAGTTCTCAACACCCTTAAAGAATAACTGTGCAAAATTTGGTCCAAATTGATCAAAAGGCTCACATTTTAACTCCCCCCAGTTTTTGGGACAGCCCAAATCTAATATATTTTAGTCCCTATAAAAAAATATTTATATTAAATATTCGTTTTGATACCTAATTGGATTTTGAGCTTGATCATACTCAAAATTTGGTAACACATCTAACCCATTAACAGATGCAGGAGTTTTTTGACGGGTTATAGTGGTGTTTCACAAAGAGGAAATAAAAATAAATTTTTTTTTTTTAAATTATATTTTGGAGATTTATTATTTATCTCTATAAATGTTTCGGGTTACGAGCCCTTCTTCAGGAGATTTAACAAAAGAAAGAACAAAGAAACACCACTATAACCCGTCAAAAAACTCCTTGTTGTTTACTATATAATGTTTTATTGTAGATCGAAACGCTGTGAATTTGCTAACTTTTTTTTTATCATAATAGTTTTAACCGTTTGTGAGATGTTTCAAAAAATTGAAGCAAAAAACCCCACTTCTTTCCTGCACGATTATATGGTAATATTACACCATACCCCAGCCCAGTAGGTATGTGAATATTTAGTCTAAGTATAAAATTTGATACCTGTTCACCATAAACCCACAATTGTATTTAAATGATGATGAAATTCACCTTTCTGACAATGCAAGCAATAAAACATTCAGGATCGCCTTTTTTTTCCCAATTGCTGATTTTACGAAGTTCAAATATTTCTGTATCTGGAACCTGAAAAATTTCGGATATTCTTAATCACTGTGTTTAATATAAAAAAAATGTTTAAAAATTGAAATCGTTTTCGGTAAGAATTTTTTTCAGCAACTTTTCGGGATTTATAAATCGTTTTGTTCAGAAATATATCTACAGTTTAACATTACAAACTGATGTGCCTATAAAACTGTGGTGTTTGGAAGAAACCTAATCGTATTGAATTTCAATAAATTATTTTTTTATTTTTTATTCTTTAATTAGTATATCTAATAATATTTTTAAAAGCTCCTACTACAAAAAATTATTTTCGGAGTTATTAGATTCCCCCAAAACATCATAGATATAGATATGGAATATTACAGATCCCCGGAAAACTCCAGCATTTATAGAGAAGGATGTGGATGAAATTCCATCAACTACAACTTTAATACTAGGATTTCAGAGCTAAATTTCAATCTAAATGGAGTGTTTTGGAGTGAAAACGGATGGACAGAAAGATTTTGGCACCAGAACGAATTTTTGAAGACTTTCCGTTTTTGATTTATCATACCTATCAGAATCCAGACAGAGAAAACAAATTATGCTTCAAAATGATTATTTCCCAAGTTTCAAACACAAACAATCACATTTTTTTTCGACTAAATTCAATAATTCCTTTCACCTCACTGACAAGTAAAAAAAGGCTAAATAAATTTTTACCTGGTCTAAAGGAATTGTTGGCTGTTCAACAGGCGGTTGAGGAGGGTTTTCACTTTCTTGGTGACATTTTTTCAAAACATCTTTAAGCGCTGGGTTATTTATACTATTGACCCAATCAACATCGTCATAGAGTTCACTATCCGAACTATCTGTAATATCAACATTTTCCATTTCTTCTTCTATCTCTTTAACATCATCATTCATATTATCATCATTTAGAGATCCTTCCTAAAACAAGTAAAAAGTGTAAGTTATAATTTTAAGGTAGTTGTTCCGCCAAATACGTTTTCTTAGGATTTTTTTGAAATTTAGACAGATTATTATGTGTCGATTGGTGGCAAAACGAAATTCTATGAACAATATAGTTCCGGAGATATTAAATTCCAAAGATAGAATTAAATTAGGTTGGAGTTGGTGGTATTTCACAAGTAGAAAAAAAATTAAAATACAAAGATTTTTTAAGTTTACTCTATATATTCCTTCAGTCCATGTTCTCCTGACGATGAGTTAAGAGCTCGAAATATATAGAGTAAACTTAAAAAAATCTTTGTACTATTTAATTTTTTTCTCCTTGTGAAACACCACCAACTCCAACCTAATTTAATTTTAATAATGTTTCACTATAAACCAACACCGCGTTCCCTAAATTTTCCAAAGATAGATTTTTTCAGACTCTTATACATTGCACTATACGGGATATCGGAAAGTTTACATACATATTTAATTATGATTAAGAAACTCTTCTTACCATTGTTATAAAAAACTAAACCAACATAAAACAATAACTAATACATTTTTTAAGAAAATTTTAATTCATAGTTCCAACACAGTTTCTGAGATAACAATGAATAAATAATGAAAAATGTATAATGAAAAATTTACACTAAAAACAATCTGGCAACAACACATTTATTAAATCTAAAAAGTGGATTAACTATAGTACTTTTTTTGACGTTTTTTTGCTTCAGCCATTGTCGCAACAGCTTTCAATCACTTATTAAGAACTTTTTGTTTTATAAATCTCCCTTTATAATGTACTTTATCTGACATTTCTATGATAAAATATATACAAGCTCGGACAGTGTTCCCAGATTTGTCAAAAGAGCACGGGATTGGCTAGTAGTGGTATATAATCAGCAAAAAAATTTGGGCTTATGAATTATGAATCCTTATTGTCTGTTCTATATACTATAGCATTAACTTTTTGCTACTATTGTCGCGAAACAACTACCTTAAGTCAAATTTTCTCAAAGTTTACATCAAGGAAGAAAAATCGGGTATCAACTATGAGTAATAGAGCTCGTTCAATTTGCCTAACTGTATTTTGAGCTTTTTTTTGCGATTTTCTCAAAAACAGCTATGGCGATATTTTTAATTAGAAGCACTTGTCAAGTATCATAATTATTACCTGTATTGGATATAAATTTTGTTCAAATTGTAATTAAATGAGGGAGATGATTAGGGGTATTGCAAAAAACTTATATTATTTAAAATCTGTGTTCTTTTCTATGTTCTTTGAGAGATATAAAATTAACAATAATTCTAAAAAATCTTTTATACAATACCATTAATTCTGGATCTATCTTTTCCTTCTTTTCTTCATTCTCTATAAGTTTTTGAAACCGAAGTGCAGCATCTTGATTTGTCTCAAAAATAATTCGATTGACAATATCTTGATTCTCTTGCAATCTTGCTGAATGCGTTGAATAGAGAATCATTTGAACCTGATATAAAAGATAATTTAAAATTACTTTCATATTTTTCGTCTATCATACTCGCTTTTGAGCTTTGGCGATTACTATTTAGACCAGTAGCTCTTAACCCCTTCCCACTCCCGGTTCTAGGATAATTTCAAGACCCCTAGTTTTTACTAATATATTATACATGGTGTCCCAAAACTCAACTTAATATAAAACCTACCAAGTATTTTTAATTTTTAATTTTCTCTTATTTAAAATATTTCACTTAGAACCGACACCAAAAGTTTCTTAAAAATTACTAAAAAACTTTGCTAGTTTATATTTAATAGGTGTTGTATAAATAATGCCAGGTTTCGTGCAACAGGTGATATAATTAAAACATCAGGCAGTAAATTTATTTCGTTAAGATTTTTTTCTCAAAGTTATACTCAAAAAAAATTCAATTATTTTTTGATTTTTGAAAAATATGACATTTATGAACAATTAAATGTAATAGCCAACGTGACTAACGACTTTAGCGCCAACTGGCGACGGAAATGTAAGCTTTGGGGGATGATTTATTAAATGTCCAAGACAAAGAGACTCGCTCACGGCCCTCTTTTATTTATGATATATACTATAATACAATATTTGCCCCAATTCGCCCAAATTATTTGAATAAATCAACACAAGAGAGCGCTACTTCCGGCAGTAGTGCTGCCTCTATGTTTAACGCACGGTCCCTATTCACATTAAAAATACAACCATTCTCTATTAGATGAAGGAGGAGGTATCAGCCAAAGTTGGATGCACTGGGTTCAATATAAAAATTTTTAAGAAAAAAATAAAAACCGACTTCAAAAAATTAAGTGCAACAAATATAAAAATACACTAAAAGGTATAAAATAATTATTATCTTATTTAGTTACAACTAAACGACGAAATATTAACACGAAATTACTTTTTAAAGTCGGTGCCAAACAAACTATACCTATAAGCGAGCGTACCCGCCAAACGTACTAAGTAAGATCCATAAAAGGTATATGTTTGGCACCAACTTCAAAAGTAATTTCGTGTTAATATTTCGTCGTTTAGTTGTAACTAAATAAGATAATAATTATTTTATACCTTTTAGTGTATTTTTATATTTGTTGCACTTAATTTTTGAAGTCGGTTTTTATTTTTTCTTAAAAATTTTTATTTTTCTCTTTTTAGTGATGTTATTAATAGTGATTATATCATCAGAACTTGACCAAATTGGTATGACACCATCCCTAAGACACCCCCTTTCGGATAAAAAAAGAACCATCGAAATCGGTTCATAAACAAAGAGGTTAGGTCTAAACAAACCTAAACAAACCTAATAAAAAGGTCTAATACCTATGAAAAAAAATCGAAAAAAAAATGGGACCAATCGGAAGCTAGACTGGACCCAATGCAAAAAAATTTTTCAAAATCGGTTGACAATTGGCGGAGATATGAGGTAACATAGGCACAAAAAAAAAAAAAAAAAAAAAAAAAAAAAAAAAAATTCAATCGAATAGAGAACCTCCTCCTTTTTTGAAGTCGGTTAAAAATAAAACGTTTCGGCCTGAATTTATTTGGCCATCTTCAGTTAATTGGGCTATAAAATTTACAAATAGATGTTAACATTGATATATTTTATGCTTATTATCATAGTATTACAAGTTGATCAAGTTGGTTGTTTAAACTTACAGTTATACACAAAATGGGGTACACTTATGTGCATAACTGTAAGTTTAAACAACCAACTTGATCAACTTGTAATATTATGATAAGCATAAAATATATCAATGTTAACATCTATTTGTAAATTTTGTAGCCCAATTAACTGAAGATGGCCAAACAAATTCAGGCCGAAACGTTTTATTCAGGGTGTTTTATTGAACCCAGCGCATCCAACTTTGGCTGATACTCCTCCTTCATCTAATATAGTTTCATCACAGCCACGAACTATAACAACATTCATACAACGATTCTCGATGCATATTATTCATTCATCAAAACTAATTCACACTTCTATTATAATTAATTACTAATTCTGTAACTGATACCGTTGGCAGACATAGTGCAATTCGGAGAGTGTCTCTCTGCTCATCCATCATTGTCTTGAGTATTTTTGCTCTTTGTTTTATTCTTAAGAATCGATTCCTTATTCGGATTACATGATGGTTTCAATGCTGCGGTTGTTTCAAGAATATGAGGGATTCCCGCTGCTTCAGTTAAAGCTTCAATTATAGAAATATCCCCGCCACGTGAACATGCGATTGAGACAGGATCAACGAGGGCAGTACAGGAACTCGGCGGTATTGCTAGTATAGCCACCAGAGGAATTTGACTCTCGTCTTTGCAATATTCTAAAAGGATTTCTTTTGCCTGGAGCCATTTTTGTGCAAACAGGGTTATACTGGGATTGATCAACTGCAAAAATAAAACGTAAAAAAAAAACAGACTTATATTTGAAATAATATTTGTATGATAATTAATTCCGTAGCGTTTTAATGAATGAAACTTTTAGTAACCACTTATTTCCAAGTTTTCGATCTTTTTTTTTGAAAATAATTACGAGATTATCTTCTACTGTACCCGAACTATTATGAACGATTTTTATTAAAGAGGGGGTGAATATACCCTTCAAATCAGGTCGGATACAATATAGAAGATAATTGAGTGGATATTGATGAGGCAGTCCAAAATTCAAAAAAAGAAGATAATTAATTGTCTTTTTATTAATAAACCGACTTTTCGGAGGCTTATTCCCTCCTTCTTCACTAATTTTTCAAAACCCCGAAGAATGAGGGAATAAGCCTCCGAAACGTCGGTTTATGAATAAAAAGATATTTTAAATTATCTTCTTTTTTTAATTTTGGACTTCCTCATTATCAATATCCACTCAATTCACTTATCAGTCCGTCTCCAAAAATTACTTCAATCTTATAGATTCTTAGAACACTCTTTTGTTAATGGGTATTTTTCTTCTGGGACCTTCTTCCATAACTCTATGGCCGAAACGCCACTTCGTTTGAATCCTTTTAGTCCTTCATCCTCTTGCAATTCTAGTATCTCCAACTCTACAGCTGTTGTATCCTTTGTAATTGGTGATAGGCCCTGGGTTTTTCAATAAAACACCATCCAGGGCTTCTTTAATGTCACAACCACGAGTAGTAACAATTTTTGTATTATTATTTTTTAAATTTAATTATTATACTTTTTAAAATCAGTATTATTCAAGAGGGTTCAAGAGCCGCACGAGATTGACTGAAGACCCGCTCGCGAGGCACGTTGTGGCCATCCCTTTTATGGAAGATAATTTAGTGATTGTTATAAGAAAGCCAAATATACTTCTTGCGAATAAAACTTTCGTCAGATTTTTTATCAGATCATCTTCAGGGCAAGTTTATAATACTGAAGATTTTCTAATAAAAAATTAAAAGCTAGAAAATGAACATCTAACATGTTAACGAAAAGCTCGTTTTAATATAAGACAAATGCCTATATTAGTATCTTTAAGAAATTACTAAAAAATTCAAGAGAGGTGGTCTATGGTACTATTAGATCTGAGGTGTTATTAATTAATTTTATTATTATAACTAGCTCCAAGGCTTCGCCTTCGGCGGCCCTCTTGCTAACCAGGGGGCACGCCACCTGGACCCCCAACCCACGAATCCCACCCTCACACTACACTCCCCCCCGACCCATCCAGCACCCCTACCCCCGCACCATGAACCCGTGCCCAACCCCCGCCCCCATACCACAGAACCCAAATCTCACCCCCACTCCAACCCACCACACTCCCCGAAACCCACCCAGCACCCCAACCCCCGCCCCCAAACCACCACCCCACCCACCTCGGGCCCCCCACCCATGAACCCCAACCTCACCCCCCACTCCAACCCACCACACTCCACGAAACCCACCCAGCACCCCAACCCCCGCTTCAACATTCTAACCTGCACCCCCACCTCGGACCCCCACCCCGTACCACCCCACTACGCCACTGGACCCTCACCTGAACCCCCCATCTACCAACCTTGCACCCCCCTACTCCGCCATACTCCCTCACTCCACCGCCATTCCACTCCGCGCATCCCATGCCCTAACCCACCCCCACTCCACCCCCGCACCCAGTTTTTGCATTTCTAGCCTTCTAGTGACCCACAGATTATGTAAACAAAATTTGGTTGAGTTTGGTCCAAGAGCAAGAATTTTCATTTTTTGACCCCCCCCCCATTTTAGGTGGTTAGTTTTTGCATTTCTAGCTCTCTAGAGTCCCACAGATTATGTATACAAAATTTGGTTGAGTTTGCTCCAAAAGGCAAGAATTTTCATTTTTTGACCTCCCCCCCCTTTTTAAGTGGTTAGTTTTTGCATTTCTAGCTCTATGTATACTAAATTTGGTTGAGTTTGGTCCAAGAGCAAGAATTTTCATTTTTTGACCCCCCCCATCTCGGGTAGTTAGTTTTTGCATTTCTAGCTTTCTAGAGTCCCTCAGATTATTTATACAAAATTTGGTTGAGTTTGCTCCAAGGGCAAGAATTCATATATTTTTCACCCTCCCCCCCTTTTTTGGGTGGTTTTTGGGGGGAATTTTTTTAAACAAAAGTTGTCGGAAATCACACCCCCTACAACTTTGCTCATTATAAAATTTCCCGTAGAGTTAATAGTTTAAGAGTTATTTGATAATTTTCATTCGTGCGCCCCCCCCAAACCCCCTTTTGGGGTCAAAATATCAAAACGTTATATAGCTAAAAACGTAAGTTAGAAGACCTCTGATACAAATATGAAATTTCATAATATTCCCTTCAACCGTTTTGACGTGAATCGTGAGCAACTTTTCGCGGAAACCACTGAAACAGACAGACATACATACAGACAGATATACAGACAGGAATTTTGTTGAGGGTGTTTTCGTTCATAACTTTGCTTGAAACGTGTGCAACCAAAATTTGGCGTGATTTGGACCAATGTACAGACAAAACCTTAATTTTATATATATAGAAGATTTATTTTTTTATGATTAGCTCCTTCGTAATTTTATTATGTTAGAAGGGTTGTTTCAGTTGGGTAATCGAACTCAAATTCCAAAAGAGAATGCAATCTGGGCACTTGGCTTGACCGCCGAGGTGAACCACATTTGACATATGTATATATAGCAGGCAAATTTTTTTTATTTATTTAAGTTAGTTGTTTCACCATATGGTGTTAGGATTTTTTTGAAATTTAGAGAGATTATTATTTAAATAATTCTGCATCGATTGGTGCAAAATGAAATTTATGAACAATTTAGTTCCGGAGATATTAAATTCCAAAAATAGTTTTTCAGACTCTGATACATTGCACTACACGGGATACGGGAAAGTTTACATACATATTTAATTATAATTAAGAAACTCTTCTTACGATTGTTATAAATAACTAAACCAACATTAAACAATAACTAATAGATTTTTTAAGAAAATTTTAATTCATAGTTACAACACAATTTCTGAGTAATAATTAATAAATAATGAAAAATTATCTCATCCAAGTAGGAGAGCTGCTAAAAACAAACTGGCAACAAGGCATTTATTTAACCCACTTTAGTACACTTTTTTTACGTTTTTTCGCTTTAGCCATTGCCGCAACAGCTTTCAAACGCTTATTTAGAACTTTTTGTTTTATAAATCTCCCTTTATAATCTACGTTATCTGACATTTCTATGATAAAATATATACAAGTTCGGACAGTGTTGCCAGATTTTTCAAACGAGTAGTTAGTTGTACGGGATTGGCTAGTAGTGGTACATAAACAGTAAAAAGTTTTGGGATTATGAATTATAAATCCTAACTGTCTGTACTATATACTCTAGCATTCTTTTTTTGGTACTACTGTCGCGATACAACTACCTTAAAGAATCGATTTTTATCATCAAAAATTTTCGCAGTCTCTTGACTTAGAGCCAAGCCATATATTTTGATTATAATGTTTTGGGAATTTCGATTTTCGAAAATTTTCCTTGTGCTATACAGATATCTCAGGTGTGGTTCACTTCGGAAGTCAAGCCAAATGCCCCCGGATTGCACTCTCTTTTGGAATTCGAGTTTGATCACTGAAGAAGTGAAACAACCCTTCTGACATAATAAAAATAATAAATAACACCTTGGATCTAGCACTAGACCATCTCTCTTGATTTCTCTAGTTATAAATTATTTAATTATATTTAAATTGAAAAAAAAAGATAATAAATGAACAGTGAACATTGGACTGGAATCGAATCCATGGCGTGGCAGCTATAAAAAATTGACAATTTTTTGTTTACACCTGTTATATTATTTGGGGCCGTCCATAAATTACATCACGATTTCAATATTTTTATACCCCTCTCCCCTGAATCACATTCTTTCACATTTTCAATGAGCTGACTCTTTATTGTGACGTCACACTATCACTTTTACTTATACCCTATAATTTTTAAAAAATTTTAATTTGACTTTTGTGACATCACAATTTTTAAGATCCCCGTTTTCTCCTGTCACATTTTGTCACAAATCTGAGATGTCCCCCTGTGACGTAATTTATTGACGGCCCTTTTTTAGAAACCATTCAATTTGAATCTATTTATTTAAATACCTGAGAAACAACTTTTACATTGATAGCATTTCGACCTTGACATCCAAAGATAAATAATTGTGCAGGAGGGGGATCCAGCCTTTTGAGAAGACCATGCAGATAGAGGATAGGCTTCATGCCTATTGGATGGGTCATTGCTACAATTCCAGGCAGGCAGCCTAATTCCGTTAAAGAGAAATAAAAAGCGACCGGAGCAAGACACAAAGAGCGCTCCTGTAAAAAATTTATTTTTCAAAAATAATATCTGCCAAATGTCAACAGTTCGATAACAATAACAATGAGGCGTTTAGAATCAAAATTTGCTAAATCCAAAATTTAATCTGCGTACAAATTTCGAAAGTTTTAAAGAACTTGACAAAAAATACCTCAGCTTTCTCATTAGGTAAATATTATATCTTTATCTCTAAATTAAAATCTACCTTGTACATATTTTCAATATTAAAAGCGTATTACAGTGAAACCCCTCAAATCCGAACCCCGGAAATCCGAAATCCCGGGAGATCCGGGCTAGTTTTTTTGACAAATTTAAGTTTGGGTAGGTGTTTTCTCGAACTCGAGGTTAGGCCAAAGCTTTTTCCAAGATCTCTGTAGTAAGTTCACACTTGAATTTTGCCACGCTTGTGCAATCCAGTAAATAACGTTTTTTTTGTAACTTTCTTCAGCTTCTCAAGGAAAGAGGACCATTTTTTTCAATAAGATATCCAAACCATCAGCTTTCGGATAATACGAACAAATTGAAATCCGAATAGGCTACAGCCCCAATTAGTTCGGATTTGAGGGGTTTCACTGTATTTGAAATAACATTTTTGAGTTAGAAAATCCTTTAAAGATGAGAATGAAATATTTATAAATTTGGAGTGGTTCATTATAATAAGAAGGTTGAGAAGCTCTGTTATAGATAAATTCTTATGATATGTTTATATTATAAATTTTCAAATATAAAAATAACAAAGAATAGTAAATAAAATGTTGTTCGTTTATGTTAATATCGATCCTACGACGTTGCGATCGACTTACCATATTCTGCGATCGATCTCAAGTATGAGCAAATTCGGAGTGGATGCTCATTAGTGTGGTCCTTATTTTCTGTATTTTCGAATTTTTACGCTGACAAAGGCTCATATAATTCGAAATAAATAAATAAAAAAAATATCGCCCAAGTTTCAAGTCTCTATCTCAATTTTAATCTGTGCCGCACAGCGATGCAAGTTTCGCATCTAAATAACATGTGGTTTTTGGGATTGAACAATCAATTTTTTATTCCCGCCAAAGTAATGGTTCAAAAAAATTGAAATTCTGTAGATTTTATTCTTATAATAGTAGCTGGAATATCATCTTCCCCCTTCCACACCAACGCTGGAGTTCCTCAGGGATCGGTTATCTCCCCTACGCTTTTTCTTATCTATATCAACGACCTTCTAAACTTGCCCTCCAATCCGGTACATTGTTACGCAGATGACAGCACCCTACATAACGCCCCTGCATCGCATAAAAACCGTGTAGACATTGCCTCTTCAATTAATTTAGACTTATGCAAACTTAAAAACTGGGGATCCCAAAACTTAGTTAACTTCAATGCAGGGAAAACTCAGTGTTGCCTTATTTCTAGGCGCGTCGACAGAAACCTCCTAAACATATCACTCAACTCAAACTCACTAGAATTCAGGGATAAAATTTCAATGCTAGGCGTAACTCTAGGGTCTGACCTTTCATGGAATGACCATATCTCAACCACTGCTAAAGCTGCAGCGCGCAAGCTTGGTCTCCTATTTAGGTCTAGACGCTGTTATACTCCCAGTCAACTTCTTATACTGTATAAGGCTCAAATTCGTCCCTGTCTCGAATATGGCTCTCATCTGTGGAGGGGTGCCTCCAAGCATTCTCTTGCTACACTGGATGCAATTCAGAAGCGAGCAATTAAACTAATAGGAGACCCGGCTCTAACCAACTCACTCGACTCCCTGGCTCACCGAAGAACCGTTTCTGCCCTTTCCCTGTACTACAGATACTATCACGGTGTCTGTTCAGTCGAGCTGAAATCAATTATCCCCCTAATGCCCTCTTTACGAGAAACACGCGGTTTTCTAACGCTCAGCACCCCTTCGCTGTCAAATCGGATAAAAGTCGAACAAGCGCTTTCGCCAACTCTTTTATCCCTTTGACCTCCAGAGACTGAAACTCGCTCCCTGCCACCATCTTTCCCGCAACTTATAACCTTCAGCTATTTAAGAGCCATATCCACAGATACCTTTGACCCCCGTCCAACCCATAAAATTCTTTCTTCTTCTTTTCACGATGGAGGGGCCAACCCAGGCCTTTAGGGGTTGCACCTTTTTGGTGTAACTCCTTCTCTTATCATTATCATAAAAAAAGCTACCCTTCAGAATTTTTACAGATATTTAGCTATTATAATTTTGGCGTCTATAACTTAGTAACAGTAAGATATAGCAGTATTTTATCTAGCCGTAACTCCAAAATTATAATAACTAAAAATCTGGATCTTTTCAGGAGTTTATTTTTCAACATTTAGACAAAAGTTCTGTATGGAAAATATAAAATTTTTTTTTACATTTTTAAGGTTTCAAAATTCTTGAGCGACTTCTAAAAAATATGGAGAGAGTTCTTAAAACATGAAATACTAACAAATTTTCACACAAGACTCAAAATGGCTCATTTCTAATACATAAATATAATTTAGTATAGTTTCAAAAAAAATTCTGTTATTTCTCATCGGTTCAAATACCCAATCGCATATAGGTAAATACGTTTTGTTGTAAATTGTAATAATAAGCTGATCTCAACACAGCAGAAGACAACCTTATTAATTTCTTCTACTCGCGTCAAACAAAATATTTTCAATTAAATTTTTAGAGCACTAAAGAAAACTTTTTTTTATTATTTATTGGTATCGGGCAAAAACCCATTTTGACAGAAAGAAAACTATTTTCTGCTTTTTAGTTCATTCTGGAATAAAAACTTTTAACAATATATTTTTGTTTATTTTTTTAAATAAAATAATTATATTTTGAAAATGAAAAAAGTGGCTGCAATAAATTATAGTGAACATAGTATTTTTGTTGGTGGTATTTAAAAGAGAGAGAACCTCTAATTGAATGTATAAATTAAAATAAATAATTTTTTAAAGATTTGATTAATATTTAATGATTTTTTTTATTAACAGAAGAATAAGATGATTCTTAATCAATCTAAGTATAATAGATACATTTATCTTAAATCATACCCTTTTTTATATTCATTGGTCTCGTTAATTAAATTTTTATAATTAGAGAAAAGTAAGTTGCATGAAAAATGCATTTGCGAATTTCCATTCGGATTTCTCATTGAAAAATTTCGGGGAAAATTGTCCGGCTCAGTAATCTTATCAAATAACGGGTTCCTTTCATTTCTTTCTTTTCGCTTATTTGGTGTCGAGAAAGGCTCGAGGCAACATCGACCAGCCCTGCCTGCCACTCAAAGGTAAACAACCCTTAACATTTACCCCTTTAAATATATTTTATATAATATTTATTTATTCAAAACATATATTTAATGAAATGAAATAACAATGAATAAGATAGTATAAATTTTTTATTTTAACACATAGAATGGCCAAACGAAATGAAAAACTGTTTGGGATAAACTACAGTATATACATTAGGGTGTCCCAAAATAATTTTTAATTAATTTTTTCTAACGCATATCCTTTTAATTTTTTTGTTTGGTATTAAAACAATAATTGTAAATGAAATTTCGTTTACGCCTGACCTTTTAGAATTTTAGGACCAATTCTTTCTAATAGGTGTTGCATCTTTGTACATATCCGGATCATTAGATGTAATGTTTTGAAACTATACTAAATTATATTTATGTATTAGAGTGAGGCATTTTGAGTCTTGCATGAAAATTTGTTAGTATTTCATGTTTTAAGAACTTTCTCCATATTTTTTAGAAGTCGCTCAAAATTTTTGAAACCTTAAAAATGTAAAAAAAAATTTTCATTTTCGAAATTTTTTATTTTCCATACAGAATTTGTGTCTAAATGTTAAAAAATAAACTCCTGAAAATTTTAGCTTAAAAATGGAATTTTTTTTAGTTCGCTCAAGAATTTAAAATTTTTTTACTCATTCATGGTGGGTGTTTTCGACCAATAAATAAATAAAAAAATATCCTCCAAGTTTCAAGTCTCTATCTGAATTATAACCTGTGCCCTCAGCGATGTAAGTTTTCCATCTAAATAACATGGGGTTTTTGCCATTGAAAGAACAATTTTTTATTCCGGCCAAAGTAATGGTTCAAAGAATGTGAAACTCTGGAAACTTTATCCTTATAATACTAGCTATCCATCAGAATTATTACAGATTTTTAGCTATCATAATTTTGGAGTCTATAACTTACTAACATTAAGATATAGCAGTATTTTATCTAGCTGTAACTCCAAAATTATAATAGCTAAAAATCTGTAAAAAATTCTGATGGATAGTTACTATTATAAGGATAAAACCCACAGGGTTTCAAATTCTTTTAAACGTTATTTTGGGGTGAATAAAAATTGATCGTTTAATAACAAAAACGACATATTATTGATATGAGAAACTTGCATCGCTGTGCGGCACATGTTAAAATTGAGATAGAGACTTGAAACTTGGGGGATATTTATTTTTATTTATTTCTGAACCATATGAGTCTCTCTCAGCGTGAAAATACCCAAAATAAGGATCACTCTAATGTGCTTGCAGAAAATTTTCTAGAATTTGCAGACAAATAAATAAAATTTTATTTAATTATTTTAAATAAATACAAATCTTTTATAAAAAACAATCTGAAAACGTTTATTAGACTACCAAACGTTTCAGGAGAAATTCTATCTTTATCAATGGAAAATTTATAAAATTTTTGAAATTCACTTGCTTTACAGAGGATTGAAACACTGTAGACTTTATCCTTATAATAGTATAAGAGATCCTTCAGAATTTTTTCAGGTTTTTAGATATTGTAATTTTGGAGTTATACCTAGATATCTTAGAGTTAGTAAGTTATAGACTCCAAAATTATAATAGCTAAGAAATATGTAAAAAAAACCTTTTATTCACCGAAAAATTTCTTAGTTATGAAATTAATGTAGAATTGAAGGGGGAAAACTTACAAGTATACTTATTTTGTTCTCAGCTGCAAGCCGCGAACGAAACTTAGCTCGATGGCAATTGTGGCATTGAATACACCCAGGACAGGTCGGGTCATTGAGATATTCATCGAAACCAATCATTTGAGTGGCTTTCTGTTTCCAAGTTTGCTCATCCAATTCATCTAGATCGATTCCCTCAAATTTGAACACGAGATGCCTTCGTTTACGGAGACCGTATAATTGGCCAATGGGATTCTTATTATCACTAGAAATGAATTCAAAAAATCAAATCAAAAAATGTGTTCCTGATAAACTCTATTTAAAGATATAATGCATAGCAACAACAATAATAATTTATATGGAATGAATAAAGAATATAATTAAAAGATTTTGTTTTGCCGAGGGTATCAGGTTTGTTGATTCATAAAGGGAAATCATTGAGGTTGTCCCCTGCTTGATTCAAATAGCCATATTGGATAAATTCATTTCGTTCAAAACCAGGCCAGCCTCGCTCCAGTCTTTTCCATCATTCAAACCTTCAGCTTTCCTAGTCATTTGTTAGCAAGGCTTCATTTAAATTTATATTAAATCTTGTACTTGAAGAGAGTAATAAATCAGTGATTTATACTTAAATTCAAAGCCTAAAATAATATTAATATATTGCTTTTAACTAAAGCCAGGTATTACATAAATAATAGTCTAGGAAAGCATCCCGCCTGTATTTATGCAACCTATTAGATGCCTCTGGATCGAACTAGCCTACCCTATAGGCGTCCTTGTTAAATAAATTGTATATTTCATAATGTTTAAAATTGGACGGCTATCTCCCATGAGCTCATTTCCTATTTTTCTAACTAGCAGCGGCGACGTCATGGGTGGGCACGGTTGGGCGAGCGCCTAACCGGAATTTTTCTCGCCCAATCTGTTAAACTGAGCATTTAAGCACAAAATATTTAAAAACCGAGTTAATAAAATAATAATTTTTAAGACAAAAATAAAAACCGACTTCAAAAATTAAATGCAACAAATAAAATACACTAAAAGGTATAAAATAATTATTATCTTATTTAGTTACAACTAAACGACGAAATATTAACATGAAATTATTTTTGAAGTCGCAAACAAACTATACCTATAAGCGAGCGTACCCGCCAAACGTACTAAGTAAGATCCGTCGAGTGAGATTCATAAAAGGTATATGTTTGGCACCGACTTCAAAAAGTAATTTCATGTTAATATTTCGTCGTTTAGTTGTAACTAAATAAGATAATAATTATTTTATACATTTTAGTGTATTTTATTTGTTGCATTTAATTTTTTGAAGTCGGTTTTTATTTTTTCTTAAAAATTATTTTTATTGTTCTCTTTTTAGTGATGTTATTAATAGTGATCATATCATCAGAACTTGACCAAATTAATATTGACAGCATTCCTAAGACACCCCCTTTCGGATAAAAAAAGAACCATCGAAATCGGTTCATAAACAAAGAGGTTAGGTCTAAACAAACCTAATAAAAAAGATCTAATACCTATGAAAAAAAAAACGAAAAAAAAATGGGACCAATCGGAAGCTAGACTGGACCCAATGCAAAAATAATTTTCAAAATCGGTTGACAATTGGCGGAGATATGAAGTAACATAGGCACACAAAAAAAAAAAAAAAATCAGTCGAATAGAGAACCTCCTCCTTTTTTGAAGTCGGTTAAAGAAAAAAAGGTAAACCATTGCTTTCAATATTATAGACTATATAATTAAAATGTAATAATTATACTTACATTAACCTAAACTATTAAACAAAAATGTCTAAATTAAACAGAAATCTGAATTACCCGAAATAATGCCCATTTTTGCGTACACCTCAGTGCTCACCGTCCAAAAAGCTGGCGCTGACACTGAATTCTCCGAAATGTTTGGGTTCGAATAAACGTTTGAAGATTATTGTTTAAAAGATATGTATTTTATTATTGTATAAATTATTTGTTAGCGACTATATTTTCGAAGGTTTGAACTTCATCATCAGTTTTTTAATTATAAATATTTTATCTGTTATTTCTCATAGATTCAAATACCCGATTGGATATAGGTAAATTCGCTTTATCGCAATAGCAAGCTGTTCACATAATAAACTAAAGCTAAAGTTCTGACAGTTACCACATGTTGCAGGTTGATATAACTCGTCATAATAATCACTTTATTTTTGGAACTGATTTTTGAAAAAGTGTGCGCAATTAGAATGAAAAATTCCGAATGTACAATGCTGGGTAACCATTCTACTAACCTTTTTTTCTAATCCCAAAATTTTAGAAAAAGAATATAACTTGGTAAAAAGATTAATTTTAGAAATGATCGAAAATTTAAATAACAAAAATTCGATTAAGGAAGTTCGGGGCAGCTTATCTATCTGGTTGATATTCGAAAACATCTTTTGTATTTCTGCAGAGTGACAACGTCTGCCTACTAAATTTTTTTAATAAAAAAAAAATTTGTTAATAATAAGGTTAATTTCGAATACAAATCTTTGTTTTGATAATATTAATAAAAAGAATATTGAGATAAATTTATTCTCATTATAAAAACATTTATTTCAACACAAAAACGATTCCAAGAAATAGCGTTGGAATTCTACACTAGTGTTTTTGTTATATTCTGTTGGCTGTAAATAACTTTTTATTTTTACATTTATGAATAGCTAATTAACTAGACTGTCAAATCTATTGAAAAATGTATCATTCGATTCATAAAAGTTGAATTATTGATCTCTATAAATTTGTTGAAAATGGTTTAATTTGTATAGAAGTTATAGTTCTTTTAAAAGCTCGGTACATTTACTTCCATGTTAAGAGTACAATTTTCAATCATTTATTTCTCGGTAATGGGACAGACGATCAACTTCAAATTTTGACAATAAATATTTAATACAACAATGATTCGATGGTAAAAATTTGAGAATTTTCTTATAAAAATGATAAACAGTTCCGAACCCCCTTAATAAAAGGTCAGGTATGGATTGTTTTTCTAATGCTTATAAAAAATTTTTAGAAAAAAATAACTTTTCATAAATATTTATATTTTTATTTAAAGGTAATTTGGACACCAAGACAATCTGTACAATTGTCTATATGAAAATGTTTAATATCTAAATGTTTAATATCTAAAGTTATAGGAACCAACTTTTTTCTTTTTTTGAAAAATTTACCATTGAAAAAGGGAGAAATTCTTCCGAAACGTTTGTTTGAAAATAAACATATTCTAGATTGTTTTGTTAAAGATTTGTATTTTTTAATAAACTACGTATATATTAAGTCGGGAAGCCCCGGTATGCGATCCCGAGTGGCACTTTTCTGGCTTATTTTTTAGACAGTGATAAGTACAGAGTTTTTAAGATATAGATATTGTCTAGGGAGAAATAATATTGTGTTATGTAATTCTATTTAAATAATTGCACCGTACTTGTCGTCAGGATTATTAATCCAGCACATAAGCGGTTGATTCATCGCTTCAGCTGCTCTCTCATCCGATATAATCTCCGGAAGTAGAGTTCCTAATACTAAAGTACCGGTACGAATTCTTAATTTGGCCACCGCAGCAGCCAATTTAATTCTCAACGATGCTATTAGACGATCGATGGATCCGAGTGGCTCGAATCCCATTAGACAGCGATGTTTCAAGGCCCGTTCAGTGCCCGTGCAAGGGACAAATCGGCGACAGTGCATGGCGTACATCAGCAGACAGATTATCGCCTCATAAGATTCCAACTAGAAAGAATATTGCAGTGAGTTATTCAATAAAATCAATGGGAATTTATCAATGCCTACCTGAGGGAATTCGACAAAGAAAGCAATATCGTCGAGGGCTTTGAGAAGTATACACCTATCTGAAAATTAATAATATTATTAATAGCTATTCATTTATCAAGGTTATTTTCTTTCGATTATTGATATACACAGATTTGGGCAAATTCACTAATTCATGTATGTGAAATACAAAATATGAAATACTTTTTGAAATATAGTTGAAAACCCAAATATTTATATTTATTAGTAGAGACCGGATTTTTATGCAGTAAAAACTGCCAAAATATGCCATAAAATATGCAGTTAAAAAGGCTTAAATATCCAAGTAATATACAGAATACGTTGAAATATGCAAATATATGCACTAAAATTGGAAAAATAAATTTTTTTATGCACTAAAAAATTAAAAATGATAAAGTAAGCTATAGACTCCAACTTCAAATATGTACTTTTATTGAGTAAAAAATGTCACAAAATTCTCATTATATTTAATATATTAAAAAATGTTTATAATTCAATAATGCAAATATTTGTCCCGCTAAAATCTGATCACTATACTAATTTACACACACTTTTACACACACACGAACACTCAATGGCCAAAATGGGTTATAGCTACCGAAGGTCATTAAAATAATAATAATAATAATAAAGAAATAATTAACAAAAGATCTCAAAAATAATTAAAATTTTATTCTAATTGTGAATAATTTATTTTTACAAGTATTTTTCTAAATTATCTTCAGGTTATTATGTCTACGGTCACTTAAAATTGATTTATACGATTAAAAGGAGCACTCTACATCCTCAGATGTAATAGGGGCAAATTTAAAGGAATTTTAGATATATATATATATTTCTTCATTTTTTTTTATTCTTTCTCCGAAAATTTACTTTAAAAAATCTTTATTTGGTGCGAAATAGGCAATATTTGACAAAAAATTCTTCAAATATGCAATTTCATGCAATTTTACTCAAATATGCAGTATAAAATTTAACCCACAGTATCCTAGATGTATGATTCGGATAGATAATTGATCTCCTGGGTCGTATGTGGCGGCAAACAAAATATGTAATTGCATACGAATCCGGTCTCTATTTATTAGTAATGAAGTTGTTGAAGCTTTTTTATTTTTGTGATTAATTTGATTAAAATTTGAATTTTTGTTTAAATCACACATAATTAATTATAATTATTTATTGAACTCGAACAATTAATATATTATAACTACGACGTTTCGAACGACTTATTCAGAGATCGTTCTCAAGTATGAGCACTCACTCCGATTATAGGTTAATCGAAACGTTGAAGCTATATTGTATTATTTGTTCGTGTTCAATAAATAATTATAATTAATTGTGTGTGATTTAAACAAAAATTCAAATTTTAATCAAATATATTTACCTTCATTGAAAATAAGAAGAATGTTTTTTAAATACCAAATACAAAAATATTCGAAAATAATATTTGAAATACAGTTGAAAGATCAAAAATATTTTTATTAAAAAAATAATAAAATAATGTACCCATCCACATAGCTTTACCATACCACCCTTATATTTAATATTATATAAGATAATTTATACTAATTTCCGAATTTTTATTAATTAAGAAGTAGTAATATTTATAATTTTATATTAAAATATGAATAATTTTGGTATTAACCCTGGCTGTATGTACGAGTATATCATATATTTTCATTAATTCTTATTAAAGAATGAATTTAAAGTTTCTTTTTGCCGAGAGTAGCAGAATTTTTATAAATTGAAGGAGATAATAAAAGAGTGTGTCTTCTGTTGGAATTATAAATTAAAAATTTATAATTCCAGTAGAAAACACACTCTTTTATTGTCTCCTTCAATTTATTAAAGAATGGTTAATATTAAGTTTCTGCTAACTTAATTTTTTAGATTGAAAGACCCCATTTTGAGCCCATTAGCAATTAATAATATCACCTTTTGAAAATAAGACTCTTCTATTATAAATTTCAGCTTTCTTCGAATTTTGTTTGTACGTTTTTTATTTTAAATTATTATTTGTGAATCTTTTGGGTCACTATCAATTTTTTCCCATGGTCGTTTTCATAAGGTCATAAAGGGTGAATATGAAATTTAGTTCAAATCAATCAAAGTTTAACTAGAACTTTATTGAAATTTCTATTTTTGAACCCCTGCCCCCCCCCCCCCTAATTTGGTCTCCGTAGGAAATAATGACTCTCTTTTTATTTTAGGACTATTGTATAATAATTTCCATTTTCTTGATTTTATCGTTAGAAAATTTTATAATTTTCATTTTTTATAATACCCTCCCCAATCGAATGGGATTAAAGAAGGATATGAGGAATGATAATTTATTTTTTAAAAGGGTCACGGATATAATAATCCCTGACATTATATATTGACACGTAAGAACATGCAAAGATCTAAAAGACAAGTCATGACAAGTTTTTAGTCCTGGATAGAAATTATCAATTAATTGTGATTATTCTAGAAAACCCCAATTCCTTGTTCCCTTGTACTATTATAGAATAATAACTATAGACTTGGTTAGTGTCATAGTCATAGCATATAAATTACTGAAATAATATATATTTTAGAAAATGAAATATGAGAAGAAGAAGAATTTTTAAATTTTCGAAACTCTATTATTTTTTTTTATCTTAGATAGTTGAGCTTATAATTTTGCTTTTAGTGAATTTTATTCTTGAAAAAAGCTTCACGTATTGTACAAATGTACATTCATATTTCGAAAAATGTAATAAATATATCTCTACATATATTTGTCTCAATGTTTTAAGGAAGTTTATGATTTTATGTTAGGCCACACTCATTGCAGTGCTGGGCCGCATGCGGTTCGCGGGCCACGGGTTGGACAGCCCTGCTTTAAATCATTATTAGACTAAAAATTTTAATTTTATAAATATACTAGCTGTGATATTAGTTGAAAATCAACTGCTCTACGCATTCCAAACCCTATCTCACTGCTAGAGAATTCCAGGGAACTCGAACGCTCATACAGAACAGAAAACTCTGCCTACATCTCCCGACAGCGTCTCCGGGTCTTTTTGGGTTACCCCTATCTTCTTGACCATACTCGGTGTATTTTGGATTCTGAAGGGGGGCCAAAATATATTCTCACCCCTGGGGACACTCGCTCTCTGCTGCGGCCCTGAATTCTAATAAGTTTATCTCATTTAAATAAATAAGTAGTAGTCTTTACTCACATCGGTAAGAATCATAAATAAGTGTGATGATTCTTCTGAACTGGTTCTCGTCCAGTGAGGGCCTGACAACGCCCATGGTCTCCGGCACCCCCTCGTAAAGGGAAGCCAGAAGAAGACGACAAGCGTAGGCAACCTCTTGCACAGACCATTCCGATTCGTTGCTCTCCCCGAATCCTTTCCCAGGTTCATCCTGCAAATCACAATATTCTAAAAAGTATTTTTTTTTAATTTTAATATTAAAAAATATATAAAACGTTCTTGAACTTGCAAAACCTTGTAAATACTTTAGAAAAATGTTTACAGAATTATAAAAAACAGTCATAATTCATATATTATTAATGTTGCAGTAAAAGCCGGTTTTTACTAAGAACGCGTTCTTATTAGTTAAAACGCGTTCCACTGAATACATTTGTAACAACTAGTTTTTACTGATTTAGAAAATGAATTTCAGTAAAAACGCTTTTTTGCAAAACGACTCAGTAAAAACCCTCGTCAATGTTCGTTTAGATTATATTTGACGAATTCGAATCAAATAACCCCTGTTGAATTTTGTCCAAAGGGATAAAATTTTCATTTTTGACCCCCCCCCCCCCACTCCTCATTTGGGTGGTTATATTTTAATTTCTAACCTTCCCGGGACCCACAGAATATTTATACAAAATTTGGTTAAGTTTGGTCTAAATGGGTTGAATCTTCATTTTCGACCCCCTCCCTCCTCATTTTGGGTGTTTATTTTCAAAAAATTTTTAAATTAAAATGTCCAAAATTACATTCTTTCACAACTTTGCTTCTAATGGAATTTGACCTAGAGTAAACAGTTTAGGGGTTATTTCATTCGAATTCGTCACATAAAATCTAAATAAAGATTGATGAGGGTTTTTACTGAGTCATTTTGCCAAAACGTGTTTTTACTGAAATTCATTTTTGAAATCAGTAAAAACTAGTTGCTACAAAGATATTCAATGAAACACGTTTTAACTAATAAGAGCGCGTTCTTACTAAAAACCGGTTTTTACTGCAACATTAATACCAAGTTGTAAAAATTTGGAGGTGTTGCGGAACACTTTTGGTTCTAAGTAAAAATCAAGTGAACACTAACAAGTTAAACTTGTTATAATTAGGTGCTGATGATGACATCTTCGGCAAAACAAAATGTACATTGTCCACCCATTAACTGCATACACAATAAAATACTCAAATTACTTTAGTGTTGATTTTTACTTAGAACCAAAAGTGTTCTCCAAAACCTCCAAATTTTTACCACAAAATATTCTAATAATTCATATATAATTCAAATTAATAATAATCGAGTATTATTTCAGCCATTAGTTGTAACTAATATTTGACCTCTGATATTTTAATAAATTAGTCTCTAGTGTCTAGAGCTGGGCAGTATCGAAAGTACAAGTATTTAAAATATGTATTTTTTTTATAACTTTTAAGGAGTTAGGTGTTGGTTCTAGGTGAAACATTTTAATATAATAAAATTTGAGCAAGATGCGAGGTAGGTTTTACTGTGAGGTTTTTGTGAAACCTACCTCGCATCTTGCTCAAGTTTTATTATTATATTTTTTTGTACTTTGTTTCGAAAATACTAATTTGTATTTCATGTCTAAAATACATGTTTTCAGGTATATTGTATTTTAAAAATACTAAATATATCGTACATTTTATTTTTACGTCCTTACTGCTTGTATCTATAATATATATAGTAAATGATAATTATCTTAAGGTAGTTTCACAAATGCAAAAATTCAAAAAGTCCTCGAAACTTGGAATATAAGTTATTAAAATCATAATAAACACACTGTTAAAATTTGAAGACGATTTACTTCACCAAACATGAAATAATTGCAATTAAAAATGAAATTTTTTATATTATGGTAGATTGGGAAAGGGTGGGAAAATGATCATTATTTTATTTTTTTTCATTAAAGGACTTTCACCATCTTGATGAAAAACTAATATTTGTTAGAATAATATATTCGGAGTAACTTAAAAAAAAATTGAAATTACCTCGTAGTTTTGATAAAAAAAAACATATTTGGGCGATTATTTTTTAGAGGGGATATAAGATCAATGGCTTGGAAACGATCCATTCATAAAGAGGATATAATAGTGTGGGAAGTACAGTCATGTTAAAAAAACATAACCTAAAATTTTAGCACCTTTCATATATATAGAGTAGTTACGAGGCTAAAACTTTTTGTATGGATTGTCGCGAAAGAACTACCTTAAATGAAATTAGTAAATAATTTTTACTTTACAGGTTATATTATATTATATATCTATTTAATAATTTGTTCTATCTGCTGATATTTCGAATATAAATAAATATATACGATCAATTTTAAGTTTAATAAACCTTAGAAACTTGCAAATTTCAAATACATTATAAATTAATATTTTCTTAGGTTTGTTCAATTCGTTTGGAAAGGCAGAAAATCTGTACATTTTGCATTATTCAACCATTTTGCTGTTCTAGTCAAATTATATACCTACGTTAAGAGCACGCTAAGGCTACTTTACCTTTGTCTTTGATTCGTTCTTTGCAAACAAAACAAATTATTTGGATGATAAATCGAGAGTCCATACTGTAAGAAATCGTAGGCACTTATCACAATTTATATTTTCTATTTTGAAAAGTATTTTTCAAAATACTATTTTATATCGAAAATAGCTGTTTTCATATATTTTGCCCATCTCTGGCTATGTCAAACAACAAAAACCTCGATTTATTGAAAAATCGAACTTACTAATTATTTTGCATGTTCATGAGAGATAAATTACCGGGGTTAAATCCAAATCTTCACAGCAAAATGTCCCTAAATCTTCATAATAATGTTTTTGAAAGTATGGCTTCCCTTCCGGACGTGGAGGAGTGTACTCGGCATTGGAATGTCTCTTGTAACTAAACTTAGTACTTTGATCTTCAAGTTCTTCGGACAGCGAAATCTCCTCATCCTTAATTCAGAAAAAGCTTGTTAGTTTCCTAACTTTTTCAATTTTGTCAACCCTATGACCATGGGTGTATTTACCCCTTGATAAAAAACATATGACATAATAAAACTAAAAAGTTATTAGGATTATTGACCGTTTACCTTTTCTTTTTCTACAAAATATTCTCTTGTTTCAGTTTCAATTTGTAGAACTTTGGTGGTTTAATGAGTACCTCACAGTAGAGCGTCGATAATCCGGACGTCAAAAATCCGGATCGTCGATAATCCGAATTAATTGTGACCGGACCCTGTCCGAATTATCAGAATGTCTGGATTTTCGAAAAGAACGAAAAAAAGGTCGAGTTCATAACAAAAAGAAAACCTGATAAAACCGTTAATAATTCACTTTAGGGGTTAAATAATTGGAGCAGATAAATAAAACCATTAATTAAAATGAACTTATAATGTATTTTAATGAAAGAATATACATACATATGTAATGTACAATATGTACATACATATGTATTTACAGAATACTGTACAGTTTATACATTGTCAGAGCTCTTAAAAAAATGTGTTATTGATTTTTGAACTGAAGTAGTGGTTCGCTTCAATGCTTTTATTTGACAAATATGTATGGATGTATTCACTTCAACTTTTTTTTCACCGGAATTGAATCCGGATTATCGACGGTCCAGATTTTTAACGTCCCGGATTATCGACGCTCTACTGTAGTACATAATTACACCACCAAAGTTCTACAAATTGAAATTGAAACAAGAGATTTTTTGTAGAAAAACAAATGGTATACAGTCAATAATCCTAATAACTTTTTAGTTATTATATATCACATGTTTTTTATCAAGGAGTAAATACACCCATGGTTTACTGTATTTAAATATGAAAATTAGCTAAACCTATGACAAGAATACAAATATATAATAACTTTTAAGGAGTTCGGTGTTGGTTCTAGGTGAAACATTTTAATATAATAATAAAACTTGAGTAAGATACGAGGTAGGTTTCACAAAAAATAAATAAAACAAAATTGAGTTTTGAATTCAAAACTCAATTTTGTTTTATTTCTTTTTTGTGAAACCTACCTCGAATCTTACTCAAGTTTTATTATTATAAAATATATAATACCTAGACACTAGAAAAATTTTCTGCGCTACTATATTAATTAGTCTGACTACCCTCTTCAAATAGGTATTATACCCCCATGGGGGTAATTATGGTACACCTAGGTTAGAAACCACACTAGTAGAGGGAGGAAAAAATGAAAAACAAAAGTGATTTTAATCTTTTTACTTTCACTTTCATATAGTATAAGTAAAGATTTGAAATGAAGTTTTCAAAAGAAATTTAATTTTTGACATCCCTTCTATTAAGAAGAGCCAATGGTCTCTCTGATTGTCCGTTATATCGCGAGAACTCAAAAAGTATCCAAGTACTATAGTTGCACTCGCATGTTAAAGGTTCCAGACATAATAGCAGCTTAGGTTTTAACTAATTGTATATTGGTCATTCCACCAAATCGGGAAAATTAAATATCAATGATATTTTAAAAATTTTTAATTGGTAAATTGAAAAAATACTACAATTTGAATGATGCTTTCTAAAATCAAATAAACCTACCCCCGAATTTTTGATATATCAAAATTCAAATATATTGAGACAAGAAAATTGAAAATCGAAAATGGAGTATTTTGGAGATTGAATTTTTAAATTAAAATCGCATTTAAGCTTTATTTCCACAAGTGAGTTTGCAAACAACCTTAAACAAATATTATACCAATATCTCTTGTTTGTTTGGATTTACGATTTCAAAGACTTCGGAAAAATAACTGAGTTTTATTTATTAAGTAGATTTTGTAACTAATATCTGACTTACTGTGTGGATGGATGCCTTCAAAAAAGCTATTTCATGGAAAATTACTAAAAGTACACTATACGTTATGGGTTTAAAAAATTAAGTTAAAAAAGACTCACTCGTTTTTACTTAAATGTGAACAAGTATTGTGATATTCAGCGAAATCGAAGAGTCGCTAAAATTTTAACCAATTTCACGTGGACTGACCCATATATTCTGAACTATATGTAAATTTAATTATACCAGTCCTTTCCCAAAATAAATTACTTATAATTTAATAGATATAAAAGTGTGGTTCTAACAAGGGATGACTTTCTCTACAACCAAAATGTCTTCTGTATTGGGAATTCGTCCCCTGCTTAAAGGGGCCCTTTCGCCGCCAATGTTAAATAAAAAATATTAGATTATAACTATAACTTAATTTTTTATAATAGTTTAAGTCTCTATCTATGCTTTGGTGAAGCATGAATCACACATTAGCGAGCAAATTTTTGAAAATAAAATTTTTTAAAATGTAAACATTTTCTTCGAGTCTTATAGAAAATTAATATCTTGACACTTTCTCTTTAATTATACTACTTTTAGATGATTATATAAAGTTAAAAAAAACTAAAAATTAGTTTTTTGAAACGTGCAGGTTTCTTTTTTTGCAATAAAATATATGATTGACCAACTAATTTACTTAGATATTTACTTTAAAAAATCACATAAATTCTGTCTGGATATAAACATAAACAGTATTAATACAACGCATTGCCAAATCATACAAGACTTATTATCAGCTGATTTGAATAAATCAAACTAACTTTTGTATTTAATTATTTTTGTTATAATTGTTTTTATTTCAAACATTTACGGCTTTCATACTATTTATTTTTTAATTTTATTATTTTTCATTTGTATTTTAACTTATTTTATTAAATATTAGATACTCCACTTCTTTTGACTCAACTGGAGGAAAGGACCTCCTTAATGACCGCCTTTTTTATTCACTTTAAAATGCCCGTGTAGAAAGGTGTTATATTGGCCATACTTAGGTGTTTTTTGGTTGCTGGCGTTTATAAAAGAAGTTTAAAAAATACCACGAATTCGTTCATTCTCTCATTATCATCGGCAAATAATTACAAATTTGTTATTTCAAGGATAAAGTACGGATTACGGAATCCTCGGTATGTGTGTCGGACTCGCACTTGGCCGCTTTGTTTTCTTTACATAAGAAAAATGATAACGTAATTAGAACAGGTCTCACGATTTGCCAATTGATCTTTGCAGTATTTGTCGTGAACAAAACAAACGTACAAATAATTCTTGCAAAAGTAAAAATGACGTATTTCGAGAAATTAGTTATCTTATCAGAATATTTAATACGTTACCTCCATGTCGAACTCAACTTAACAGGATCATTATCTTTACAAAATAAATATTTTTAATTTACATATCGTCTGTGGGGGAATTTTGAAAATTTCATATCTTAAAGCCGAATATAAAAACCGAAAATATAAACATTTCAAAGAGTAATTAGTTATTGGTAATCAGAGAGTATAAATATTTCAGTAGTTAGATCATTTCTTAATCACGATAGTAGTGACATCTATCAACATATATTAAGGAGGCCCTTTCGCTCCAGTTGAGTCAAAAGAAGTGTAGTATCTAATATTTAATAAAATAATTTAAAATACAAATGAAAAATAATAGAATTAAAAAATAAATAGTATGAAAGCCGTAAATGTTTGAAATAAAAACAATTATAAAAAAAATAATTAAATACAAAAGTTAGTTTGATTTATTCAAATCAGCTGAAAATAAGTATTGTATGATTTGGCAATGCATTGTATTAAGACTGTTTATGTTTATATGCAGAACATAGCATTTATGTGATTTTTAAAGTAAATTAGTTGGTCAATCATATATTTTATTGCAAAAATAATTTTTATAAAAAAAAATAAATAAAACCGAATTCAAAAAAATTAAATGCAACAAATAAAATAATAAGAACTCAAAAATAAAATAAAATGCACTAAAAGGTATAAAATAATAATCTAATTTAGTTACAACTAAACGATGAAATATTTACATGAAATCACTTTTTGAAGTCGGTGCCAAACATATACATTTTATGAATCAAACTCGACGGATTTTACTTAGTACGATTGGCGGGTACGCTCGCTTATATAGTTTGTTTAGCACCGACTTCAAAAAATGATTTCATGTTAATATTTTATCGTTTAGTTGTAACTAAATTAGATAATTATTTTATACCTTTTAATGCATTTTATTTTATTTTTGAGTTCTTATTATTTTATTTGTTGCATTTAATTTTTTTGAAGTAGGTTCTATTTTTTTATAAAAATTATTTTTATTTTTCTCTTTTTAGTGATGTTATTAATAGTGACTTAATAAAATACCTTGCATTCATCTCGTAAGAGAAAGCGTCGGGGAATGAATCAGAAAATGATAATAAAATTAAATTCATAAATATAGAAATTCTCTAGAAACGTTTGCGGGTTTTAAATGAACATTTTAAGATTGATTTTTTTATAAAAGATTTATTTATTATAATTTCGATTATTTGCTCATAAGAATTGGAAATTTACGTTAATTCGTCATTGATCATATCATCAGAACTTGATCAAATTAATATGAGCACCACCCTAAGGTACCCTCTTTCCAATAAAAAAAGAATCATCGATATCGGTTCATAAACAAAGAAGTTATGCCTGAACAAACATAGCAAAAAAGGTCCAATACCAATGAAAAAAAAGGGACCAATCGGAAACTAGACTGAACCCAATGCAAATAAATAATCAAAATAGGCTCACAATTGGCGAAGATATCAGGTAACATAGACACAAAAAAAAATTTCAGTCGAATTGAGAATCTCATTTTTTGAAGTCGGTTAAAAAAGAAACGTGCATGTTTCAAAAAGCTAATTTTTAGTTTTTTTAAACTTTATATAATCAACTAACAGTAGTATAATTCAAGAGAAAGTGTCGAGATCTTAATTTTTTTCATAAGACTATGAAAATGTTTACATTTTAAAAATTTACTTTATATGATTGAAACTTCACAAAGCATAGAGACTTAAACTATTATATGGTAAAAAATTAAGTTATAGTTATAATCTAATATTTTTTATTTAACATTGGGGGCAAAAGGATCTCCTTAAAAAGAAAACACGAATTCAATGAAAATTCACCCCCCCCCCCCCTCCCTTCCCCCATATTGGCAACTGTTTAAGTTGTTCGCCATCGGCGAATAACAAACATATATAGGGAAAAATATTCAGCGATGGCAAGCGCCCCAAATGTTTGCTGATTTTTGACAATACGTCGAAAAATTGCTTATGGTTTTTGTAGTAAAAAATAACACAAAAATAATAATATATAATTTCACTTGAGATTAGTTTAAGAAAATGAATATTTCAGGAGGCGATGAAAAAAAAAATCAGAACTCATTAGAATTTTGTATATTTAGAATTGCCATCGATTTTAAAGGATAACTGATCATTATCATGGAGCAGATAATCCTAAGACAGGTTTGACGAAATCACCAGCCTTTACTCGACTCTATCTCATACCAACTCATTCACTTCTATAAAATTCACACAAAATATGGGGAAAAATTCAACGATCTAGATAACCCTCTTAGGAGTTATCTTTCTTAAAATTTGCTAGAAATAAAAAAAAATAATTCTTTCTTTTTGTAACATTTATTTAAATTCATTTTACATAGATATAATAAAAAAATGTATTTTATTAAGAAATAAATAATAATTTTATTATAAAAACAATCAGAATTATTTTGAATAATTGTCAAAGAAAATTGGTCTTTTTCTAAAAATCGTGATATATTTTTTTTATTATTATTATTTAAAATTATCATTTCTAAAATTTATTTGTTTTCTATATTTTTCTCTTTATTAAATTTTGATTTTACTCGATACGAAATCTCGGTGTAATATATTTATTTAACCTTCCAACGATGTTTAGGACCCTATCTTCTTCTCGGATGAAATATGAACTAAATAATCCGTACTCACAAATACAGGTACATATATTGGGATTTATAATATATGTAGGATATAAATTTAAATTTTAAATAAAATATTTTATTAAATGAAATAGTAAAACATAGGATATTACTTGTTATTATACTTAAGGGAGTTCGGGACTGTTTATCATTTTTATTAGAAAATTGTCAAATTTTTACCATCGAATCATTGGTGTATGAAATATTTATTCCCGAAATTTGAAGTTGATCGTCTGTCCCATTACCGAGAAATAAATTATTGAAAATTGTCCTTTTAACATGGAAGTAAATGGACAGAGACTTTTAAAAGCTTTTAAGTGGGAGATGAATTTAAAAACCTAATTTATCGATCGGAGAATTTACCACTCCATACAGGCCTTTAGGGGATGCACCTTCTGGCGTATCTCCTTCTCATATCAATATCATTAAAAAAAAGGGCTATACAAATTATACTATTTTCAACAAATTTATACAGATCAATAAATAATTCAACTTTTATGAATCGAATGATACATTTTTCAATAGATTTGACAGTCTAGTTAATTAGTTATTCATAAATGTAAAAAAAAAGTTATTTGCACCATACAGAATATAACAAAAGCACTAGTGTAGAATTCCAACTCTATTTCTTGAAATCTTTTTTATGTTAAATACAGGTTTTTATAATGAGAAAAAATTTATCTCAATATTCTTTTTATTAATATTATCAAAACAAATATTTTTATTAGAAATTAACCTCATTATTAATCATTTTTTTATTAAAAAAATTTAGTATGCAGACGTTCTCACTCTGCAGAAATACGAAAAGATTTTTCGAAGATCAACCAGATAGTAAGCTGTCCCGAACTTCTTTAAGTAAAGGAAATAAAGGATATATCTTAATAAAACATTAATAATAAATAAGATTGAACGATTTTTGGTGACAGATTGATAAGTGAATTGAGTGGATATTGATGAAGCAGTCCAAAGAAAAGAATATAATTTAGAGTATCATTTTATTCATGAGCCGACGTTCCGGAGACTTATTCCCTCCTTCTTCAGGTTTTTGAAAAGTCAGTGAAGGAAATCCAATGTGACATTTCCCCTGTCTCCTCTTTCAGTGTCAGTCACAATAATATATCGTATTTCATTCTCAGCAGAAAGGAGGAAATGACCTCCGAAACGTTATGAATAAAAATATTATCTTCTTTTCTTTGAACTGCCTCATCAATATCCACTCAAATAATAATAAATAAATAATAATTGCTTAATAAATTTATTCACTGGCTCTCTTTCATTTTTTTATTCATTTTGATCATCTGGAAAGTTAATAATATTTTTAGACATATCTAATAGAGATCTGCCACTACAACAATATCCTCGATGTCGAGGAAGTACGATTTTACAGTTTCTGGGCCAAGTGCCTGGGCGTATTTGCTTGTCGTTTTGTATTGCTTGGATCACTTTTTGTTGCCGAATTGTGGTCGAAACAGCGTCCGTCGCGGATTTCCACCAGCGTCTTGCAGGTGCTGGGCAAAAGCCCGGGGAACAATAACTCTGCTCCAGATGATGATGATGACGAGTGCACTCGAATGGCTCGTGAGTTCGATTTATTGAAGAAAGCGTCGGAGCCATAATTCGGCTAAAGTCGATTTTCGAAGTACGCCGTTTTTGTCGAACTATTTTTTTTTCAACCTATTTACAAAACATAAATATGTTATCCATAAAAATCACATTTTTCAATTTTTAAGGTAGGTGTTTCGCGACAATACTATCAAAAAGTTAATGCTAGAGTATATAGATAAGACAATAAGGATTCTTAGTTCATAAGCCCAAAACTTTTTGTTGTTTATGTACCAATTCTAGCCAATCCCGTGCTCGTTTGACAAATTTGGCACCATTGTAAGAGTTTGAATATTTTTATATTAAAATGACAGATAAAATACATTTTAAATTTCTATAAAAATCGTTTTGTTATTTTTTAACAAATGTAATCAATGCCTACATTACACCTTATGAAAATTATAATTTTGAAAAAATCTAGCGCATGATCGCTTTATACATCTTACGATGGTTAAATAAATGCGCTGTTGCCAAAATGTTTTTAGTGTAAATTTTTTTAAACATTTTTCATTATTTATTCATTATTATCTCAGAAACCGTGTTGTAACTATGAATCAAAATTGTCTTAAAATATGTATTGGTTATTGTTTAATGCTGGTTTAGTTTTTTATAAAAATGGCAAAGAAGGGTTTCTTAATTATAATTAAATATGTATGTAAATTTTCCGATATCCCGTATAGTGCAATGTTAAAGAGCCTGAAAAACTTGATTTTTGAAATTTAATATCTCCGGAACTAGATTATTCCGAAATTTCGTTTTGCCACCAATCGATGCAGAAGTAATTAAATAACAATCTCTCTAAATTTCAAAAAAAATCCTAAGAAAATGCATTTGGCGGAACAACTACCTTAAGGTAGTAGATCTTTCTCGACAATCCACACACAAAGTTTTAGCCTCGTAACCACTCTATACATATGACTGGTGCTAAAATTTTAGGTTATGTTTTTTTAACGTGACTGTACTTCTCACACTACTATATACTATTTATGAATGGATCGTTTCCAAGCCATTGATCTTATATCCCCCCAAATATGTTTTTTTTTTTTTTTTATCAAAACTACCTGGTAAATAATTTCAATTGTTTTTTAAGTTACTCCGAATATATTATTCTAACAAATATTAGTTTTTCATCAAGATGGTGAAAGTCCTTCAATGAAAAATAAATAAAATAATGATCATTTTCCCACCCTTTCCCAATCTAACATATGTAAAAAATTTCATTTTAATTGCAATTATTTCATGTTTGGTGTGGTAAATCGTCTTCAAATTTTAACAGTGTGCTTATTATGTTTTTAATGACTTATATTCCAAGACTTCTTGGATTTTTGGATTTGTGAAAGAACTACCTTAAAAAGTAGATTAATTAAAAATTTTAAATACGTATTCTTGAGACGCCATAGATATGAACCAGCAATATTTATAATCAACATATTTTGTTTTCTCGATAGAAAAAACTTCATCTTCGATTTTTCAGTTGACTGCTTGTTTTTAGTTCAATTAGTATCTATTCAATTTATAACTAAATAAGCTAATGTGGCCGTCCACATGATTTAGCCATACACCTGGCATCTCTCTTATATTTAATTGTGCCTGGAGCACCGAGCGATGCTCGGTAACTTTTTGCATCTAAATAGCTTAAATTTCAAGGCTCTGCGACTCAGCGAAGACGAGATATGAACGATTAAAATATTTATTTTACGACACTCCTAATTTACACCCCCTTCGGATTAAACTCTATACACGACTAATAACTCATGACACTTGATTTAAAAAAAAATCGTTTGTGCCGTTTTTGAGAAAATAAAAAAAACGCAAAATCTTTCATGTAAATGTCAACTTCCGGTGTTCCGATTTCAAGCAAAGGCCATATGTTTTTGTTTTCTTATTCTTTAAAATAATGTAGATTTATTTATTTATTTTTATGTTGCTGTTTCAAATCTATGATGACTCAAATGAGGGGTATGAGAGGTATTGTTGATAGTCGAAATGTTATAACCATTATTGAGGGCTATATTTTGAATGATGTTAAGTTCTTTATTGAAATTTATAGTATTCGTAGGTATACTGAGGAGTCTATGAATCATTGAATAGAAAGCTCCAAATTTAGTATTAATGGGGTGATTCATTTTCCATATAATGCACTGTTTTTGAATTATAAGACTGTCTCAAGATAAAAAAAACTCACCCGGTATATACACGAGGGATGAACTGCGACCTAATATCGTGTAACACCTATTTCCACTTCTACAATCATTTTCAAGTAGAAGACAATAGGTGAAGGGGTATTATCTAATGAATTTCAAAATAATTCCACATAATTCCAAAGATGTGTACACCTAATTCCAATCGCGGTTCACCCCTCGTATTACACTATGTTTTCTGTGTTACCTGAACTGTCTTTTCTCTCTTCGCTTTTGATTTGATAGATTTCCCTCTGCCAGAGGATCCAAATAATCCTCTTGATTCTGCCATTTAATCATATATTGCGAATCAAATCGGACAACTTCCTAAATATAAATCTTCACTTTTTATAACGAAAAAGACAAATTTTATATTTTAGTTATTTTTAAATAGCCAACCTTTCTAATCATTAAAGAAGAAGAAAACAGCCATCGTCTTCAACGGAAGTTTTTCCAGATAAAGGAATCGTGTGAAATAGATCACAATCAGGCACCTAAAAAATAATTTTCATTCTATTAATCGATTTATAAATACTAATATAGCATGAGAGTAAACACTTCGTCAATCGGTAATAATTCGCCGGGCGCTTGAGGAACCAATGAGATAAGTGCGGTCCTCGGTAGGGTTTCTTCCACTTCTGCAGAGGATGCTGCAATTTGCTGCTTCCGGATTTCTTCCTGATGCCGCACCGCCGCCAATTGATTCGATTCATTCAGCATTCGAGTGACCATATCTTGATTTTCAGCCGAAAGAGCCGAATGGGTTGAATAGAGAACAGCTTGTACCTGATATTTTAAATAATAAATTTTTCGGGAATGTTAAGACGCAGCCCGAGTGACCATTTTGTCAATTCATCAAAATATATAGCACTTAATACAGTTTCTTAAAAAAATTAAAATCAATCAATTTTGAAGTACTATACCAATTTATTTATAATAATGCAATTGTTTTATATAAGGCTCACTTTATAAAAATTATAATTTTCACTACGCTTATATACTTATACTTGAGTATACTCAAATACAATTAGAAGTTCGAAAATAAGGACTACGCTTATATACTTATATCTTCTTAATATATATAAATCTCGTGTCACAATGTATGATCTCAATGGACTCCTAAACCACTGAACCGATTATAATAAAATTCGCACACCATGTGCAGTTCGATCCAACTTGAGAGGTAGGATAGTTTAAATCTCAAATTATAGTCGCAATTTTAATTTATTGCTAATTATTTGTCTGTTATTATTTGACAGTCACAATTTCCAAATGATTCTAACAGATGTCGATACCTTTCGACTGGGTTGAGTAAGTAGTCAATAGATGGCGCTGCTATGGTAAATCTACGAACGTGTCATATAAGCTACATTTTAACAGCATAATTACCACGTGTTGTTGACGCTATAAAATTGATTAAATTTATTTTGTAATGAACGAAATACCGTATAATTCAATTATTTCCACTTTTTAAATTTTTGGTGTTAGCATAGCCGGCCACGTGTTACTTAGACTGAAGTGTAAATTGCATTCATATTATAATGAAGATAATACAGTGAAATTAATCCTGTTTTTTACTTATTTGTGCTTCATTGATCAAAACTTTATAATTTAATTTGAATATATGTATGTAAGTATTATCACATAATTATAAAATTTAATTAAAATGTCAATGCAAAGTTGTACAAATATTTTTTTTATTGTTTTTATTTAACCTCTATTAAAAAATATTTAGGAACAATAATTTCAATTTATACATGTAAGTAATATCACATAGTTTTATAAAAGTTAATTAATATATCAATGAGAAAATGGCACAAAGCTCCCCACACTTTTTCAATAATTGTACAAAAATTTTTATATTATTTTTATTTAACCTCCATTGAAAATTATTTTGCACTTATTATTTCAATGTGCTATGATAACATGTTTTTCAGTTCCTCTTTCTAATATTTAAACGATTAAATTATTATTTTCAGTCAAATGCCACCGAAAAAATCTAACCTCAACAACGCGAGCAGCAAAGCGGCACGACGCAAACGTGTTGAAAGAGCTCAGCAATTACCATTTATGGTATATACCATATATACCAATTATTTGTTCGTAAATAATTTCATTGTACTAAAGGGTTATAGTAGTAGAAAGTCAAATAAGGAGATCACCATATTTTTTTACATATACTATCTGTGTGGAAAAGCATAGTGGACTCCGTGACTGATGTTCTCTTATCGTTCCTCTTAGATTGTTTACTATAATGTAATATAACAAAAACTTTAGCCACAGCAACGCGTGGCCGGGTCAACTATATATATAAAAAAAAAAAAAAACAATTTACATAAAAGGTAATCAATTTTGGACACCTCATACTTTCATTCCGAGACGCCGCCCGCCAGGGCAACCCGCCCGGAGGGCCTAGCTGGGACAGGCGTGCCGGAGGCACGCCGGGTACAGCTAGTATATATATATATATATATGTTAACATTTAAATGAAAGCGAAAGTTAAAACTTTTATCCGGTCACTCCCCTATTTTGGTGCACTTGGGACCAGACTCGTTTTGATAGTGAACCAAAAGTTGAAAAAAGATACAGGACCCAGCCGGGTATGATCCGACATCTTCTGCGTTAAGCCCGCAAATGCCTTTTCCATTTAGGCGATGGATCCCTGACTAGATCCTATAATCAAATTTTATATATATTCAACTCTCTAGTTCAATCGCGTTTTTCTTCTATTTTCCTAATAGTATGGTTGTTATAAATTTACTACAATTCTCATCTGTCTGATTCTTTGGGGAATCGAAACAGATGAATTTTGTTCAGTTTTTCAATAATAAATTTTATTTAGAATGTTTATATGTTAACATTTAAATGAAAGCGAAACTTAAAACGTTTATCCGGTCACTGCCCTATTTTGGTGCATTTGGGACCAGACTCGTTTTGATAGTGAACCAAGAGTTGAAAAAAGATACAGGACCCAGCCGGGTATGATCCGACATCTTCTGCGTTAAGCAGACAGATGAGAATTGTAGTAAATTGCTAAATATACCAAATATGAGCTAAATAACTTGAAAAAAATAGAAGATACAAAGCCTTGTGTTTAAGACCTCAAATAAAAAAATTCCCCCTTTTTAAGTACAGAGGTCAAATTTTGAAAAAATGAAAAAACCCTCCCGAGATATTTCAACAATAACATAGACCTATGTACCAACATTGAATGCTAAAACTTAAACACCCGAGGAGATGGGCACTTTAAAAATTTCAAAAAATTACCCTAAAATGGCTATATCTCCTTTTTTGGAGCAAACAGAACAAATTAGCCAAAAATGTTTTTGCATATTTTAATGCTTCAGCTTTCTAAACTAAAACCATATCTATATCTTTTCACCCTGGAGTCGGCCGTCATATTAATACCGTTCGAAAGAAAAAGAGATGCAGCATCGTCCAAGTAAAACTGCTACTTAAAATTACAATAGTAAGTTGTAGAGAAAAAATGTGAAAAATAGTTTTTTCATAACAACAATATTAAATTTTGTTTGTTTTTTCTCTGCCCTGTAAAATTTCCTTGTTGTGAGTTACAGTGGTTTACACTCTAAGGCGATGATATGGAAAAATAAAAATGGGTTTAATTGCCTGTACTAATTCGGAAAGGTATTAGGTCAACTGCTTAAAAAACAGGCAAACTAAATAACCAACTGCATAAAAATCCGGTCATAAGCCATAATGAATTGATTTAATTTCAAAGTATATATATAGTACAAAATTAGTGAAACTAATAATATTTCCTAAGGCAAGTCTAGACGGCATCTTATATTATATTTCCCGTAAATTTTGATCATGAAATTTTTTTTTTTTTTAGGGATATCTGGAGCGAGCCCCAAGCTTCCATGGATGAGCCGGGCTCATTCGTAAACTCTCGCCTTTGGTGTATAACGTCTGCGGACCGGCAGGCGCTAATTCGACTGTAAGTTAAGTAACACTCGCCTTTACGTTTGACTTATATCCTGTGAGATTCTATACTCTTAATATAACACCTAGAGAACCATTGGTTTTATATTAACCCAGAAATACATGCTTAAAATAAAATAAAAATAAAATCTTAGAAATTTTTGTGTCCATACTAGTAGAGTGGCATAATAAATAATAGATCAGGAAACGATATTTACAAAATACCCTTTCTTATGTGTTAAAACTTGTAGACTATATATGATTTTGCTTAATTTTTTAAGTGGCTTTAAGGTTGACGGTACAAAAATTGTCTAAAAATGGCTATTTTACCGCCAGTAACACCGCCATTTTAAGGATAATTAAATTTAAAAAAATAAGTTTTATTCTAGAGATTTTTCAACGTCATTGTTATTTTAGGTAAACCTCGAAATAAAAAAAATATTTTCGACCTCCTCAAAAATTCATTCTTTTTCAAAATAATCATCCGATTAAAATTTTAAAACGATTTTTGATTTCAGGAAAAATGAATTCATATACCTAACTTCATAAATTTCAAAACTTATTTAGTCTAAAAGCTACAATGCTTTGACAAACAGACATACGTGTTTTACTTTTGTATAGAACTCTAAAACTGACTGCATTTCGCAAATATGAAAAACATATTGTGATTTATGATAGGGATGAACGTTAATTAGATTATATTTATGTTTTTTTCTCGGAGACTGGCTGACAGATATAAAACTGAGGATTGAATTCAAGGATAAATTAAAAAATGATTCCTATTAAAATAAAGTTATTTGGGAACTTTTCTTTTTACACTTTTGAGCCTACGCTTCGGAGAATCTTCACTCCTTCTTCAAGCTTTCTTCATTGACACTTTGAACTCTGAAGAAGGGGAGAAGATTTCCAGAAAAGTTGGTTCAAAATTGTAAAAAGTTTCCAATAAATCTTTTTTTTTAATCTTGGGCTGCCTTCCATTCAATCCTCAGATACTTAGATTAACCTTTCAGCGGGCGCGCTGTCGCAAAATTTACCACACATACGCCTAATCGCTTCCCACACTTTTAAAACTTAGTCGCAATAATCGACCTCTGAGCTATTCGAGGGTCAGGGTTTTCTAAACTACAGGTGTGCTTAGAAGTTTTTGTGATATTTGGGAATTTCCGTTGAGCGTAAATTTTACGACACTCGCCTTAAAATATAAGTATATTAAATAAACTATCTCATTCTATATCGTTTTTTTATAGTTAAATGTATTTTTTGGTTTTAGACGTGTTCCATTATGGCTCGTAGGCCGCTAACACAAAAAGAGCTAGAAGAAATATTTATGTTATGTTGTTTCGTTTTTAAAGTACTGTCATTTATCATTTTTTATAACCTTACAGCAATTCTTTAACATTTATATAAAGAAAACACCATTTACATGGAGAAAACTTAATGACGTAAAATTTACGACAAGCGCCTGCTCAAGGGGAATCACACAGCGCGCCCGCTGGAAGGTTAAAAAAACACATTTAATGAAAATGACACTTTTGAGAATTGATTAAATCTTCAATCGGGCTACGACATTTAAAAACCAAATAAATATAGAAAGTGCGCTTACAGTAGGAATCATCATTGCAAGCCTGAGCGTTTCTCTCTGTTCCTCAAGAAGTGTCTTAATCCGATTGTTTTCCTCGTTTTCCTTTCCACTTTCTGAGCCAGCTGCTGCTAATGTTTCAAGAAGGGCGATGTCGCCACCCCGAGTGCAAGCAAGTGAAACGGGATCTTTGCATGCAGAACAAGAATTGGGTGGCACGGCTAAAACAGCAACCCATGGCGGATCCTCGGGCGTAAACGTTTTCGAGACAATTGTCAATTCTTTTAGAACTGCTTCCCGCCATGAAGTTTGATGAAGAGTTACTTGAGGAGTTTCCTGTCCAAAGTACCAAAAAATAAAATTTTAAAATTGAAAAATATTTAAATACCTAATAGACTAAGGGCTAGAGCATTTTTTTGGACAATTATGTCAGAATTGAAATAACTATACTGTAGTATGATCAAGACACATCCCCAAATGGAAATTCTTACTTGCTGGATACAGTCGATTGATTAGGGGTAATCACAACCCGTAAAGTTGTCAAAAATACTATAAAATAAAGTTATTTCAGAATGGTTAAATTTATGTGTGCAGAGTGACAAATTCCAAATCTTGAAGGAAATTGTATGTATAAATGTGAAATTGTATGATTATTTAACCGACTTTGAAAAAAAGAGGAGGTTATCAATTCAACGAAATGTCTGTTTTTATTTTGTGTAATGGTATAAAGAATCTTATAAAAATTTTCAATTTTTAGTCATACCTACTAGGGGTGACCGAAATTGTCTGGTAAATCGATCAAATAAATATTGATAATTGATTAAAATTACTCTAATTATTTATTTTATGTGACTAAAAAATCGCTTGATTTATAAAATTCTACATAAGTCACTTAAGTTTTGGAAGAATCTTAGATAAGCTTAATGACACTACGTATTATGTATTTTGTACGAAAGGCAGAACTCAAAAAACATGGTATGAAGAAATTTAAAGGACATAACATGACAAAAAATTGTACCTTTAAGTTTGTTAAGAGGGTTGCAGGAATGAGTAGTTTGATTGCTTGTTCAATTTAGGCTGGGAGATTGGTTCAAACTTCTTTGGCAAAGCTGATAGTGTATTCATTAATTACGCATATTTGAGATATTATAATTATATTAAGGGGTGTTGAGTAGAATTTCATTTTGGTTTTTCGAAAATAGTTTCATAAACATGTAAGAAACAATCTGACCAAATGGCTTCTAAAATAACTTGAAATTATTATACACATTAGGGTGGTTCTACCACCCCTTTACGACTGAGCTATCATTCCACCTTTCGTACAAAATAGTAAGTGACATTACGATTGACCTGAAATTAAATTTAACCATTTCTGATACGACTTTATTTTTACTTTATCCATTGAAATTGAAAACCTACCAGTATTTTAACAACATGAAGCGCTGATTAGTTTTTGATACATATCGGTCCACAAACATTAGTACTTTATTTCAGTACTTTTTTAGTTTTTTCTAAATATCTTGAAAATGACTTAACCAATTTTGATGAAATTTAATATCCTAATTAAGTACCTTGGGAACCACAAAAAGGTTAAATAAAGTTTTTAGTAAAATTATATTTTAAAGTACTTTACTCTAGAACATATTAATATTTCAAATGAATTTGGATAAAGTTTAGCAACGATCCGTTGCATTTAATTTACAGTATTTTTGACAACTTTGATTACCCCTAAAAACGACTGAAGTTGTCAAGTGAAAATTCCACTTTGGGGGGGGTTCTAATCATACTAAAGTATGTGACATGTTTTTTCAATTCTGGAATATTCGTCCAAAAAATTCATTAGCTCTTGGTCTAAAAGTATTATATATAGAACCTCATCAGCGAAAGTGAACTCTTCAGTGCAGCTGAAAATATGAAGACATGCTGGCGGAGTTGTTAAGGAAGACATTAGAAATCGAAGATAATTAATTTGAGGGTTAGCAAGGGCATGGGTAACCACGACAGCGCCAGGTAAAGGCGCTAGTTCAGAAAGTATTACAGCTAAACTAGCAGGGCCTAGACATAGAGAACGTTCCTGAAACAACGTTTAGGAAAATTAATCAAAAACTATTAATATTATAGTTATAGTTTTTAATTGATGATTTTACTTGTAATATCACATGTTTGATGAAATTTGTTGAAGAGAGAAGTTTCTGACGATGGCACGGATGCATTTGCACACAGCCTGGACAGATTGGATCTATGGCGAAATCGGTCAAGCCTAATTCATAGCCAATTGGTCGCCGGCGTCGCAGGCCAATTTGCCGACACAGAGCTTCGATTTCTTCCCTGAAAGCCGATCGAAAATTAAATAGATTCCACAAATCATATTACATTTCTGACTAGCGATGAAAAAGTAAAACCAATGGACACAATTTTAACTGAGATCAAAACAAGTAGTAAGTAAACATATTAAAATATAGCTGGACTATACCCTTATTTTTTGATTATTTCAATAAACAATGTGTGATTTTTATTACGATTAATCAAAATTGTTAATAAATAAAAAAATACTCTAATTTCGAAATATACAAAAATTAAAATATATGAATGTATTTAAAAAATATAAAAAGCACCATAATTTTATACAATTTTCGGAGAATTTTCTCAAATGTTTCTGCCATTTTCAGCCTTAGTTTTAGTCATACGTTTTTTGTACAATATACAAATTCAATTCAATTTCCTTTCTCTGATATAAACTCATAAGCTTTATTTTTATATTTGTATAGTTTAATAGAAGGTTTTGATAAAAAACACATTATGCAATGTTGAATATATTTATTAACCCCCACATATACAAAATAAATACAAGATGTTTTGTACACTAGATCTCTAATCGTTTTCAGTATGAGATACCTCGGTCAGGATGAAAGTAGGAATTTGTATATGGTTGAAAAAACGTTTTCGAATAATTCTAGGGTTAAAGATTTCAGAAATATTTGCAAAGGATTTAATCAATTTTAATTAGGACTTTTGAGGGACAGCGAAGTTTATTCTCTTTATGGGGACTATTTCAAGATCTGTAACTAAAACCAAACGAAATTACAAAAACGTAAATCCTTTAACAAAAAATATACAAATTTTCAACCAAAAATTTATTTCTGGACCTAAGTAGGTATGTCTTTTTTCGCAAAATCAAAATTAAGTATTTTTTTATTCAAATACCGACGTTTCGGAGACCTTTTCTCTCCTTCTTCAGGGTAATGAATAGTTATTGATGGGTGAGTATAACTCGACTCCCATTTGTCCCTTTTTCCAGTGATAACAACAATATTACAATACTTACCACCATTATATCATAAGTGTTGACTAAGTACACTTATGATATAATGGTGGTAATAAGTATTGTAATATTGTTGTTATCACTGGAAAAAGAGACAAATGGGAGCCGAGTTATACTCACCCATCAATAACTATTCATTACCTGAAGGAGAGAAAAGGTATCCGAAATGTCGATATTTGAATAAAGAAATTTAATTTAAATAATTTGGACTGCCTTTCATTACAACCTACTTATTTCGCTTACCAGTCCGTTTTTCTAAGAAAATAAATAAAATTAAATGTTTGAATAAATATTCTATAAACAGGCTCATCAATTAAATGTAAATAGCCATAAATTCTAGTTAAATAATTTCTATTTATTTCAAATATTTTATTTAATAAAACATGAAAGCATTAATTATTGTAAAATCACCAATAACACAAAATTAAAATTTATCAAGTGTTTTGCCCACAACTAACATTGCTTGACTTTCTTTCCGCAGAGTCAGCTTAAGGGGATTCGGGACTGTTTATCATTTTTTAAAGAAAATTATCAAATTTTTACCATCGAATCATTGATGTATTAAATATTTATTCCCGAAATTCGAAGTTGATCGTCTGTCCCATTACCGAGAAATAAATTATTGAACATTGCCTTTTTAACATGGAAGTTAATGAACCGAGCTTTTAAAAGGGCTATAACTTCTATACAAATTATATCATTTTCAACAAATTTATACAGATCAATAATTCAACTTTTATGGATCGAATGATATATTTTTCAATAGATTTGACTGTCTAGTTAATTAGATATTCATAAATGTAAAAAAAAGTTATTTGCAGCCAACAGAATATAACAAAAGCACTAGTGTAGAATGCCAACTATATTTCTTGAAATCGTTTTAGTGTTAAATATGGTACATGTTTTTTTAATGAGAAAAAATTTATTTCAATATCCTTTTTATTAATATTATCAAAACAAAGATTTTTATTCGAAATTAACCTCATTATTAACAATTTTTTATTAAAAAATTTACTAGGTAGACTTTGTCACTCTGCAGAAATACAAAATATTTTTTCGAAGATCAACCAGATAGATAAGCTGTCCCGAAGTCCCTTAATAAGTTATCCAGTAGTTACATATATATGTATATTAATAGATTATACTTACTCTTCGGAAAGATTAAACCAACAGGTAATTGGTTCCTTGCGAGCTTTCATCAATCTTTCCTCACTTAACCAAGGTGGAAGCAATTCCGACAACGACAAAACTTGGGATCGGATTCTTATTCGTGAAAACTCAGCAGCCAATTTGATTCGTAAAGATTCGATTAATTTATCGAGAGTAGGTATTGGCTCGTGGCCTGTGTAGTGCTGATTTTTAAGGATTAATTCTAGTAAAGGCGCAGGCACGAAATGACGACAATAAAATGAGTACACAAGCAGATGGATGACCGACTCGAAGGGCTCATACTAATAGATGTAGAACACAAGAAACACCTTGTTAAAAGAGGCGGATTTTTAAATTAACGTGCTTATTAATTTGCTGAATAGGAGTAGGGTTAGATTTTATTGGAAAAATCACAATAATGTCTACTTTGGTCATTGGCCTGGATTGCTTTTTGGCAAGTTCAACCTCTGAGGGTGGATATGTTGCAGTTAAAACCTCTTTTTTAGTAAAACGGGTTTTCACGAGTTAAAACGCGTTTCACTGAATACATTTGGGGCAACTAGAATTTACTGATGTTGGTTAAGTTTGCGGCTGTGGGTCAGTGGTTAGAGTGTCGGGCCGCTATCCTGAAATGAGCTGGTTCGAGACTGAGTCTCGGTAGATATTTGCAGTCGCCTCCTCTTGGAAAGCAATGACAATCTACCAAGAGTATAATTGCCTAGTCCACCTCTCCAAACTAGCCGTTTGGAACCGGGTTTAAAAAGTAGGTCCCGTTTATTTGTGTAAAAACAGCTAAACACACTCAGCATAAGTATATGTGGAGATTTTCCGAAACGTCAGGGAGACTTGATATGGCACTTAAAAGAAGGTTAAGTTTGGTCCAAAGGTCTAGAATCTTCATTTTTAACCTCATTTTGGGTGTTTATTTTCAAAATTTTTTAAAAGAAAACGACAAAAATTACATCCTCTACAAATTTGCTTCTAATGAGGATGTAATTTTTGTTTAAAAATCGGTTGTCTGTAAAGTCGGTTTACTGACAACGTCATAAGAAAATACCATTCCATCCGTATTTTCTTATGACGTTGTCACGTTCAACTATCTTCAGTAAACAGACTTTACAGACAACCGATTTTTTTCATAAAAATCTTCGTTCAGAAAATCATTTTAAATTTACAAAATACTTGAATAAAATTTATTGTTTAAATTTCTACTCGACTGTTAAAATTTAATTTTTGATTTTATTATTTTATAATAATAAATTTTGTATTGACATTATTTCTTTCACCAAGTAAACTGAATAAAAGTTGTTGTTCAATTAGTTACTTAATTATTTTTGCAAATTTAATTGTAATTTGTGGTAAAAAAGTAATAATTTTGAATAATTTATTATAAGAATAAACTGTGATTAAATTATTGTTCATAAATCTTAAATTTAAAATTTAAAATTTGGAAACATCATTAAAATTTTTGTAACTGTAGCTTTTAAAAAGCCCGCCTCAATCTTTGTCGCTCTTTCCGCGCTCTCGCTTGCACTTCAAGCCTTAAATGGAACGCCTCAGAGCGAGGTAACGCCGCATGAGTCATGTTTTTTCGTGCGTGCAGCAGGCTCCATCGAATTATAAGACGTTGTCACGTCAAAATGAGGCGGAAGGTCAAAAATGAAGATTCTAGACCTTTGGACCAAACTCAACCAACATCAGTGAATTCTAGTTGCCACAAAGGTATTCAGTGAAACGCGTTTTAACTATGTAGTAAGAACTCGTACTTAGTAAAAACGGCGTTTTACTGCAACAGATAGATCACTTCTGATATGTAATAGAAAATTATCCATAATATCTTGAAATCAGCAAAGGAGACTCTTGTGATTTTTCCAACCTACATATTACCTGCGGATAATCAAAGAAGAACGAAATTCCATTTAAAGCTTCTTTTATTACATCTCTGTCTAAAACAATATACATTTTATTAAACAACGATTTATAAAAATTAATAAAAATAAATTAATGAATAAATCTTCTAACAGCAAAAGCAGTTAATATCCAAACGCTCTTCTTTTTTATTTATTATTTATTATTCTAATAAAATATTGAATAAAATTCTAGCTGATGTTTCAAAAATGGCCTCAAAAAACTATCCTTTATAATGTAAATACCGAAATACCCTACTAATAATATTAAGTAATATAAAGGAGGAAAGAAAATAACACATACTTATTAGCCCAGGCAAATTAAACATCTGCTGGGCAATAAATATGCACAAGCTGGTGATAATTTTAATCGACGTTAGGCATCTCAAATAAGAGTTATATGAGTTTGCGAATACCGTTGACCAATTAAGATGAAACTTTGTCAATCTCATTTTTTAGCCAATTGGCAACAATTACGGGGCCCAGCACCGCAAAAATTCGAAGTGTGGTTTCTTATGTCCACCTAATAAGCATAATTCACTTTTCCCTGTTGGTATAGATTGCCTATCTTTGACAATCGATTGTGGCTAAACAGTTAAACCAATTTTAACTTTCAACTAAGTTATTAGACGCGAAATTTTGTGCTCTTTCATTTTAGTAAGAGTAAAACTTTCTGTAGGACTCGTGGTTTTCGAGTTATAACCAACAATCTGAAAAAAGTCCAAAATTTTCTTGGTTTTTAGGCTCTCAAAAATTTAGCACCAGCCAGAAACAGTCGCAAACTCATTTAACCCTTATTTGGGTCTATTAAAATTATTTTCCTTATGCATATTTATTGGCTAGCGCGGCTTTTTTCGAAATATTTTGCCTGGGCTATAAGTATGAGATTCTTAAAGATTTAATTTAATTTGTGATGAGAAAAAAAATAAAACTAATTAAGACAGGAATAGCAGGGAATTGGACAATAAATAAAAAATGGAGTTTTTATTAAATGGGCCAGACGTTTCGTCGATTTATTTCGACTTCTCCATTTTATCACTTTTCGTCAAAAGATAATTCCACTATGCGACGAAACATTTAATCTTTTTTATTATAACTACAATACACTATTGGCCTCAATTATTCAACCATCTTGAACATGTTTTCTCCTTTCAACAATTAAAAAAATCAAAATTCTTGTAAAAATCCTTTATGTTGTTTTTATTTTAAACAGACAAAGCCTTTTGACAAAGAGTGATAAAATGGGCCACTGAGGAAGTCGATATAAATCGACGTGACCCATTTAATAAAAACTCTGTTTTTAAAGATAAGAGTAAATAAATATTTTATTTAATATGGATTTACTATGGGTTAAGGATACTGGGTAGTAAATCCATATTAAATAAAATATTTATTTACTCTTATCTTTATTAAAGATGTTTCACCTTGCACCAACACCACAATCTCTACCGAACTCTGTTTTTTATTTATTGTCCAATTCCCTGCTAGTCCTCTTTTAATTAATACTTATTATGGATGCGAGTGATATTCCGTTCAAAAATAAAACATTTCAGCTTTTCTAGTTGACTCGCTGTGGAAAGTTGATGTTTTTATTAAATTTCAATTAAACTATAAAATTCTTTATTGAAATGCTTGCTATGCTTGCTGGACCCCCGCGCACCATGCATCCGTGCCCAACCCCCGCCCCTACACCACCACCCGCACCCCACCCACCCCGTGACCTCCAACCCTGCGCACCACACCCCCGCTTAGCCACCTTGACCCCACCTCCGTTACGCTCCCTGGACTCCACCCCGCACCACCACTCTACTCCGCCTCACTCCCTCATTACACACCCATTCCACCCCGCGCACCACATACCCTAACCCATCCCCATTCCATTCCACCCCCGCACCCACCCTCCGCACCCACTTTTTGCATTTCTAGCCTTCTAGTGACCCACATATTATGTATTCAAAATTTAGTTGAGTTTGGTCCAAGAGAAAGAATTTTCATTTTTTGACCCTCCACCCCATTTTAGGTGGTTAATTTTTACATTTCTAGCTCTCTAGAGGCCCACAGATTATATATACAAAATTTGGTTGAGTTTGCTCCAAGGGCAAGAATTTACATTATTTCACCCCCTCCCCCTTTTTGGGGAAATTTTTAAACATTAGTTGTCAGAAATCACATCCCCTACAACTTTGTTTATCATAAAATTTGCCGTAGGGTTAATAGTTTAGGAGTTATTTGATAATTTTAATTCGAGCGCCCCCCCCAAACCCTCTTCAGGGGTCAAAATATCAAAACGTTATATAGCTAAAAACGTAAGTTATAAGACATCTGATTTAAATATGAAATTTCATAATAATCCCTTCAGCCGTTTTTACGTGAATCGTGAGCAACTTTTCGCGGAAACCACTGAAACATACATACAGACAGACAGACACACAGGAATTTTGTTGTGGGTGTTCATAACTTTGCTTGAAACGTGTGCAACCAAAATTTGGCGTGATTCGGAGCAATGTACAGACAAAACCTTAATTTTATATATATAGACAAAAGTATTGGGAACTTTGAGATAGATGAAATATTTATATTTCTTATTTATAATTCTTTTCGTAATTTCCCAAATGGCCCTCTCACCCACGCCAAGGGATGGCCTTTGTTAAGGAGAAGTTTTTTGATCGAAAACTTGATATATCGATCTACTAGTCTCGATTTATTTATTTATGTTCCATTTAATCGAGCCACGATGCTTCTAAAAAATCCCACTATTTTGGTTAAATTGTTATTCATCTTTGTTTAATCTTTCTTATAGAATTAGTTAAGTATCGTTTAGAGGAGTTTTACGATGTTAGCGTGACTGAATTAAATACGCTCTAAAAGAAAATGTAATAAAAAAATTATACTTTAAATTAGTTTAATAAATAATTCAATTCAATTTCATTTTAAAGTCGATTTTGTGAAAAAAAAGAGTTTTTAGCGGTTCCTGTAATCTTTCTCTTAGACTATATATCGTGCTAAATATTTTAGTCAAAGATTTAAATCCTCAGTTGAAAAATTTCGCTATCTTAAATTTGCACATGGCCATGGCGTATAGTTTAAAAAAAGGTGGTTGAATGTTTGAAAGTTTGATTTTCTTCAAAATACGAATGAATTTTCTAAATTGAATAAAAGACTTTAAGTTGGCTCTAGGTTAAAATTGAGATAGAGACTTGAAACTTGGGGGACATTTTTTATTTATTTATAATTATGTATATGAGCCCCTGTCAGCGTAAATATTCAAAAATATCCAAAATAAGGAGCACCCTACTTAGATAGAAATAGATTTTGAATTTTCTAAGGAAATCACACGAGTCCACACATCCAGTGGCGAGCTATAAAAATTTTAACATATAGGGCTCGCTCTTAGTTTTTTTTTTGGCTTTTCGGCCTTTCTAGCCATAAGCCTAATTACGATACTAGTTATATATTTTTTAAAATTTGTCTCTACCCCGGGTCAGATTTTAGCTGGATGCCTCGAGTCGGATTCGAACCCGTTAAAAATTAGAATTGTATGTTGATAAATTGTTATATTTTGATGCATAAACATAAGATACATTTATAATTCAGTTACAACAATATAAATATACAGAAAAAAAATAATATTTACAAATAAAATTCAAAAAGAAAAACATAAAAATTATACATAAAAAAAAAAAAAAAACTGAAAATATAAGGGCCACGCAAATTATTAAAAAAATTAACAAAGGGCTCTCGCGAGCCCCCCCCCCCCCTATAGCTCACTTCTCGTCTCATCTATATCTAATAGATCAGTAGATCGCAAAAAAAATTTACAAATAAATTTTATTTATTTTATTAGAAAGACGGACTGGTAAGCGAAATAAGTAGGTTATAATTTATAATGAAAGGCAGTCCATAAATTCTTTATTTTTATTCAATTTCTGACGTTTCGGAGACTTTTTTTTCTCTCCTTCTTCAGGGTATAGAATAGTAATTGATGGGTGAGTATACTCGGTTCCCATTTGTCACTCACCCATCAATAACTATTCAATACTCTGAAGAAGGAGAAAAAAGTCTCCGAAACATCGGAAATAAAATAAAAGTAAATAATTTATGGACTTCCTTTCATTATAACCTACTTATTTTACAAATAAAGATTTAATTCTTTGAGTGAAATATTTAGCACGATACATATCTCAGAGGGGTTCACCTCACAGGGTAGCCAATTGGCCGATTGGCCCGGATTGGTAATTCTGGTATTCGGGTTCAATTTCCAAGGGGATGAACAGAATCCTTCATACATATAATTAAAAATAATCCATTCTCTCTTGTTTCTTAAAAAAATTTAAAATCTATTTCTATCTACAGATTGAACTCTTATTATTTCATATTTTAATAATATCTGGCTTTTTTCTCCTAAAAAGAGAAATAGATTAAAATAATACTGACAACGGAATACATCAAAGATGAGGATGAGCAGTTGTCTGAGCTCTGGTTGTCCTTTACAGAGCTCCTTGGGGGTCGTCTTGCCTGCGAGAACCCTGCCCGCTTTGGCAATCAGTTCGATTTCAGGTGCCCGGCTCTCTTTTTCTACTTGCAGGGCAGCTTGGATGGTGACCACTACAGTGGGCGTAGGGGGCTCCAGGGGGGATCCCCATTTAACCGAGAAGGGCGCAAGGGCGGCTGCAAGACGCTCTGATAAGGACCGAGGGCGACGACCACGGCTCTCCGCCGCCGACACCATCTCCCTCTGATCTCCTTCTCTGCACAAACAAGAAAAGTACAAGTTAGTTAATTATTATTATTATTATTTTTTATTTATTTATTCTCACTGGGAACAAAGCCCATTAGTATATCAGTAAAGTTAGTAGAGTTAATCATAAGTTTCCTGTGTATTTGACTCGATCGCGAATCGAACGCAGATGATATTTGTCAAATATTAAGTGAATAATATCCGAATTTATATATTTCTAACTTGAAATAGTGAAGTTAATTAATGGCAAACACCCAACACAGGTCGATCTGGACTGGGAGATTGAATATATAACATCTCAAATTTCAAATTCATTTGGTGATCCATATCAGTGTTTGATATAAAAAGTGTCTTGCGGGCCAATAGCGAAATTATGCTTATAGTCAAATGGGTCACATCTCTCTCTTGGTCCAGACTTAAGACTCAGCAGACTCCAATAGCTTCAACCAGCAGTAGTCTCGCGATATATATCTTGTTTAAAAAGAGCGATCAAAAAACAATTCTCGTTAATGTGTTAATTATTCTTTGATATATTAATGAGAAAATTAACTCACTATAAGTAGGGTTAGTGAGGGAGCCGAGTTTTACCCGGTAGAAATTTTTTATGCAAGCCAGCCAGGCTCGAACCCGGGTCCCCCGCTTGAACATCGTCATCAACGATGCTGAAGCGGGCCCAGCGCCTTAGCCAGCTCGGACAACTCGACTCTCCTAGTTAATTATTTACCAGATGGAAAAACTTACGTATAGTAAATGGAGAAAACGGGAAACTAAACAGAACTAAAATAAATTGTTGTAAATACTATACGACTTTAATTTGAAATCAGATCTTAAAATAAAGTAATTCATTAATCTAGTATTACCTATATAATCTTAAAGTTTTGGGCTTATGAATTATGAATCCTTATTGCCAGTTCTATATACTCTAGCATTACATTTTTGCTAGTATTGTCGCTAAACAACTACCTTAATTAAGATTTAGTTGGTATCAGAAGCCAGGGAGACAGAAAGAAAAATCATTCTTTTAATATATTTCTAAAATATTATATATTATATATATAAGTGAGTTATTTCGGCAATTCGTACAGAGTAATTTTTGTGCCAAAAGCAATACTTATAGGTATATACCTATTTGCCACTTAATATGATAGTACCTGGAGGCACCGAGTGATGCTCGGTAACTTCTTCCTTCAGTTAAAAGCTTTATTTTAATATTATTTTTAATTTATAATTCTGATAAAAATGTCGATTTTTATTTGAGAGCCGTTTTCAAATTAAAAAAAATACAAAAATATATAATATTCGACCACTGTACCCCCCCCCCCCACCTCCACCCCGCTCGACCCCACCCCCGAAACCTCGACCTACCCCCGGATCCCCACCACTGCACCTGTTTTGATTCAACCTTATGATTCATTTTTATTCATCCAATTGTTAATAAATAAAACCTATCAAAATGTGTTATTTTTTCAGAAAATTGAGACCTGCTTATGCGAAATATATTTTTAAATAAATTCTTGATTATTTTTTATTCTATTAAATAAATAAAATTCTTTATAAAAATAATTATAAAACGTTTATTAATATTTCTAACGTTTAGGTTGAACAAAATATGTTAAAAACCACAATCACAATACTTCTTCAAGGCCTTTGAGAACTATCTATTAAGGCAACCCAAAGGCCTTTGAGAATAAAGGATTAACCCGACCCATTGTCTTCCTGGGTACAAAAGGAAAAGAGTAACCTTTTTTAAAACCCTAAGAATGGGATTTGTCTACCTGAGAATAATTAATTTGATTACGAAAAAAACCCATCAAAAACAATTTTGTTGAAGATGAGACCGTGACAGATCGAATTGTCAAACCCCAAAACCCCCTAACCCGTGAATTTCATCAAAATCGGTAGGGCCGTTTTCAAAATAGAACCAAGATACAAATATATAATAAATAAATATATAAATATACAATTTTTGCTCGTTAAATAAGAGTAGATTCAAGTGAAAATAAAAAATAAAATAAATCATAACTTGTCTAACAACTATTTCTAAAATAGAATAAAGCTGTTGTTGTTTTATCAATTATTATTAAATAAGCCGGCACCGACTGTCAAGTTAACGCGTCACGCGATATCAAAGTTATTAGGTGGGGCGTTTTCGGACATATTTCTTGCCTTAACTAATAATTTGGGAAAAAACCCTCCATCAACTATGTTCTAGAATTTTTTGCTCTTTAAAAAGTTTTTCCTGCTAATATCTTGTTTTGTTGTTGATAAAAAAGTGAATTAACGCTCAAACACACAATTTGCAAATCATTAATCTTTTTTGTTAAGGGAAAATGGTGTAGGTTCTTGGTGAAATATATTAAATAAAGTAAAGAAAATTTTTGAAAATTTTCTTAGAAACTTTTTAAAATTTAAAATATAAAATACTAGGTAGGTTTCACATAAATAATAGATCAGATGCTTGTTTAGCACGACTATATATACGAGCCCCGTCCTATCTCAATTGGCCCAACAATATTTTTTCTTTTTAAATAAAATTATGCTAATTCACGGTAAATTTAATTTAAATATTTATTTTTATTATCATTTGGAACAACATTTTAAACAATTTAAAAGATTTTATTGTAACATTTAACTTAAAATTATTTTTTAATTGTTAAAAACAAGGAAAACATACAAAATCCAAAACCTTTACCACAGTGTGACATTTCCTTTATTTTTAATTACGACTTGAATTCTTTTGGGCAACGTACCTTATTAATTTTTGACACTCATCTTGAGTGAAAGTATCCCAAATATTTTGAAGTTTGTGTTTTAATTCGACTACGTTTCTAGCTGGTTGTATTCGTAATAGCCTTTTCATTGTGTGCCAAAGAGTCTCTATTGGTGACAAGTCGGGACTGTTTACCACCCACTTCAAAAGTGGAACATTATGATCAGAAAGCCATTTTAAAGATTTTCTTGATGTATGGCAGGCCGCCCCGTCTTGTTGGAACACAAAATTATTATTATACTGCAATGCATCTGCCATTGTTGGAAGTAACGATTTTTTTAAAATCTCTAAATATTTATTGGTGTTTACAATTCCATAAATGAATTGAAGTTTTCCAACACCTCTAGCAGACATTGAACCCCATACCATAACTGAAGCAGGAAATTTTACTTTCATTTTTAAACAATCTGAATTGAAAGCTTCATTTTTCTGACGAATAACTCTGCTTCGATTGTCCCCAACACAAACTTCAAAACTAGATTCATCACTCCAATGGACACTATTCCATTCATCACTCGTCCAATTAATGTGACTTTTAGCCCATTTAAGTCGGTTTTTCTTTTGTTTTAATGCCAAGAGTGGCTTTTCTTTCGCCTAAAAAAATTAGTAAAATTACAAAAAAAAAAAAAATTTGGAATAAGTTGCAATAAAATTACCTTGTAAGTTTTAAAACCTAACTTAAGGGCTTCTCTATGGCACGTGGATCTTGGAACACTTCGCCCCACAGCATCGCTCCAAAGAACAGATAATTCACCATAGTTCGAACGCCTGTTTTTTCTAATAATCTTCTTCAATGCCCGTCTATCATCATCTGATATCTTGGATTTCGACGCATACCGAGGTTTTGTAGCTATTGTACCCGTTGTTTTATAAACTCGAATAATATTTCTGACAGTAAACTTTGATAAATTAACTAGATCGCCAATTTCCTCGTTTGATTTTCCCTTTTTAAATAAATTGATAATAATTGAGCGAATTTTTTCATCAACAACCTTTCCACGAGTCATTTTTACAAATAATAAACAAAACAAACTTTCCTTTGTTGGAAAAAGGCAAAGCCTACTTGATTATTTCACATATTCAAAGATTATTAAAAAAAAAAAAAATTGTGAAAAACAAATAACTATTTTTTATATAAAAATATGTTTTTAACAATTAAAAAATAATTTTAAGTTAAATGTTACAATAAAATGTTTTAAATTGTTTAAAATGTTGTTGCAAATGATAATAAAAATTAATATTTAAATTAAATTTACCGTGAATTAGCAAAATTTTATTTAAAAAGAAAAAATATTGGTGGGCCAATTGAGATGGGACGGGGCTCGTATTTCGGGGTATAAGCCCATCTTCAGGAGTTCACAAAGGGCACTAAATACAAAAATACAAGAATGTTTTAGAATTAAATTTCTTAATTAAAAAGTATAAAGAAGATTTTTGTTTGTCTAAATTTAAGATTTAGATAAACAAGCATCTGATCTTTTATTTATGTGAAACCTACATAGTATTTTATATTTAAAATTTAAAAAGTTTCTAAAAAAATTATCAAAAATTTTCTTTAATTCATTAATCTTTTATGAAATGGCCGGCAAATTTTCTTCTGGGAGTAATTTTCCGAAAAATAACTTTAACAGTTTTTATTCGGTACGCTAGACGAGCTTGAATTGAATTCACGAAAAAATAAAAAAAATATATATATATACATATTTTTTGATCATTGTGTTTTAAAAATGTCTGAAACGTGAATAAAAATCATTTTCATCCATGACTTTTTTTCTGTGTGTGTACCTGGATTCAGATACCCGCGTTAAGTTATTAAGAACAGAAAATCGTAGAAAGCTTATTCTTATGCTAAAATACACTGAAGTGCAAAAAAATCGATCCACCTATAAAAACTTTATTAAATAGTAAATCATTTTTATACAAGGAATCATACATTATTGAAATTATTGCTTTTTGCAAGTGTAATTTCCACTTGTTGTTGACTTAGCTCTTGATTAATTAGGTACAGAATTTGAACTGCTTGAACTTCAGAAATATCCATTTTTTATAATTATTTTATCTTTCTATCAATAATGTTTAATTCAAAATTATTCATTTAATTGATTGATATTTTAAATGGAATTTAATCATTTATTAAAATTTTATTTAAATTAAAGTGATATTGAAAAAGTATGATAATTTGTAATTGTACCATATCTTTTAATTTAATTTCACTTATTTTTTTTTATAAAATTCAAAAATTATCAACAATATTTAGTGATTATGTTAGTTTAAGATTTAATGGAACAAATTATATGAATATTTGTAAAAATTTTAAAAATAATTTGCAATTTAATAAAGTTTTTATTAGTGGGTCGATTTTTTTGCATCGTAGTATATTTGTATTTCAATTAGATTTTGGGCTTTCTAGCTGTAGAACTTCTGATTCAAAAATCCAGAAAACATAATTTTATTGAGATTTTATAAAATAGGCATAAATTAATAAGTTTATTATTAATTACTTATAAGGGAGTCTTGAGCATAAATAAGTTTTCACTTTTTTAAATTATTTAATAAATGTGCGGGTGAGCGATTCTTTCATCAGAATCTTATCAAAGAAAATTACTAAAAGGGTGCAGATTGAATTATTCCTTTTATAGAGCTAAGGCAAGGCAAGAGTGCCAAATACAAGGCCAAACCTGTTTCCTACTAGTAGAGATTTATTTCTATATATATGTTTATGTTTATTTACATCAAGCAGAGGACAACCTCAGTGATTTATCTTTATGAACAAAAAGTCAGCGAATAATTTAAGATAGAAAGCTGAAACTTGGCACGCATGTGAATTCTATTAACACCTACTTGGATTAAAAGGTAAATATTTAATGTGACCAGATTTTAGGCGAAGTATTTATAATATATAAGCATAAATGAACAATTTATTTAAATTTATTATTAATTCGGTATAAAAACGTCTCTAGCGTAAATAAGTTTTCACTTTTTTTGTTATTTAATAAATGTGAGTGTCAGCGATTTTTTTTAAAAATTTAATCGAGAAAATTGACTAAAAAGGACACGGATAGAATAATTGCTCTTTCTTTAGAACTTGAGCTAAATACACGTTCAAACATGTTTCAGCCAAATACAAGTTAAGACCTGTTTCCTACTAGTAGAGATTAATTTCAATTATTCTAGAAACAGCCTTTTGACTCCAGGTAAGATAATATTAAATCGAATTTATATCAGAGTTAAATATTTATCATTTAAAATGATTAATTCACCGTTTCGGTGCAAACAGCGTAGCGAGTCTTGAAAAAGTTTCGTTTTTCTCTACACTTCTTTTTAACTTTTCTTAATTTTTGTGTAATAATTTCTTACAACTTACAATGTATACCGGACACCGTGGCGGGGTTGTGACTGTTTATCATTTTTATAAGAAAATTCTCAAATTTTTACCATCGAATCATTGATGTATTAAATATTTATGCCCGAAATTTGAAGTTGATCGTCTGTCTTATTATCGAGAAATAAATTATTGAAAATTGTCCTTTTAACATGGAAGTAAATGGACCGAGCTTTTAAAAGGGCTATAACTTTTATAGAAATTATATCATTTTCAACAAATTTATACAGATCAATAATTCAACTTTTATGAATCGAATGATACATTTTTCAATAGTTTTGACAGTCTAGTTAATTATCTATTCATAAATGTAAAAATAAAAAGTTATTTGGAGCCAACATAATATAACAAAAACACTAGTGTAGAATTCTAACACTATTTCTTGAAATTGTTTTTGTTTATAAATAATGAGAAAAAATTTATCTCAATATTATTTTTATTAATATTATCAAAACAAAGAATTTTATTTGAAATTAACCTCATTATTAAGAATTTTTTTATTAAAAAAATTAGTAGGCAGACGTTGTCAGTCTGCAGAAATACAAAAGATTTTTTCGAAGATCAACGAGATAGATAAGCTGTCCCGAACCTCCTTAAATAAAGAAATAGTTAAAATACTCAAGTACTAATGGGTTGGTTACCTTTAGACAATCGTAGTGTTTCTCTCTTTAAAGCCAATACGAAATTAGAAAATTCTAAGCTATTTTTAAATGAACAGCCATTAAAGATTTCATATCAATAAAAAAAAAAAAAGATTTCATATTTGAGGTCATAATATAAACAAAAGAATCGAAATGGCAGTGATTCATTTGAATCCAATATCATTTTCAGATTGAGATAGCTATCTCAAGTGAATGGGAAACGAGGGTGGTATTATTTATAGTAGTAGAAGGAATATGGCTGGCACGCAAACACAAATATCTAGAAATGCCGAGGATCAGGACGAAAGTTGCTCTGTGATCATGCCAATAACATAAATATGAACTTTATAATTTATAAAATTAAACATACTTGTTGAAAAAAAAAAATAAAAAGTTTTATTTTAAAGAGCACCAAAAAATAGGGATGGCAAATTATTTTAATATATCGATATATCGATACATAAATATATCGCAGCAAATATATCGATATATTTTCATTAATTATTACTTTACCATACAGGGTATGGTCAAGTATTGTAATCGTGCATGAAAAAAGTGTTTTTTTCCTTCTTTTTTTCGAAATATCTCAAAAACTGTTGGAAGTATTTTGATTAAAAAAATTGAGCAAAACCATGGCATTTCGGTCTACAAACAAACTCTGATAAGTGAATATTGAAAAAATTATATTTTTTGAGATAACAATTGTTTTGTCAAAATGTCTGTTAGCCTGTTCGTTACCAAATTTTTGTGGAAAAGCTAGCTCAAAAACTAGTTTGAATATCGAAACCAAATTTCACACGTAGTTTTGGTCCATTGAGATTAACAGCTGATTAGATTTTGGTGCATTTCGACCCTAAATGGGGGGTGGAGGTGGGGTTAAAAATTAAAAATCCAGGCCATTTGAGCAAACTCAACCAAATTTTGGATACATAATCAGTGGACTCCCAGAAGTCTAAAAATGCAAAAACTAAAAGCACAAAATGGGGGGGGGGGGGGTCAAAAATGAAAATCTAGGCCCTTGTACGAAACTCAACTGAATTCTGTATACATAATCAGTGGGCCCACAGTAATCTAATAATGCAAAAACTAACCGCCCTCCCCTACATGATTATAAATAATTTTATTAAATATTAAATATACGTGAGGGGCCAGGTTGTATGGTAAAGTCAAGTGGATGGCCACATCAGAACACGTCGGCTTATTTTTTAGATATTAACATATCAAAAACTCACTAGTATTTGTAACTTATTGAGAAATCATCCTATGATAGTAAAAATAATTCAATCTTAAAAATACAATTTTTTTTAAATTCAAAGCTAGTTTTACCTAAGGTTATATAACAAAAACAGTAGTCAATAGTCATAGCCATGTGAAGTACATTTTTTAAATTTAAAAATTAAGATGTCATCATTGGGATTCAGTTCCATAACTTATTAATGTAATTTTTGTTTTTCAGAGGATGAGGAACAAAATAAGTGTTTATTTACGACTTATCATTTGCAACGTTTCGCCACTTTTATTGCAGCTTCTTCAGGCTCTACAAAGGAGCAAATACATACTAGTATATCAAAAACCCATTCAAAAACATTTCTCATTCATTCAATTCAAAAACAATTTCATATAAATACCTTGATAAATAAAGCTCTAAACACTTTTTCAATATTATAAGCTCAGCCATTATTACACATATAGACACTCGAATACATTTCTATTTCATTATCAACAACTCAAAAACACGAACATCAACAAATATACAATTATAACTTTTATAATTTCACTGGTAAAATTTAAATCATTTCAAAAATAGTCAACATATTATAAAACTATTTACATTATACAACTATATACAAAAATCGGTCAAAATATCTTAAAAAATATATATACAAGCGACGGAACTACTACTGCTGAATGGACTACTGCGGATTACGCTATTGGAGTCTGTGGAGTCTTAAGTCTGGACCAAGAGAGAAAAAGATGTGATCCATTTAGCTACAATCCAACGTCATTCCGCGTATAGCCCGCATGACATTCGGATGGAACACCAAATGAATTTGAAATCTCAGATATTATATATTCAATCTCCCAGTCCAGAGTGCTCGATCTATTAGCATGTATGTTAGATGCTTGCCATTAATTAATCGAATGATTTGCGATTGAATCAAATGTAGAAAACATTCGATTAATTTATGGCAAGCAATACATGCTAATAGACCGAGCGCTCTGGACTGGGAGATTAAATATATAATATTTGAGATTTCAAATTCATTTGGTGATCCATCCAAATGTCATGCGGGCTATACGAGGAATGACGTTGGATTTTAGCTAAATGGATCACATCTTTTCTCTCTTCGTCCAGACTTAAGACTCCGCAGACTCCAATAGCGTAATCCGCAGTAGTCTCGCGATAAATATATTTTTCAAATAAGCGAGGTCAAAACAATTCTCATTGATATATCAATTATTCTTTGATATATTAATGAGAAAAATTATAAAAATTTATTTAACATCATTATTTCAAGTTAGGAATCAAATGTAGAAAACATTCGATTTTGAAATATATTGAGTTTGTATAAACCTCTTTGAGTTTTATTTCATTCACTGTGAAACTATACTTCTTTTACTTTATTAATTAAGTGGTTTCATACAAAACATGTTTCTTGATAAACAACTCAAACACTGAAGCATCAAATCTTCCAAGAAGTTCTTGAAAAAATGAAATAAAAGGGAACACTGTGGAAAAATCTGAGGAAGAGAAGAGCTCATTTTGACAGCACATCAGTAAAGTGTTAGTAGTGTTATTGAGGGTGCAGAGTATTAGAGGGAAGAAATTTTTATATGCTAGCCAGTATCGAACCCAGGCCTCACGCCTGAACATCGTCATCACCGATGCAGAAGCAGAGCCAGCGCCCTAGCCAGCTCGGCCAACCCGACTCCCCTACTCTTGTATTACAATGGATAAAAATATCTTCAGAATTAATATTATTAATGTCAAAAATTTTAGACCACAGGGGGGGGGACCCTTTGTATACATTCCAGATTTTTTCGAGGATATCAATTGCGAATTCATATTTTAGAGGGTGACATGGGAAAGAAAAAGGGAAGGGCAAGAATGGAACATTTTATCCAGATAATGAAGGATATGACATGTGGGAGAATTTTATCAAGGAATAGAATTGAGTGGTTGCGTCAAACCAGTCTTAGGACTATATACTCGATGATGATGATAATCGGCTAGAAGTAATACATATATTTATTTGTTTTATTTATCAGCCCTCTTTTGACACTTATGGTTTTCCGGGGACTAATTTAAAGGCCGAAAATTGGGAAGATGATTTCAAAGAATGAGAAGAAATTTTTTGTGACACACTTCCTATGTTTTTTAATTTATGAGAATTATATTTTTAAAAAGTGTGAAATAAAAAGTAATTTCTATTTAATTTCCATTTCTCAACAAATATAATCGATGATTCTATTAATAGTAATGGAAGTATTATATTTTTTAACTAGAAATTCATTCCAGTTTCAAAATTTCATTTTTTTTCTCAAATAGTGAGATCCTCTATGATATATTTAAATAAATATACGTTCTGTCTTTTTAAAAGTTCAATCTCCATTCAAAATTTCAGCCGTTTTTAAAGAATTTGGTGTTGGTACTTGGTGAAACATTTTTTAAAATTATTGGATAAAAAATACTTGGTAGGTTTCACATTAAGATATAAAAAATAAAACGAATTTATTTTTGGAGAATCTTTAATCTCGATATATATATTTCGGGTGACTAATCCATCTTCAGGAGAAACAGAAAGTAACTGAACTGGATAAGTCGAAATTGAATACAAGTCAATGGTAAAATTTATTTTTAAGATAACAAAAGGGTAAATATTTAAAATTAGTGGAGGGAGAAAGGTAGGAAGTCTATTTTGTTTAATTTTGAATGGCCTTCTGAGAAATCACCCGAAATATATATATCGAGATTAAAGATTCTCCAAAAATAAATTCGTTTTATTTTTTATATCTTAATGTGAAACCTACCAAGTATTTTTTATCCAAAAATTTCAGCCTTTTAAATCTTCTCGTCTTTGAGAGAGAACGGAAAATAAGTCATGTACTCCTAGTTGCCTATCAAACAGGCGCTTCTATTAATTTAAAGAGTAGAACAAATCTTAGAATTCAAGTTGCTGATTGAAATGAAAATGAAAATCTCAAGAGGGTGTCATCTATTAGATCCGACTATGTGAAAGTGATAATGACTCAAGGGAGGGGGGGGGGGGGGGTCAAAAATAATAATTTATAATAATAAAATGTTTAAACAAAAATCGAAGTAACCTGATATTTACAATAGAAGAATCTTGTATTTAAAGGAAGATAATATTAAATGTTAATGGGCCCGAAATGGGGGTTCACAAAATAGATAAAGGTAACTTTACCCGGGTAACCTGACATTATCCAGGTGCCCTGGGTAATACCCAACATAAATCGATATTTTCATCATCTTTTTTTTGGCATTGATCAATCAATTTTTTATTCCGGCCAAAGTATTGGTTCAAAAAATTTGAAACTCTGTAGACTTTATCCTTATTATACTACCTATCCTTGAGACATACAATTTTGGAGTTACATCTATAATAGATTTATTTATTTAATATTTTACCCAGTAGCCTATATTCCCAGTCAAATATTTATTTATTTTTCTTGACCATGGCGGTTTCATGCCTATTTATTTATTTATTTTTTATTCATTGACTACGGCAACTTCCTGTCTATTTATTTATTTAAATGTTTTTTAAATTATTTATTTTTAAACAACAATTTCATTTTACCCAGTGACATATTCTATTTATTTTTTGTTTTATTTAATTGATTATTTATTTATTTATTCCTCCCAGTGTATTTATTTTTATTGTTTGGACGACATGCGGTATTCCCTTTTTTATTGTTATTATTATTATTTTATTCATGGTCGCAGCATACTAAAGTTTCACACCGTTCTGCTGTGGCCACACCCTGAGCCACTCAACCGGATCCTGAGTGGGAGGATCGGAGAGCTATAGGGGGAGATGTGGGGCCCTTAAAAAAAATACTGATTATCTTAGTATTAGTAAGTTATGGACTCCAAAATAATAATAGCTAAAAATCTGTAAAAATTCTTAGGGATAGCTACTATTATAAGGATAAAGTCTACAGAGTTTCAAATTTTTTGAACCATTACTTTGGCCGGAATGAAAAATTGATCTTTTAAAGGCAAAAACCCCGTTTTATTTAGATAGGAAACTTAATCGCTGTTTAGCACTAGGTTAAAATTGAGATTATATTTTTTATTTATTTATTTAGATTACCTACATGAGCTCCTGTTCTCGTAAATATTCAAAAATATCCAAAATAAGGAGCACCCTAACCTATATATTATAATTATCACTGTGAAACACCACCAAATCCATCCTATTATAATTTAATTCATATTTAATTGAAATGGGATTCGATCCGAATTTATTGTTATACTTTGTAATATAATAATACCTTTCACGTAATAACTAACCAAATAATAATACCACGCTCCGATTTCCAATAATATTTATCTCTCATAATCATAGAATTTCTATTTTAATATGAAAATTGATTTTCCTGTTCTTTAATATTTTTTTAATATTTAAGCCTATTTTTAGTATCTTATCAGAGACATAAAACTCTATTTTTAATCCATTAATCTATATTATATTTTTAGCCTTGATATTATTATTATTATTATTATTATTATTATTATTATTATTATTATATTTAGAGAAATAGATTTAGTTTATAGTTCGATTAAAGTTGCACTGTCAGAATTGATGGCTCTTCCTTCTCTCGACTCCCTCTCACCTTGAAAGAAACTTTGCCGTCTCTAGACACACACTATTTGCGTAATAGTTATTATTTTTAAACGAGTTTTTAGAAAAAAACGTTAATAAATTAAATGGATAAAATACCTACAAATTATGAAAATTATAAATTTTTTTTACTATGTACTAGTATGTAAATATTAAGGTAGTTAGTTGTTTCACAAATGCAAAAATTCAAGAAATCTTCGAAACTTTGAATATAAGTCATTAAAAAAAAAAAACCGACTTCAAAAAAATTAAATGCAGCAAATAAAATAATAAGAACTCAAAAATCAAATAAAATGCACTAAAAGTTATAAAATAATTATTAGTTACAATTAAACGACAAAAATTTACATCAAATCACTTTTTGAAGTCGGTGCCAAAAATATACATTTTATGAATCGAACTCGACTGATCTTACTTAGTACGTTTGGCGGGTACGGCTCGCTTATACAGTTTGTTTAGCACCGACTTCAAAAGGGAGTTCATGTTAATATTTAGTCGTTTAGTTGTAACTAAATTAAGATAATTATTTTATACCCTTTTAGCGCATTTTTTTGATTTTTGAGTTCTTATTATTTTATTTGTTCCATTCAATTTTTTTGAAGTCGGTTTTATTTTATTTTTTTTTTATAAAAATTATTTTTATTTTTCTCTTTTTAGTGATGTTATTAATAGTGACTTAATATAATACCTTGCATGCATCTCGCAAGAGAACGAATCAGAAAATGATAATAAAATTCAATTCATAAATATATAAATTCTCTCGAAACGAGAGATTTTTCATTAAAGAACTTTCACCATCTTGATGAAAAACTAATATTTGTTAGAATAATATACTCGTATTTGGAGTAACTTAAAAAAAAATTGAAATTATTTACCTCTAGTTTTGATAAAAAATAAAAAAAAAACATATTTGCGTGATTATTTATAGTGTGAGGGGATATAAGATCAATGGCTTGGAAACGATCCATTCATAAAGAGGATATAGTAGTGAGAAGTACAGTCACGTTACAAAAAACATAACCTAAAAATTTTAAAATTTTAGCACCGTTCATATGTATAGAGTGGTTACGAGGCTAAAACTTTTTGTGTGGATTGTCGCGAAAGAACTAGCTTAAAAATCAAGAAAATGAACACCAATTCAATTGAAAACTTATTATTATTATTATTATTTTAAAAATTAACCCAAAAATGTTAGTATCTTTTTTTGGAAAATAAGATGGATTTTTTTCAAAAATGCAACTCACGGTAAAATCCAAATATATTAAGAAAGAATTTATATTTAAGGTCCAAAATCTTCGGGTTAATTAATGAATGGTCATTGAATGAAAATTTTTTTCATATTAACAGGATTTTTGCTTTTTCCGTTTGAATTGAACCGAGTAAAAATTTCGGGCTTTTCTTTAATATATTGCATGACAGAATGTGTTTTTGTTTCGAGGGTAGAACTAACAAACCCGGCAAGCGTGTTAGTACTCGGGTTCAACTCCTACACTGAAAACACGATTTCTTTATAATTAAAAATTTCTGTGCTTATATAATATATTGCGATTCAGAGAGAGGTATTTGTCTCGAGGGTGAGAGCTGACTGCCCGGAAAGCATGTTAGTTCTCAGGTTCGACTTCTGAGGGGATGAATCCCCTCTGATATCGCAATTTAATAATATTTCTAATAAAATCTTAGAATTTGTCCTACAAATTAAATTCTTTCTCATTCTTTAATGTTTAAAAACAAAAATTCAATTTAGAAGTTATAGAAAAAATATTTACTTACTATAATATTACTCGACAAAAATTAAACACAAATTTCTAACCGTAAACCTAACAATGGATTCCAGTAGAGTTATACACTGATTATCATGCAATCCGATTTTTTACAACAGGTCAGTGTTTTGAGATATTATCGGTCAAAACGATGGAAAAGGCCATTTTGACCTATTTTCGAGTCCAATTAGAATTAAACAGCAATATTAGGAATCAAAATATTCTGTTGAGATAATAAAAAACAGGTTCCTCTTTTATTTTCAAATTACCACTTGTCTTTAGCTCAATTAGAAATCGAGTTATAACAAAAAAACTAAAGCTACATGATTATAAAGGAAAATAAACATAGATAAAAACAGATGGTCTTAGTTTTTTTAATTATAACTCAAGTTCTAATTGAGCTAAAAACAAGTGGTAATTTGAAAATCAAAGAGGAAGCTGTTTTCTATTAAGTCAACAAAATATTTTGATTTCAAATATTGTTGTTTAATATCTAATGGGACTCGAAAATAGGCCAAAATTGCCCATTTCGTCGTTTTGACCGATAATATCTCAAAACTCTGACCTGTTGTAAAAAATCGGAAATTTGCATGATAATCAGCGTATAAAACTCTACTGGAATCCATTGCTAGTTTTACGGTTAGAAATTTTTGTCGACCAATAATAATTATTATTAACGTTTCGCTTTCAGTTCTCATTTAAACTGTAACGTGAAATATAATAAAAAATAAATTGACAAACATGAAAAGATAAAAGAACATTTTTTAGTTTTATTTATAGTAAGTTGTCTATTTAGATCAAGACATTCCAAGCCTAGTTCAGAAATAGTTTGGTTCTCTCCTTTTAAAGGAAGCTTAAATTTGACTTTGATTCGTGCGTGTCTCGCTGGAGAGAACGAGTCTCAAGGGCCTAAATAAATACGTATATGCACGTCAACATTATAAATACTTGATTTTGATAACATGCTCACTCATATCTATCACACTATACTTATATAAAACAGTGAGAGGATAACAACTCCTCCATGTTAGCTTATTTCATAGTTTATTTTTAGCATATACCTAAGTGTTATACTCTGATAACCAAGGTAAAACCATAGATATAATTGAAAAGTAATGGAAGGCAGCCCAAGGATAGTGAAGAAAAAATTATTACATTTCCGAATAAGATTTATTTATTTGACTGGCATTCATTTTTTCCCTTTCTTTTAAAACCAACGTTTCGGAGGATTCTTCCCTCCTACTTCAGGGTTTCAAAGGGTTTTGAAGGAAACAAACAAGATTCTTCCCCCAAACACTGCTAGAAGGAAGCATCTTGTTCGTTTCCTTCCTTGACCCTTTGAAACCCTGAAGAAGGAGGAAGAATCTTCCGAAACGTTGATTTAAGGGGAAAAAAATGACAGTACAATAAATACATCTTATTTGGAAATATAATAATTTTTTCTTCACTATCCTTGGGCTGGCTTCCATTAGTTTTCAATTAAAAATTCCACCAGTCCTTCTCTCCAAAGAGAAAAGTTTTTTAACCGACTTCAAAAAAGGAGGAGGTTCTCGATTCGACTGATTTTTTTGTGTCTATGTTACCTGATTTTTTCGCTAATTGTGAACCGATTTTGATGATTTTTTTGCATTGTGTTCAGTATAGTTACCGATTGGTACCATATAAATTTCATTGGTATTGGACCTTTTTTGTTATGTATGTTCACCCATAACTTCTTTGTTTATGAAGCGATTTTAATGATTCTTTCTGCATTTGGATCAGTATAGCTCCAAGGTAGTCAAGATACCTAACTTATTATTTATTTATTCATTTTTATGTATGTTCAGCGAGAACTTTTTGCCACGTGGACTGATTTCGATGATTCTTTTTTTATCGGAAAGGTGGTATCTCAGGGGTGGTCCCATATTAATTTGGTCAAATTCTAATGATATGATAAATTACAAAATAACGGAAATCTCCCAATCTTATGAGCAAATAATCGAATTTATAATATGTAAAATCTTTTATAAAAAAAAAACAATCTTAAAAAGTTCATTTAAAACCCGCTAACGTTTAGAGAGAATTTATCTATTTATGAATTGAATTTTATTATCATTTTCTGATTCATTTACCCGACGCTTTCTTACGAGATGTTTGCAAGGTATTTAAGTCACTATTGTTAACATCACTAAAATGAGGAAAATTAAAAATTATTTTTAAGAAAAAAAACCGACTTCAAAAAAATTAAATGCAACAATTAAAATAATAAAACTCAAAATTCAAATAAAATGCACTAAAATGTATGAAATAATTATCTTATTTAGTTACAATTATACGACAAAATATTTACATCAAATCACTTTTTGAAGTCGGTGCCAAACAAACTATATAAGCGAGCTTACACGACGATGCTGTCTTCATTACCCGCCAAACGTACAAAGTACGATCCGTCGAGTCCGATTCATAAAATAGATATATTTGGAACCGAATTCAAAAAGTAATTTTATGTAACAATTTCATCGTTTAGTTGTAACTAAATTAGATAATTATTTTATACTTTTTAGTGTATTTTATTTGAATTTTGATTTATTATTATTTTATTTGTTGCATTTACCAGTTTTTTTTTTTTTTGAGGAAAAAATTAATCTTTTTCAAGACTCCGGTGAGCTCTTTGCAGTTGCGGTGAATAAATAATTTTAAATGATAAATATTTATCTAAAATCTGATATTAATTTCTCTTTAATATTTTCTTAACCTAGAGTCAAAAGGCTGTTCCTAGATTTATATTAATTAACAAATTAATCTCTAGTAGTCTGAAACAGGTCTGGACTTGTATTTGGCATCCGAGTGAAATGTTTTCTTATAGAGAGAGAGAGTAAGTATACCTATATGTTGCAGTAAAAAACCCCGTTTTTAGTAAGAATGGGTTCTTACTAGTTAAAACGCGTTTCACTAGACACCTTTGTGGCAACTAGAATTTATTGATGTTGGTTGAGCTTAGTCCAAAGGTCTAGAATATAGAATCTTTTTTCGTTTAAATTTTTTTGAAAATAAACACCCAAAATGAGGCGGAAGGTCAAAAATGAATATTCGAGACCTTTGGACCAAACTCAACCAACATCAGAAAATTCTAGTTTCCACACATGTATTCAGTGAAACTCGTTTTAACTAATAAGAACCCGTTTTTACTAAAAAACGAGTTTTTACTGCAATATATACAATTGATTCTCGATAATTCGAAATGTCCAAAAGGGACTACAAGAAAAATTAGAATTATCGAGACTTCGAATTATCAAGAAGATTGAATTATGAAAGAGGAAAGAAAAAAATTTCGAATTATTAAGAGTTTTTTATTATATTTATCAAAATATGTATGAGCTTACATAGATTATATATATAGCCTCAATTAAAAAAGAAAAAATAATGAAAACGACAAAAAAAGAACAAAAAATTACATATGTATTAACATTAGATAATAACATACCTAATTAAAAAAAAATTCGAATTATAAAGAGGGGAAGTGGCTTAGTTCGAATTATAGAACGTTCTCTCCCCCTCTTGTTACGAAAAGGATTTCGAGTTATCGAGTGTATCAAAATACCAGCATTTTTCGATTTACCGAAGTTAACAATTGAAGAGTTCGAATTATCGAGAGTCAACTGTAATTAATTCCAGAAAAATTATATTTTCTGGTCTTTGTCAAGGGTATCATCTATCCTATCATATATCTTTAACAGCGAATTACTATTTGGCTAGTCAATGTGGTCAATAAAAAGTTCTATCATAAAATAATAAATGTGATGTTACTTTTGTTCATTTTCTTTCTATATGATCGGATGAATGATTGATTTTGGTTTTGTTTTTTATCAATTTTACTAAATTATTCATTAACTTCTTTCCTTAAGATTGTATCTTTTTAGTTATTTTTAACCAACTTCAAAAAAGGAGGAGGTTCTCAATTCGACTGAATTTTTTTCTTTGTAAATGAACAATTCATTAATAAATCATTTCCAAAATATTTTTGATTTTTATATTACCAAAAGTTTATCATGAGATCTCCTTAAGAAGATTTCATTTTGACGAGAGTAGCAGCTGAAGCGAAATCAATGAGGTTGTTCTCTGCTTGATGAAAATAAAGATAAACCTACATATATATAACGAATATAAATATCCATATATATATATTCGTTAAGGACTATAGTTTCCTAGGTTTTACCTTCATATTTTATTTAAAAATATTTCCCGATATTTTCGGTTCTTTGATTTTAGCCAAAATTTTGAGGTACTTTGAGATAGCTTAAGTTTCAAATCCCAAAGCTCTACGACTTAACGAAGACGAGATATGAACAATTAAAATATTTAGTGCCTAGAGGACCGAGATTTCGCTGGGTAATTTGTTTGTTGTTTACCCAACCACTTGTTTTATTTTTATTCAACCACCTGATGATAATTAGTTTAATTAAAAAAACCTATCAAAATATGTTGTGCACAAATATCCGTCTTTATCAGGTGATTGTTTCACCCAAAAAATTTTGGGGGCCCACTTATTATGTATACAAAATTTGGTTGAGTTTGGTACAAGAGCTAAAATTTTCATTTTTTGACCATACACCCCCATTTCGGGCGGTTAGTTTTTGCATTTTTAGACTTCTGGGGTCCCACTGATTATGTATAGGTACAAAATTTGGTTGAGTTTGGTAAATGGTCAAGATTTTCATTTTTTGACCCCCACCCCATTTTGGGCGGTTAATTTTTGCATTTTTAGACTACTGGGGTCCCACTGATTATGTATACTAAATTTGGTTGAGTTTGGTACAAGAGCCTATATTTTTAATTTTTAACCCCCCCCCCCTCCACCCTCCTTAATTTTGGGTCGATATGCATCTAATCAGCTCTTAATCTCAATGGACCAAAACTACGTGTGAAATTTGGTTTCGATATTCACACTAGTTTTTGAGCTAACTAGCCCACAAAAATTTGATAACTCACAGACTAATCAGATAACCGAACAACCAGACAACCGGACGGACGGACAGACTAACAGACATTTTGACAAAACAATTATTATCTCGAAAAATATAATTTTTTCGATGTTCACTTATTAGAGCTTTTTTGTAGAGCGAAATGCCATGTTCCGTTCAATTTTTTTAATCAAAATAGTTTCAGCCGTTTTTGAGATATTTCGAAAAAAAGAAGGAAAAACCCACTTTTTTCATGCAGGATTACAATACTTGACCATACCCTGAATGGTAAAGTAAAATTATTAATTCACCGAAACTGCAAACAATACCTTATAATAGTAGTAGTAGTATTGAAAAAATTTCATTTTTTCCTCCAAATATCCTTAAAAAGAAATCATTTTCGCAAATTGTGTGTAGATATAAATAAACTTTAATAAATTAGAACATAAATCATGGTTAAATTCATTCTAGGTGAAAAAACGGATTTATTTTTATTTTTAAAGACAAAAAGAAGAAGATTTATAGAGTTGGATGTAAAATATAATAGGGAGGGGGTGAGGAATGGAAATGAAAAGTTTAATTAAAAAAATTATAGACAGAAAGAGGTCGCCGAAGGGTCGAAGTGGTAATGGGGGGCAAAGTTGCTGCCATAGCAGAGGGAATGAGAGACAGTACGAACGACACTTGCTGTCATTTTTCAGATTCGAACTAATTATCAGAGGAAACTCACTTAACTAGAAAATAAATGAGTTTTTGTCAGAGGTTGCTTGGTGGAATCCATTTATTATTTCTGGTTTATTCGAATAGAGAGAAGGAATAGCAGAAAAAGGCTATTGACATCTGTAGGCCATCAAATTAAATACTATAATTAGAGCGACTAAAGATCATTAAGAATTCAATTATTTAGAATTTTCTTCATTAAAGGGGAGAATAGTCCAGGAAAATTAAGTGAAAAAAATGGCATAAACAGGAATTAATTCCCGGTAAAGATTTTATTGCTGGAATACCTTTATTGGTATTGGTATTATTACTATCCTAAGTTTTCCCGCCAAATCTGTGTTGGGGGAAATTTTTCTACGCGCCTCAAAATGATAAAATTTCGATGTTTTTCAGGTTTTATTGAATAACTCTAAAACAACTCATCAAATCAAAAAGATATTTATTAGATAAATTAAAGCTCTTTAAATTACGCATAAAACGGTAAAGATTTCATCTATTTAGGTTTAGTAGAACCGGTACTAGCGCATGTCAAAAAACAGCCCCCGGGATCACTTTTGAATATCACTAAAACTTGTATTTTTTTCGGTTTTTTCCAATTTTGACCATGAAGGAGCACGAACAAAACGAATCTATACATTTTTAAACTAGATTAATTTTGTTACAATTTAAATAAAGTTTCATTCTAATTGGATAATCGTACCATGAGGTTGAAATTTTGAAAAAAATGCAATATTTTGCAAAAAATCGCAGTTTTTCTTTCATAAAATGAAAACCACTCATTCTAGAAACTTGATTTCTATTTCATTCACTAATAAATTTTGTCGACTTTTACGTTTACTTGGACTATTTTTTTGATAAAACTCTTAGATTTATAGATATCCAGCATTTTCCTTGACGCTTTTGAGGATTCGGATTATACCAAATTCTGTCCGGAAAATGTAGAATATCTATAAATCTAAGAGTTTTATCAAAAAAGTGGTCCACGTAAACGTTCAAGTAAATAAAATTTTCTAGACAATGAGATAGAAATCAAGTTTCTAGGATGAGTGGTTTTCATTTTATGAAGGAAAAACTGCGATTTTTTGAAACAATGGAAAATAACATATTTTTAAGAACAACATCCATCTTCTTTTCATAGTGCCTATAAAGGAAAAATATATTTTTCAGTTTTACATAATATAGGGTGACCATTCCTCCCGGATTAAAGGCCCGTGTTCCGTTTTAATATATGTCCCGGAAAATGCCCGGAATTAGATAATTTTTGATGAAATTTTAAAGGATTCAAGTAACTACGGAACTCTTAAAAAGGTTGTTGAAGAGTCTGAGAAAAACGAAAATAAGCCGCCCAAGTGCGATTCGGACCCGAGGGTTGGGTTCATAATAATATACCATATGTTACGCCTAATTTGTGGAATTGTGTATGGGTATTTCAGGAAATAGCCAATATAATTAATCAAATCGGTTGTCGATTTCCAAAATTAGGAAATATCATTGACGATTTTTATAAGAAAATCAAACTAATATATCAACCTCCTGTGATTTTCTTAGAGTAAATTAAATAAATAAATTCATAAATTAAAAAAAACAAAAAAAAAATTGTATCAATCGGGGTATAATTCCTACATATCCTCTTAGAGTGTAAACCTGCAAAGTTACAACAAGGAAATTTTACACAAATGAAGAGCTACTTAAATATATCTATAAATAGAGAAAGTAAAAGTATTTAAAACTTTTTCAAGTAATACATATTATAATTATAGTGAGTTTTTGTTAAATATTAAAATAGATATATCTCACTCATTTTGAGGGGTTGAATCTTGTTGTCTCTGTTTCTTGACAAGATCGAAATATTTCTGTAATCGCCAGGTGGGGTCGGAAACCAGTGGCGGCAACGGGGGGTCAAAACTCTCCACCATCCCTTGACGGGGGCTAAACGAGGACTACGAGGCAAAAGCGGCCTTGTGTTTGGGCTTGGGACTTGCGCATCGCTCTCAGGGTTGCAGCAACCCCCTCGCCCAAGGGGCTCTTCACATGGCTTCTTCTTCTTTGCCACCAAATGATTATTCCTTCTTCTTATAGTGCCATGCCCCAACGGGCTCCACATATACCTGTGCTGAGTGTGTTTAGATGTTTTAGACAGATATACGGGACCTACTTTTTAACGCCGTTTCCGAACGCCTAGTTTGGAGAGGTTGACTAGGCAATTATACTCTTGGTAGGTTGCCATTGCTTTCTAAGAGGAGGTGATTGCAAATATCTGCCGAGACTCAGTCTCGAACCAGCATACTTCAGGATAGCGACCCGACACTCTGACCACTGACCCACAGTCGCCTGATGATTATTACATTATCGAATTCAGAATCTTAAGGCCCATATGCCTTAGGATGATCCTTATTTTGTGTATTTTCAAATTTTTACGCTGATAGGGGCTCATATGGTTCGAAATAAATAAAAATAAATACCCCCCAAGTTTAAAGTCTCTATCTCAATTTTAACCTGTGTCCCACAACGATGCAAGTTTCTCATCTAAATAACATGGGGTTTTTAGCATTGAACGATCAATTTTTTTCGGTCAAAGTAATGGTTCAAAAAATTTGAAACTCTATAGACTTTATCCCTATAATAGTAGCTATCCCTCGGAATTTTCACAGATTTTTTGCTATTATAATTTTGGAGTCTATAACTTACTAACACAAAGATATAGCAGTATTTAATCTAGCTGTAACTCCGAAATTATAATAGCTAAAAATCTGTAAAAATTCTGAAGGATAGCTACTATTATAAGAATAAAATCCACAGCGTTTTAAATTTTTTAACCGTTACTTTGGCCTGAATAAAAAATTGATTGTTCATTGTCAAAAACTCCATATTATTTAGATGGGAAAGTTGCACCGCTGTGAAATAACGACTTGAAACTTAGGGATAATTTTTTAATTTATTTCGAGCCATATGAGTCTTTGTCAGGGTAAAAATTAGAAAATACCCAAAATAAGGACCACTCTTATGGGGCTGGAGAAAATTTTCTAGAATTTGCAGACAAATAAATAAAATTTTATTTAAGGTAGTTCTATCACAAATGTAAAAATTCAAGAAGTCATTGAAACTTGGAATTTAAGTCATTAAATGCATAATAAACACACTGTTAAAATTTGAACACGATATACCACATCAAACATGAAATAATTGCAATTAAAAATGAATTTTTTTTACATATGGTAGATTGGGAAAGGGTGGGTAAATAATCATTATTTTATTTTTTTCATTGAAGGACTTTCACCATCTTGATGAAAAACTAATATTTGTTAGAATAATATATTCGGAGTAGCTTAAAAAAAAATTGAAATTATTTACCTCGTAGTTTTGATAAAAAAAAACATATTTGGGCGATTATTTTTAGTGGAGGGGATATAAGTTCATTGGCTTGGAAACAATCCATTCATAAAGAGGATATAGTAGTGTAAAAAGTACAGTCACGTTAAAAAAACATAACCTAAAATTTTATCACCGTTCATAATTATGTATAGAGTGGTTACGAGGCTAAAACTTTTTGTCTGGATTGTCGCGAAAGAACTACCTTAATTATTTTAAATAAATACAAATCTTTTATAAAAAAACAATCTGAAAACGTTTATTAGAATACCAAACCTTTCAGGAGCAATTCTTCCTTTATCAATGGAAAATTTATAAAAAGTTGCTTTACAGTTGCATACAGAGGATTCGTTGTTTGTAGGGTTCAATATAAACATAAAACGGCACTCTATTAATATTGATGTAATTTCTATTTATTTGTCGTAGTTCTAAAACTTAAGAAAACATAAATTTAAAATTCTTATGGTAAATTACCTAAAATCAAAAATCATATGAAAATTGTAATTGTAATTGTATTATTTTATCGAGGGACTAATATTTGGAAAGTTTTAAAATAAAATATATGTTACCAATAAACAAAGAAAAATGCAAAATTCCACTAACCTATATGAACAAAAACAAAATATATAAACGAAAGACAGAAGTAACTTATTAAATGTACAGTGTGGGGTTCATAAAGATCTACCACATTTTGAGGAGGTATAAAAAATGAAAAAAATTAACTAGAAAAAAACTAAATATATTTTTGAAAAGAAAAGAAAATAATTTGTTTTTAAATGTGTTTTAAACATTATATTAGACGAAAAAACGGTAGGGAGAGGTCAAAAATGAAAGTTCTAGCCCTTAGAACAAAACTCAACCAAAGTTTGTATACATGTTCTGTGGACCCCCAGATGGCTAGAGGTGCAAAAACTAACTACCCAAAATGCGGGTGGGGGTCAAAAATGAAAATTCTAGCTTTTTCGACCAAACCATGTATACAAAATTTGTTTAGTTTTTTTCATTTCTAGCCTTCTGGGGGACCACAGAATATGTATTCAAAATTTGGTTGAGTTTGGTCAAAAGCGCTAGAATTTTTATTTTTGACCGTCCCCCTCCATTTTGGGTGGTTAGTTTTTGCTTTTCTAGCCATTTTGGGGCCCACAGAATATGTATACAAAATTTGGTTGGGTTTGGTCCAACGGGCTAGAATTTTCATTTTTGACCCCCCCCTTTTTTTTTGTCTGATAATTTTTAAAACACATTAAAAAAATCGTGGACCAAAAAAACGATAACATACATCCATCCGCACGCACTAAATGAAAAAATCGCCCTTTTTGGCCTCTCGACGAGACCCCATGTAATTTTTGGCAAAACCGTCACGTGTTAAAATTCAACCTAAATGAATAATACAATTTGTGACTAAGGTTGAGGCCATGGGTTCCGTACTCTTTACCTGAGGACCCTTTGAAGTCGCGCTTGCCGCGAGACCGATTACAATACTTTACCCATGCTAAGCTATGGATAAAGTAAAAATATATATATTTTATGTTCTTTTCAAAAATATATTCAGTTTTTTCATTTTTTAACATATACCTCTTCAAAATGTGGGAGATCTTTATGCTCGACCCTGTATAACTTAAATATTTAGTTTCCTAGCTCCAGCCGTCAACCTGATTTGAGCGCAAATAAAATTGCCGACCAAAAAGTGTGGCGCGTCCTGGGGTTATATCCCAATAAGCCCTGTAGTTAAGGTGACCCTGAGTAGCGGATAAAAATGAAAACTTTTTTTAATATTCGGTACGTTTTAATCTAATTTTAGCGAATGTTCGATTTTTCGACTATGAATGATTTAAACTTGGTTCAGAGGAATAATTTTCAGTTTGGTTACTTTCACTTTTAATAACTTCTAAACTGTAATTGATAAATTTTAACAGTGAATGACAAACTTATACAATAAAAAACAAAGTTTTTAGATCAATAAAAACTTTTGATATAACTTTTATCAATCTCATAATAAAGCGATGAAAAATAATTGTTATCGCCGATATTTTAAAAACCACAAATATTATAGACTAGCTACACCCCCTGCACTCCACCCCCTCACCCAGTTTTTGCATTTCTAGCTCCCTAGAGATTATGTAAACAAAATTTGCTTGAGTTTGGTCCAAGGGCAAGAATTTTCCCTTTTTGAACCTCCCCCCCTATTTTTAGTGGTTGGTTTTTGCATTTCTAGTGGCCCACAGATTATATATACAAAATTTGGTTGAGTTTGGTCCAAGGGCAAGAAAGATACGAAGCCTTTTTTGTTTTAGACCACAAAATCAAAAATCCCCATTTTTCAGTTCAGGAGTCAAATTTCAAAAAAATTAAAAAAACCTTCCCGGGATTTAGCATTACTAAAGCTATATACTAAATTTGAATGCTAAAACTTAAAAACTCGAGTTCGATTATTTGCTCATAAGAATTCGAGATTTACGTTATTTCGTCATTGATTATATCATCAGAACTTGACCAAATTAATATGGAACCACCCCTAAGGTATCCCCTTTCCAATAAAAAAAAGAATCATCGAAATCGGTCAACGTGGCAAAACGTTCTCGCTGAACATACATAAAATAAATAAATAGTTAGGTATCTTGATCAACTTGGAGCTATACTGATCCAAGCGCAGAAAGAATCATTAAAATCGGTTCATAAACAAAGAAGTTATGCCTGAACAAACATAACAAAAAATATAATACCAATGAATAACATAACAAAAAAGGTCCAATTCCAATGAAAAAAAAGGGACCAATCGGAAACTATGGTATACTGAACCCAATGCAAAAAAAATCATCAAAATCGGTTCAAAATTGGCGAAGATATCAGGTAACATAGACACAAAAAAAATTCAGTCGAATTGAGAACCTCCTCCTTTTTTGAAGTCGGTTAAAAAACACAAAATTGTTTTTTTTAATAGGTCTACTAGGATTTATAGTTAGATTTGAAAATAGTCTTTTAGTTTACAAGGAATATCCAATACAAATATTTACAGCGCACGGTCGCTGCTGGGTTTGTTTACCTACGTGACTTTAATCACGGATACAGGTTCTTCCTATGGATCAATGACATCAATAATTTTCTCCAATAATCTAATGGGTTAAAAACAAAAAGGCGGTCCCCAAAGAGGGACGAATTTCTATCATAGAATGAATATATTTTGGACAATTTCCCATCTCAATTTCTTCAGCGTATTACATAATAATTATATATAATCTTTATTAAAAGTAATTAATATATCGGAAAAATCATTTTTCATAAGCTTTTTTTATATAACCTGTAGCTGGTAGCGGATTTAATGATAGATGGACTGGGCCCATGAGTCCAGAGGAGTCCCACAATTTCAAATGTTATCAAATCAATTATTTAATAAATAATTGTTATTAAATAAATACAGTTTTTTTTTTTAGTTTTACTGGCCGGGGCACCTAAACTCTGTAATCTGCTACTGCCTGAAGTCGCTGTATTCACACATTTTTTTTACTTTACCATACAGGATATGGTCAAGTATTGTAATCGTGCATGAAATAAGCTGACGTGTTCTTATGTGTCCATCCACTTGACTTTGACTGACAGTTTTTGCATTTTTATACTTCTGGGGTCCCACTGATTATCTATATAAAATTTGGTTGAGTTTTCTCAAATGGCCTAGATTTTTAATTTTTAACTCCCACTTCCACCCCTCTTAATTTTGGGTTGATATGCACCAAAATCTGTTCAGCTCTGGACCAAAGCTACCTGTCAAATTTGGTTTCGATATTCACACTAGTTTTTGAGCTAGTTCGTCCACAAAAATTTGGTAACGCACAGAATAACAGACAACCAGACTAACTAACAAACATTTTGACAAAACAATTATTATCTCGAAAAGTATAATTTTTTCGATGTTCACTTATTAGGGTTTTTTGTTGAACAAAATGCCATGGTTTCGCTCAATTTTTTTTAATCAAAATAATTTCAGCCGTTTTTGAGATATTTTGAAAAAAGAAGGAAAAAACCCACTTTTTTCATGCACGATTACAATACTTGAACATACCCTGTATGGTAAAGTAAAATGTGGATTTATCGAAAAATCATAAGAGATCTTTTTTGTAGAGTGCTCAATTCCCTACAAAAGTCAGTTCGGATCTTAACGATATCTTAATTCATTCATGATCATGAGTTATAGAATTCCAAAGTTAAAAAAGTTTTTTTCAAATGTTATTTAAACGTGAAATAGAAAATCGCCAAAGTCTATTAAATCATCTTTAATGAATAAAATATGGTCCAGTGAGAAAACACAGTTAGGTGTCGCAGTTTTTAAAGCCATTACAAAAACAAACATTAACAAATCGTGTAAGAGCTCTATTCCTATTTAAAGACTAGACCAGATATTTTGAAAATGATTTCCTCCGCCGACACATACAAAACATATGCGTCCGCAACTACAATTTAAGATCTCACTTTAAGGTAGTTCTTTCACAAATTCAAAAATTCAAGAAGTCTTCGAAACTTGGAATATAAGTTATTAAAAGCATAATATACACACTGTTAAAATTTGAAGACAATTTAACACACCAAACATGAAATAATTGAAATTAAAAATGAAATTTTTTACATATGGTAGATAGGGAAAGGGTGGAAAAATGATCATTATTTTATTTTTTTTCATTGAAGGGCTTTCACCATCTTGATGAAAAACTAATATTTATTAGAATGATATATTCAGAGTAACTTAAAAAAAAAATTGAAATTATTTACCAGGTAGTTTTGATAAAAAATAAAAAAAAAACATATTTGGGCGATTATTTTTAGTGGAGAGCATATAAGATCAATAGCTTGGAAACGATCCATTCATTAAGAGGATATAGTAGTGTGAGAAGTACAGTCACGTTTAAAAAACATAACCTAAAATTTTAGCACCGTTCATATGTATAGAGTGGTTACGAGGCTAAAACGTTTTGTGTGGATTGTCGCGAAAGAACTACCTTAATTCAAAGTAGAAGATAAGATAATAAGATTGTCTTTGTATTTGAATAAGTATTAAAATAAGTTTCTTAATTTTTTCATTTGGTTAATGTCCATTCTTTATTTAAATAAAATTAATAAATTAATAGGTATTTTGGACAAATTTTATATTTTATTAATTTTTGCACGACGTTTCGTCCGTTTCCGGACTTTATCAAGTGCTCAATCAATTAACAAATTAAACGTACATAAAATAGTGAGAACATCGAGAAAACAATTTAAAAAATTTAAGTTATCAATATTGAGTTAACATAAAAAATAAATAAACAAACAAACAAATAAAGTCCGGAAACGGACGAAACGTCGTGCAAAAATTAATAAAATATAAAATTTGTCCAAAATACCTATTAATTTATTAATTTTATTTATTAATTTTATTTAATAAATATTAATAGTTAATTTATCTATTTTAGTATGTATTTATTTAGAAATATCTAATCAATTCCAATACTTTCTCTACTTCGTATTAGATAAAGTAAAAGTAATAAACTGATGTGACCATCCACATGACTTTGCCATACACCTGGATCCTCTCTTATATTTAATATTTAATTAAAATAATTAATGCCCATTATCAATATCTCCTTTTATTTATGAGTCTATTTCATTAGAAATGTCAGCTTTCTTCGATTTTTGTTTGAAAATATTTTTACCCCCCCCCCCCTTCCCCCTTTTTTGGCCCCTATCCATTTCACATAGTGAGTTATTTTTATAATATTATATAGGGTGCATTTGCGGAATATCGCACAAATCGATTAAGAGGTCTAGGACTTATATTGATAGTTTTATTTTTTTGAACAACCCCAATTTTGACCCCCAGAAGAAAAATAACTCTTTTTTTTATTATAGGTTCATTTTATAGTATATTTCATTTTTCTTGTTTTTTTTTTTAAGTTTAAATATCTTATAATTTTAGTTTTTATCCCTCCCCCCCCCCCCCCCCCCCCTTAGTTTTGAGTTCGATTTCAACCAAAATCTAATCAGCTCTTAATTTCCATGCACCGAAACTACTTGTGAAATTTCGTTTTGATATTCACACTAGTTTTTGAGCTAGTGGATCCACAAAAATTTGGTCTTCCTTCAGTTAAAAGCTTTATTTTAATATTATTTTTAATTTAAAATTCTGATAAAAAGGTCGATTTTTATTTGAAAGCCGTTTTCAAATTAAAAAAAATACAAATATATATAATGTATTCGACCACTGTGTTATTTTTCAGAAAATTGAGACCTGCTTATGCGAAATATATTTTTAAATAAATTCTTGATTATTTTTTATTCTATTAAATAAATAAGGTTCTTTATAAAAACAATTATAAAACGTTTATTAATAATTCTAACGTTTAGGGAGAACAACAAACCACAAACACAATACTTCTTCAAGGCCTTTTAGAACAATGAAATAAGGCAACCCATTGTCTGCCTGGGTACAAAACGAAAAGGGAAACCTTTTTGAAAACCCTAAGAATGGGATTTGTCTACCTGAGAATAATTAATTTGATTACGAAAAAAAAAACCATCAAAAACAATTTTGTCGAAGATGAGACCGTGACAGATCGAATTGTCACCCCGAAAAACCCCTAACCCGTGAATTTCATCAAAATCGGTAGAGTCGTTTTCAAAATATAACCAAGATACAAATAAATAAATATATATACAAACAAATAAATATACAATTTTTGCCCGTTTAATAAGAGTAGATAAAAATTGAAAAAATGAGCCCCTTCGTATGCCACTGTATTAATTACAAAATTGTATTTCTATATTATTTTAAAAGTTTATTTTTAGTAGAATTGTAGGTATTATTTATCTGTTTCGCTTCGGGTGAATAGCCTCGTAGAAAAGTGAATGAAAGTTTGTGTGTCGTATGTAAATTGAATTGGTTGTCGAGTTAGAGGCCGGTCTAGAGAGCAGCGGTGGCTGGTGTGTGGTGTGGTGTGGTGTGCGGGGAATAAAAATAGTGTATAGTGACCTTGCTCGCCCTTGGCGTTAAGCGCGCCGTGCTCATGCTCGCTAGGCTCGGCAGTCAGCCGGACAGACAGACAGACAAGTCACTCTGCACGCAGCAGCCGACTCGACCACAGACAGACATCGACAGCAGACAAGAAGAGATCCATCCTCCTCTTCGGAAACCCGAGACCGGCTGCGCCACTACATCAACCACCCACACCCACACATCACAGGTACGTTTTACTTTTCACATATATTCTTGAATTATATAACCACAAAACTAAACTACTAGATAAATTAAATAGTGTGTCATCTGCTTGACATATATATATATATATATATATATATATATATATATCAGGGACGGGCGGTGACCTTTCAATCAGGGGATGGTGTCCAAAAAAGAACCCTTAATTTTTTTTATTCTTTGCTCATACTTTTTGCAAAGAGTATAGCCGGGTTTGTATGGGAAATCTGCCCCTGCGGCTTTTTCGATTTGGACTTAGGGGATCGATTTGACATTAAATCTTATTATATTAAAAGAACAATTCTTGTATATATATATAATCGGTTTCTCGAAAACGGCTTTAACGATTTGGATGAAATTCACGGGTTAGGGGGTTCTTGGGTTGACAATTCGATCTGTCACGGTCTCATCCTCGGCTAAGTTGTTTATGATTAGTTTTTGTTAATTGAAATAATTATTCCCAGGTGGTTGTTTGATTATAAATTATAATTACATTTTTTTCAATTTTCTTTTAATAAAATTAATTGTTTTTTTATTTTAAATTCCACTATAATAGTAATAGGTCATTACAAATATTATTATATATTAAAATTGGCCAATTTAATTAATTAAAGGTATTTTTCTATAAAATAATTTATTAGAATATCAATTTTATTCTCTTAAATAACCCAACGATTCGAAGGATCGTGCCTCCTTCTTCAGGATTTAAAAGGGTCAACGAAAGAACCTTCCTGTATATTAATATTATTTGTAATATTGCAATTACATTCAAAACTTTGTGGCCAGTGATACGTCTTGATTATGGCCACAGGGGCTCAAAACGTTGTTAAAATTATAAATTAAGTTTTATTTCAATTTTATTTTATTTTAGCTCGATTAAAAATCGACCTTTTTACTTGAATTTAAAATTAAAAATAATATTAATAAATGGGTTTTAAGTCAATCAAAGAATTACTGAGCATCGCTCGGTGTTCCAGGTACTAAAAATAATTCAGATAAATGTTTAGCTCTTTATCTCAAATGATTTTCGAAATTTTCAAAAAACCTCTTTTTTCATTTTTTACTTTACCATACAGGATATGGTCAAGTATTGTAATCGTGCATGAAAAAAGTGGGTTTTTTCCTTCTTTTTTTCGAAATATCTCAAAAACGGCTCAAACTATTTTGATTAAAAAAATTGAGCGAAACCATGGCATTTCGCTCTGCAAAAAAGCTCTAAAAGTGAACATGGAAAAAATTATATTTTTTGAGATAATAATTGTTTTGTCAAAATGTCTGTTAGTCTGTGCGTTACCAAATTTTTGTGAACGAGCTAGCTCAAAAACTAGTGTGAATATCGAAACCAAATTTCACACGTAGTTTTGGTTCATTGAGATTAAGAGCTGATTAGATTTTGGTGCATATCGACCCAAAATTAATTGGGGTGGAGGGGGAGCTAAAAATTAAAAATATAGGCTATTTGAGAAAACTCAACGAAATTTTGTATCCATAATCAGTGGGACCCCAGAACTCTAAAAATGCAAAAACTAACCGCCCAAAATTGGTGAGGGGAGGGGGGGTGTAAGATCAAAAAATGAAAATATAGGCTCTTGTACCAAACTCAAACAAATTTTGTATACATTATCAGTGCGACCCCAGAAGTCTAAAAATGGAAAAACTAACAGCAGAAAATGGGTGGGGGAGGGGGGTGGGGTCAAAAAATGAAAATATAGGCCCTTATTCCAAACTCAACCAAATTTTGTATACATAATCAGTGGGCATACAGCAATCTAAAAATGCAAAAACTAACCCCCCCCCCCCTTACATTATTATAAATAATTTTATTAAATATTAAATATAAGTGAGAGGACAGGTTGTATTGTAAAGTCAAGTGGATGGCCACATCAGAACACCTCAGCTTATTCTTTTAATATTTTTTTTATTCTTTGCTCATCCTTTTTTCAAAGAGTATAGCCGGGTTTGTATGGGAAATCTGCCCTCGGGGCTTTTTCGATTTGTACTTAAGGCATCGATTTGACATTAAATGAAAATAAGGACCAGCCTAATATATAAATATATTGAGTGGATATTGATGAGGCGGTCCAAAAAGAAGATAATTTATACTATCTTTTTATTCATAAACCGAGGTTTCGGAGGTTATTCCCACCTTCTTCAGGATTTTGGAAAGTTCTTCTTTCAGTGGCAGTAACACTAATATATTGTATTTCATTATAATGTAGTAGATTATAATTCTGCTGATAATGAAATACAATATATTATTGTTACTGCCACAGAAAGAGAAGACAGAGGGGAATGTGGCAATGGATTTCCTTCCCTCACTTTTCAAAGGCCTGAAGAAGGTGGGAGTAGCCTCCGAAACGTCGGTTTATGAATAAAATGCTAGTATAAATTATCTTCTTTTTTGGACTGCCTCATCAATATCCACTCAATTTCAATTATCAGTCCAAAAATTACTCCAATCTTATAAATATATATTTTAGGGTGGTCAATTGAAATTTATGTTGAACGCACCCTATATACAGGGTGTTCCACAGAATTCGTTCATTAAAAGTTTTCATGGAATGAGTTGAGAGAAAATTTTGAACTTTGCAATATTTTTGTTTTGGAATATGCTCTTTTTAAATAAATTATTAACAACTTTTGGAGACTTTCTGCTTTGCCGCAATCGCTATCAAACTTTCTTATTTTCTATAGAACCCCCCAAATATTTTTGCATCATTAGATTAAGGTGAAGTAGACAATAAAAGAGTGTGTCTGACTAAAGTGTCGTTATAAATAAAATTTATAATTCCAGCAGAAGCACACTTTTTTATTGTGTCCTTCAATATATAAAAATTCTGCTGTCATAACACTTGATAAATACACTCATTTTTAAAAAAATCGTTTGAGCCGTTTTTGAGAAAAAAAAACGAAAAATCTTTCATGTAAATGACCACTTCCGGTCTTCCGATTTTAGCCAAAAGCTTGATGTACTCCTTCTAGCGTATATCAAGCTTAAGTTTCGAATTTCGTATCTTTGAGACTTATGGTTGCGAAACGCTGGGGGGAGTACATTCTTACATACGTAAACATCAACTTCCGGTTTTTCTATTTTAGCCAAAATCTTCTTATAGTTCTTGTAGCCTCTCGATAGTTTAAGTTTCAAATTTCAAGGCACTGCGACTTTCCGAAGACGAGATATGAACGATTAAAATATTTATTTTACGACACTCCTAATTTACAACCCCTTCGTTTAATTCAAAATTTGACACAACTAATAACTCATGACTCTTGATAAATACACTAATTTTTAAAAAAATCGTTAAAAATAAAAAAAAAACTAAATAAAGGAAGGGGGTGTAATTTAGTAGTGTCGCGATGACTTCAAATAAATGAAAATGTGAAAGTCGTGTGGTGAACACACCAGCTAATTATATTCATTATTTCTCTATATATCAGTAGAAAAAATTGCTTTATATTAATATTTATTAATTTGATATACATAGATATAGGTAATAAATTAATGAAAATAAAAAAAATTTTAGGGATTCTTTCTAGTATAAGCTTCAACTCTGCCAAATTTCAAATTTTTATAGTAGTTATGAAAAAAAAAATACACTGGCTAAAAAAATACATGTATTTTTCCATTTAAAAATTTCAAAGCTCTGGGGCAAATGTTAAAATTAAGACCTCAAATTTTACAGTTTTTATATTTTAATTTGGAAGCATTGGCGTACGGTCTATGGATTCGGCGCATCCCTAAAATTTCAAACATTTAGAGTATTTTCATAAATATATAAGGTCGACTTCAAAATTTAAGGAGTATCTTTAAATTTTCAAATTATTATCTGTTATTTCAAACATATCTATAAAAAACATTTTTTGTTTTGAAAAGTATATTGGTTCGCAAAATGAAATAATATTGTTGTATAGTTTCAAGGGGCAATTAAAATGAATAATTTTTCAGAAAAGGGTGCGGATAGAAGGTTTAAAGTTCGTGCCTGGTATATCTGTCATTTCAAGCAGGTCAAAGACAAGTCCAGATTAGTTTTAGTCGAATAAAAATTGTTCTCGGTGATAATTTTGTATATATATTGTACAAGTGTGATTTGTACCTATATTTGTTTGTTTGACTTTTATACAAATTTAGAGTTTTATTCCGATCGTGATGAAATTTTTCCCAAAGTTCAAAACAAGAGAATAATTGTTATATATTTTTAATTTTGAAAAAAAACTACCCCATCCGCCTTTTTGAGATTTCATTTTTTTTTAATTTTCAATTTTCCACCTTCTGAATTAAATTTTTTTAATTGTTTTTGTTGTTTCTACAAGGAGGTGGATGTAATTCAAGAAGCTCCAATATTTCTCCAAGGCCACCGAATAAATCAATTAATCCGAAAGTACTTCTAGGCCGCCCATATTTTTAATGTTCCGTTCAAACGTAACATGTCTGTTTATATATCTGTCAGTTTGTCTGTCATAGCACTATTGTAGCTTGTAAACTATGTAAAATATAATCTTGAAATTTACAAATTATATAAGATATATTTATTTTTCTGAAAACCAAAAATCTTATTAAAATTTTAACTTGAATATTTTGAGGTGTGAATTTTTTATGGGGTAGAAAATAGAAAAATAAACTGCAAAGGATCGTTGCTAAACTTTATCCAAATTCATTTGAAATATTAATATAAAGATGTTTCACCTTGCACCAACACCACAATCTCTACTAATTATTAAATATTAATATGTTTATTCCTTTATTATTAATCAGATATCACTTGCAATTAAAAAATAATGAACGATTCTCATTTATTAGTCGAGGAATAACAATTCTACATTGGATTTTTGATGTTTCGGTTATTATTAGTAACCATTGCTAAAGACATGGAGGAATCGACTTAAAATAAAAGATAACGATTGATTCTTATCTACTACTAGAGGAATAAGCTTATTGCATTCCATTTTTGATGTTTTGACTATTAATGGCAACCTCTACTGAAAACCTGGAGGAATCGACTTAAAGTCAAAAAGACTAAATTCTTTTTTGGTAAACAACTCAAGCTTGAGGAATAACAATTCTAATAACTTTAATAATAATCGAAACGTCAAAAATTCAATGTAGAATGGTTATTCCTCAAGCAATAGATGAGAATCGATCGTTATTTTTGATTTTAAGTCGATTTCTCTATGTCTTCAGCAATGGTTGCCAATAATAATCGAAACGTCAAAAATTCAATGTAGAATTGTTATTCTTCATGTATTAGATAAGAATCAATCGCTATTTTTTATTTTAATTCGATTCCTCTATGTCTTCAGCAATGGTTACCAATAATAACAGAAACGTCAAATTCAGAATCGATTGTTATTTTTGATTTTAAATCAACATAGCCTGTAAATAGCAAGTGATATCTGATTAATAATAAAGGAATAAACATATTAATATTTCAAATGAATTTGGATAAAGTTTGGCAACGATCCATTTCAGTTTATTTTTAGTTCATTTTTCTACCTGCTTAAATTAAATTAAATTAAAATTCATCAAAAAATATCTCGAATTCGTTTATTCTCTCCTTATTAATGGCAAAGAATTACAAATTTGCAATCTCAACTATTTCAAAATAATCAAATATAAAATTGAAATAATTAAATGTATTTATATATATATATATGTATTTTACGATATTTAAATCAACCAAAGGACATATTTATTTGATTTCTTCTTATAAATTTAACAAGCTCCTTCGGGGGAAAATAAAATCGATTGATTTTTAGGTAATTTCCTACAAAAAAGTATAAATTTTTATAAATAAATATAAATATAGCTAGATTTTAAATATAAAATATTAATAAGAAAAAAACATTATTTCCAATATAGGTATAAATAAATTGTCTTTTCAAAAAAGCGATTAAAAATTTCCTATTTTCTTTGAATAGTATAACCTACTAATATTTGACGTTTTCATTTTCATGTATACTAAAATAGATGTGTATTTAAAATTTAATCCTTGACTATCATTCAACACAATAAAATCTATACATTAATTACATGTGTATATTAACAGATGGGAATAAATAAAAAATTAAGGTAAATCATCAATCTATATTTTTAAAAAATTATTTCTACTTATATTATTAATACTTGTTGATATTTAAGAAGAAGGAAATTATTATTTATTTTATCTGAGGTGTTTTTGTCCATTTCCAATATTAGAGGAAGCTCGCCGAGCAGACCGACTTTTTGAATTTACTAAAAAAATTTCAATTTTTACGTTTACGTTTAAAAGTAATACGAGACTCTACTGCAAGCTTGTTAACTAAATAAGATACAAATTTGAAATTTTCAAGTTTTATGTATTTATTTTAGAGTAAATCAAAATTCTTATTAAAATGATTAATGATTATTTTAGAAAGGGGTGATTTTTTGTCTGGTTTAAAATAAAAAATATTTTTTTTGTAAGGTATAGCTGTAAAGATCTTTAAAATGACGGTGTGAGAGAGTCTTAAATTGACCATGTCCAATTTCAATGAAGTAAATTCTTAAAATTAGTTCATTCTCTTCTAATAAGTAACACATATTAACAAACGTGTGTCAAGTATTTTTAAAGATATAATATTCAGAACTTTTTGAGAAAATGGTCAAAAATCCCGAAAACCATCTATGAAAGGCCGTTTTTTTGAAAGAACGAAATGCCTTTGAAAAAAGTTTAAAAAGTTATATGAAACGAAACATTGACTTGTGACGTGGAGATGAATTTTAAAATATTTCTAAAACCGCCTTTCATAGACGGTTTTAGGGATTTTTGACGATTTTCTCAAAAAGCACTAAATAGATTTCGTTCAAAATTATAAAATGTATATATATATATATATATATAACTGGGCAACAGGTCTGAATGACCTAATAATATATATATATTTATTCATAGTAGGTACAGAACCTATATGTCTGTATTTATATATGTGTGTCTGAATTCCAATTCCCATAAAAACTCTAGAACGGAAGGTCATATAAAGTTAGTTTTGGTGCCAAAATGTTTTTCTTTCTAAAAATTCAGAACTTAGAGTTGCAAAATACCGTAAAATCAGAAAAAAAATTTTAAATGGTTGTTGCAAACACAAAATTTATTTTTATAAACTGCATCATTGCATTGCATTTGAAGTTTTAACTTTCTCTCCCAAACTGTAAACAAACAATTCAATATAATTTGTGGACACGATCGAGTCCCGAAACATCGATATTTGAGACGAATAATATAGTTAAGAAATTAATTAATTAATTTTTTTCATGACGCAAAGTGGATAAATATAAAAGAGTTATTTATAATGATTAACGTGTTTAAGTTTTTACATGAAGCTCTACGAGATTTAAAAATCCTTTATTTTATATTTTAACGATATTCTTCTATCTTAATATTTAATATTGACCGAAGAAGACATTTCTAAATCTCAAAAAAACTTCACTTAAAAACAAATGAGTCATTATTAATAATTTTATCAATGATAATTCGAAATTACGATCTTTATTTAACTTTTTTAAAAACTAAGAAATTTATAATTTAAGTTTGAACCCTATGGCCTTGTGTATCAATCAATTCGCGAGTTATCTGTAAGTATGAATATTTCTATTAAAGAATTTATTAAATATCTTACAAGCAATTTCTTTAGAAAGATGATAATTAAGAAATTGACATTCTTCACCTCTATCTTTTATATTGGAATTCCTTTATAATCTGTAGGATAAAGTACAAATAGATTGTACTCGGAATTTGTTAAAAATGAATCATTTGAAGAGAGTAATTAGAGAAGATGGAATTTAATCCTAAAAGAAAAAATCATGTAACAGGTGTCAGGATTTATTTTCAATTTTTTTTTTTAGATTTTTCTATCTTCTAATATTTTTGTTCTCAGGAAACTATACTCATCGAACGATCATTGTGGTAAAGTAAACTGTTTACAACTCAGTAAAATAGTAGTTTTGAGTGAACTAACAAAACAAGTGTTTCTGATTGTTTTAGGTATAAAAAAGCTCTTTTTGGATGTAATTTGCTTGAATGTTAAAAAGATTTTCTTGACGAGAGTAGGCGAGTTGTTAATTTTTAAGAATAGATCAAAGTGGGTGCCTTCTGCTTGATGCAAATAAACAATCATATATATATATATAGATATATATATATATATATATATATATATATATATATATAGATAAATATCTTCTTCTTAATAGGCGCTTGCGCCTGTTCTTCCAATTTATTAATTAGCCCGTGACAAAAGATTGATGCCATCTATTTTTTGGCCTTCCTCTGCTTCTTGTTCCTTGTGGATTTTCGGCAAACGTTTTCAGACATCCTCTCAACGTGATCAGCCCAGCACCTTCTTCGAACGCCTTCCCAGTCGGCTATGTCTTAAATTTTGCTTTTTTCCCTGAGGTCTTCACTGCGGATTTTGTCTCGTATGGTCTTGCCGTGGATAGTTCTTATGATCCTCATCTCTGTTGTTCTGAGAGGTTGTTTCGTGAGAGTCGTATCTGCTCTTGATTCGGCACCATAAGTAATTACTGGGCGGACGAAGATTTTGTATATCCTTACTTTGCCTTCTGAAGATAGGTATTTGTTTTTCCAAATCAGGCTATACAGGCATCCGGAAATTCTGTGCTGTGGATGTGGCTCATTCCGAAAATTTCAAACATTTTGAGTATTTTCATAAATGCCATAGAGTAATATCGAGTGGAAGGGTACCGAATATCGGAAAGTGCTCTCTAGAGTCTCGGAGAATATTATTCTTAGTCCTTAAGAGCTATTCAAAGATCATAGTCATAGGAGATTCAAAGCCTTTGTCATAGATATTGATTCATACAGGTTTTGTGCTAAACGTTCCAACGTACAAATTTATAGAATAAAATGTTATTAAATATGCCTAGTTCTCGACATCAATGTTTTGTGAAAGGTTGCTTTCGCGACACAAAATTATCCATACAAAATTTGGTTGAATTTGATTCAAGGGCCTAGATTTTCATTTTTTGACCCCCACCCCATTTTGGGCTGTTTGTTTTTTCATTTTTAATGTTCTGGGGGCTCACTGATTATGTATACAAAATATGGTTGAGTTTGCTCACATGGCCTAGATTATTATTTTTTGGCCCCCTCCCCTAATTTTGACGCCAGAAAAAAAATATTTTCGTTATATAGGTTTATTTTATAGTATACTAGCAGCAAGGCCCGCCTTCGGCGGCCCTCTTGCTAGCCAGGGGGCAACCCCCTTGACCCCCAGCCCCCAAACCCCACCCTCACCTCCCACTCCCACCCACCACACCCCCGAAACCCACCCAGCACCCTCACCATGCCCAACCCCCGCCTCCACACCACCACCCCAACACTCCATTCCGCACCCTAACCCACTAACCCCCTCATCCCCACCCCACCCCCAAAACCCCTCCAGCACCCCCACCCTTGCACCATACACCCGTTCCCAACTCCTGCCCCCACACCACCACCCGCTCCCCACCGACCTCGGACCCCGCACCCCTGACCCCACCCCGTGCCCTCCAACCCTGCGCACACACCCCCACCTAGCCCCCTGGACCCCACCTCCACTATACCCCCTGGATTACACCCCGCACCACCCCTGCACCCCCACCCTACTCCGCCTGACTTCTCATCCCACCCCCATTCCACCCCCGCACCCAGTTTTTAGATTTCTAGCCTTCTAGTGACCCACAGTTTGTATACAAAATTTGCTTGAGTTTGGCCCAAGAGAAAGAATTTTCATTTTTTGACCCTCCACCCCCCATTTTGGGTGGTTAGTTTTTGCATTTCTAGCTCTCTAGAGGCTCAGAGATTATGTATACAACATTTGGTTGAGTTTGGTTCAAGGGCAAGAATTTACATTTTTTCACCCTCCCCCCTTTTTGGGTGGTTTTTGGGGGAAATTTTTTTAAACAAAAGTTGTCAGAAATCACATCCCCTACAACTTTGTTTATCATAAAATTTGCCGTAGGATTAATAGTTTAGGAGATATTTGATAATTTTCATTCGTGCACCCCCCAAACCCCCTTCTGGGGTCAAAATATCAAAACGTTATGAAGCTAAAAACGTAAGTTAGAAGACTTCTGATGTAAATATGAAATTTCATAATAATCCCTTCAGCCGTTTTTACGTGAATCGTGAGCAACTTTTCGGAAACCACTGAAAGACACATACATACAGACAGGAATTTTGTTGAGGGTGTTTTCGTTCATAACTTTGCTTGAAACCTGTGCAACCAAAATTGGCGTGATTTGGAGCAATGTACAGACAAAACCTTAATTTTATATATATAGATTTCATTTTTCTTTTTTTTTAGTTTGTAAATATTATAATCGGTATGCACTAAAATATTATCAGCTCTTAATCTCAATGCACCAAAACTACGTTTGAAATTTGGTTTTGATATTCACACTAGTTTTTGAGCTAGCTCGTCCACAAAAATTTGGTAACGCACAGACTAACAGAGATTTCGACAAAACAGTAATTATCTCGAGAAATATAATTTTTTCGATGTCCACTTATTAGAGCTTTTTTGTAGAGCGAAATGCCATGGTTTCGCCCAATTTTTTTAATTAAAATAGTTTCAGCCGTTTTTGAGATATTTTGAAAAAAGAGGCAAAAAAAAAATCATTTTTTCATGCATTATTACAATACTTGATAACCATACCGTGTATGGTTTTTATTTTATTCCTGTTAAACACCACATTTTTCATATACAATTTTTATATATTTAATATTCATTTGTCTATAAATTTATACAAAATCGTTTTTTTTCTTTTTTAACATTCATAAGTGGCGTTATGTCTCTTGAACTTTGCTTTGCTTGTTTAGTTTAGCTTTTTATGGAAATACCATTTTCAAAACGGTATAATGAAAATGAGCTAAAATTCACATATGTTTGGTTGATTATTATTTCAAAAAAAATATTCGAAAAATCATATTACTTTACCATACAGGGTATGGTCAAGTATTGTAATCGTGCATGAAAAAAGTGTTTTTTCCTTCTTTTTTTCGAAATATCTCAAAAACGGCTGAAACTATTTTGATTAAAAAATTAATATAAAAAAAAATAATAAATTAATTCCTGTGAATCAATTCTAATAGACTGATGAAGAGTGCAAAGCCCTCGAAACTATGGTCTCGTTATAAATAAATAAAATTTATAATTCCAGCAGAAGACACACTCTTTTATTGTCTCCTTCAATATATAAAAATTCTGCTACTCTCGGCACAAAAACTTTCAATTTAATATAGATTGTTTATTTTTTTGATTATAAAATCCACTAAAAGCTTATTAAAAATATTATTAAATATTAAAATTAAGAAATTGAATTATTTAGGGGTATTTTCTATTGAAGACGGTGTGGTATAACTCATTGCTGAATCGATGCGAAGGCAGCCAAAGGATAATCAAAACCACTAGTAAATTCCCTTTCTTTCTTTTTTATATAATCTTTGATGGTCGGATCATTTGTCAATTGTAATATTTCTAATCGGTGTTTGACATTTGACTAATGTAATTATTTCAATTTTTGGATTACCGCCAGAAGACTAACCAATACATTTCTACTAAACTGATTAACGAATTAATCACACACACACACACACACACACACACACACACACACACACACACACACACACACACATACAGGGGAATGGACAAGATAAATTCATGTTAAATAACCTTTGATAGTATCTTATCAAGTAAGTAGAGTGAAAAACGTATTTTTATTATTGTTAGTAGGTATATGAAAGTGGTTCGGTTCCGTTTAAATGTACATGTACATACAGTAAATACGTATATTTAAAAATAAAAAATAACTATTTAGATGTAAGTATTTTTAACATGAATCTATTTTCATTTACTTTATTTTTGTTTAAATGACTTTTCTTTATATTTTTAGACAAGTGATACTTTTCAGAAATAGAAAATTTATTGAATCAGTAAGAACGTTTTGATATTTTTTTTTATTCTTATTTTATTATATAAGTCAATAGGCGAACATATCGTTTCCCATGCACTTCAAAACTAAATTCGAGAGTTTGGATTATTCTCGCGATTCCAAAAATAGAAGTCCAAATAATATCCCTATTAGAAATTACTCTCGGTAATCCCAGGAGCGATCATAGGATAGTGAATTCACGCAAAAAAAATTTCAGTTAATTATGTAGAAAAATGTTCCGAAAAAGCATTTGCAAATATGATTTTTTTCTGACTGTGTGTCTGTATGTGTGCCTGTCTATGTATCTGGATTGATAATTTTAGAACTAAAAGTCATAGAAAATTCCTTCTTGTGCTAAAATGTTTATATTTTCAACGTGAAGGACTGATTAGATTTTGGGCGTTAGAACTTCTAGTTCAAAAATGCAGAAAACTATTTTTTTTATGTATTTGATTAAATTTTAAGGGGATGTATTTATATTATAGGCACAAATGAACAATTTTTATTTAAGTTTATATTTTTAATTCGGTACAAAATTGTCTCTAGCGTAAAGTTTTCACTTTTTACTTTATCCAATGCAAAGCATGGGTAAAGTATTGTAATCGCTCTCGGGGCAAGCGTGGCTTCAAAGGGTCCTCAGGTAAAGACTACGGAACCCATGGACTCAATTAAAGTCACAAATTGTAGTATTCAATTAGGTTGAATATTAGCACGTGACGGTTTTGCCAAAAATTACATGGGGTCTCGTCGAGAGGCCAAAAAGTGCGATTTTTTCATTTAGTGCGTGCGGATGTATGGATGTATGTATGTATGTATGGATGGATGGATGTTATTGCTTTTTTGGCCCACGATTTTTTCCACACCGTTGCACCGATTGAAATGAAATTGAAAACCTACCATTAGTTTAACAAAATGAAGCGCTGATTAGTTTTTGGTACATATCGGCCCACAAACATTAATACTTTATTTCAGTACTTTTTTAGTTTTTTCTAAATATCTTGAAAATGACTTAACCAATTTTGATGAAATTTAATATCCTAATTAAGTACCTTGGGGACCACAAAAAAGGTTAAATAAAGTTTTTAGTAAAATTATATTTTAAAGTACTTTACTCTAGAGTAAGATGGTACTTTTTTAATTTTTTAAATTCTTTAAAATTTATTCATTTGAAAGTTTTAATATAGCTCATTTAGCCTTGCTTAAGTAAGAATGGATAGGCTTCTCTCTGTGAAATGCTAAAAATTTGGGAGGAATTTTTATGAGTAACCATAGCAACTGCGTTGTTTTCTTATCCGTTACCTTTGCTGAAGACAGAGAAATCGATTTTAAACCAAAAATAGCGATTGATTCTCATCTAGTACTTGAGGAATAATCATTCTATATTGGATTTTTGACGTTTCGGTTTTTATTAGTAACCATTGCTGAAGACATAGAGAAATCGATTTTAAACCAAAAATAGCGATTGTTTCTCATCTAGTTCTTGAGGAATAATCATTCTATATTGGATTTTTGACGTTTCGGTTTTTATTAGTAACCATTGCTGAAGACATAGAGAAATCGATTTTAAACCAAAAATAGCGATTGATTCTCATCTAGTACTTGAGGAATAATCATTCTATATTGGATTTTTGACGTTTCGGTTTTTATTAGTAACCATTGCTGAAGACATAGAGAAATCGATTTTAAACCAAAAATAACGATTGATTCTCATCTAGTACTTGAGGAATAATCATTCTATATTGGATTTTTGACGTTTCGGTTTTTATTAGTAACCATTGCTGAAGACATAGAGAAATCGATTTTAAACCAAAAATAGCGATTGATTCTCATCTAGTTCTTGAGGAATAATCATTCTATATTGGATTTTTGACGTTTCGGTTTTTATTAGTAACCATTGCTGAAGACATAGAGAAATCGATTTTAAACCAAAAATAGCGATTGATTCTCATCTAGTACTTGAGGAATAATCATTCTATATTGGATTTTTGACGTTTCGGTTTTTATTAGTAACCATTGCTGAAGACATAGAGAAATCGACTTTAAACCAAAAATATCGATTGATTCTCATCTAGTACTTGAGGAATAATCATTCTATATTGGATTTTTGACGTTTCGGTTTTTATTAGTAACCATTGCTGAAGACATGGAGGAATCGACTTAAAATCAAAAATAACGATCGATTATTATCTAATACTAGAGGAATAACCTTATTGCATTCCATTTTTGATGTTTTGACTATTAATGGAAACCTCTACTGAAAATGTAGAAGAATCGACTTAAAATCAAAAAGACTAAATTCTTTTTTGGTAAACAACTCAAGCTTGAGTCCCAAGTGGGAGATTTGGGTTATCAGGGGGGCAATAAATAACTGGGGGCGATGAGTATTCAAAGGGGGAAAATTAAAATATTACTGAACAGTAGAAGTAGCCGTGATTGATAACAAAGCAGTTTTCAAACTTCATTTATTTTTTCAAATTTTAACTGTCACTTTCTTCATTTTTCCAGATTCCAATTTAAAAATGAAAACATGTACTCCTGTTTTTTTAAATGTACGTCAATGATCTTAGTTACAATAATTATTTCACTTCTTTGTTCTTAAAAAAATCTGTAAAAAATATTAATTGTTTTTCTATTTTATTTAAGAGTGACCGGATAAAACTGCTTTGGTTGTTTTTATATAAGGTAATAAAATTGTTTAAAATAATAAAACTGCTTTATTATTTACACTTTACTTCAAATTAAAATTAGGCATACAATGAAAATGAAAAAGGGGCGATAGGTGTTAGTCAACCTTCAGAAAGGGACGATGGGCCACAAAAGGTTGGGAACCACTGTTTTAGACTATAGTTCCCCCATTGGCTTTAAATAAATATCAATTTACTCATTGTAATATTAAAAACAGTTTTGTCAGCTGTCACTTATATTAATCTAAGCTAACTCCACTGTTTACATCTACGAGCTTCTTATATAAGATCATGAGATTGTCTGCAATATAAACAGCAACTATACAAGCAAAACTGAAGCAGATTGACCGTCTGTCATAAAAATTCTAAATATAATTAAAAGATCTATTGAGATTTATTTTAAAATCAGTGCAATATAATTCGCACTTTGATGTTTGAATAAATAAATAATTTCAATCAATATAACTTAGAAGAAGAAAAATATATGAATCAATTGATGTATGTCAATTTTTCTTTTAACCTTGATAATACGTAGTGTGGATGTGAGTAATTTGTAATCAGATAAATTTAGAATAAAACTTTCCGATATAAATATAAATAAATTGAAGGAAAAATTGAAACATTATGTACACTTTTTGCATATTTTTATGATTTTGTAATTTTTCATGAAAGAACAGTTTGAAGTATAAAACTTTTGCAAAATCTCTAATAAGTCTTTTAAAATAATTTTAAAAATTTGAAATTAATATATCTTATAAAATAATTAATTATTAATAATTAGATTCAATTTTGAACGGAATTGATTAAGTACTTTTTGAGAAAATGGCCAAAAACCATCTGAACCGTCAAAAAAACGTAAGTTTTGAAAATCATCACCATGTCACAAGTCAACGTTTCATTTCATATGGAATGTTTGATTGTTTTTCAAAGAACAAAATTTCTCACCAAACGTCATTTTTTTGATGGTTCAGATGTTTTTTGACAATTTTCTCAAAAAGTACTTAATCAATTTCGTTCAAAATTGAATCTAATTATTATTAATTAATTGTTTTATAAGATATATTAATTTCAAATTTTTAAAAATTATTTTAAATTAGCTATTAACGTTTTTGCAAATTGGACTTCAAATAAACTACCCTTTAAAATTCAAATTTCCTAATAATAATTATATGATATAAAACATAAAAGCCATTAACACACAGATATGAAATTTCAATAGATTTGAATAAATATCTAATAAGAAAAATATAAAACTTTTTGGCATTTCTTGTTGATTCGCTCCCGGAGAGAAGAAATTGAATCTCTTCATACAATTTCTTTTAAACTACAAAATTCTTAATCAAATTGCTATTTTCCTATAAAGTACCCCAAGATAGATTAATTCGATAAAATAAGATCGATTTATTTCTCATTTATAATTCTTTTCGTCTCATATATCGAGAGGATGTCTCGCCCATCAGAGACATTTGTGATTGATTCAAGTCTATTCGCACTACAATTTTGAAATATCTTTTAACTCGTAAACTATTAATTTTAGACATTTTGTTTATATGAACTTTTCTGTTTGAAATTAAATCTTCTTTAATAAAGGTCATTATATAAATTTGTGTACCTCAAAGGGTTAGGCAGTAAAGGTGAACTACAAAATTCTTAATCAAAATGCTATTTTCTTATATTAAAAACGTACTATGAACCTCCAGATAGATGAAATCAATATAAAAAGATCAATTTTTTTCTCATTTATAATTTTTTTCTGTTATATCGAGATGAAATGTCTCGATCAGAGACACATTATTTGGGATTCATCAAGTTAATTCACTTTACAATATTGAGGTATCTTTTAACTAGTAAACTATTAATTTTAGACATTTCAATCTTGTAACTTTTCTATTGGAAATTAAATAGTCTTTAATAAATGTCATTATAAAGGGTTAGGCAGTAATGGTGAAATTTATGTGGAACTCAAAATTTCAATTATTTTCAACACATAGACAGAAAAATTACGCCCTAAAATGATTGTTTTTTTTAGACATTTCTAAAGAGAAATAGGCAAAAAAAAAATTCAGGCTTTATAGTGAGACAATAGCTCTATTTGTACTATCAACGTGGTAACCAATTGCGTCACATGGCGCCTCCTGATCAATCACAAGGACTTCAGCATGTTGTTTCTAACTATAATAAAAGACATTTTGTAATTTATATGATTTTCTTTTTCCTTTATTAAACTGAAAGAAAACATGTAGAGGAGGCAATGATTCTTACGCATTACGAATGAGATTCAAGGACTTTTCATGGGAAAACAACAAAGTGGCTAATAAAATTATTCGAATTGTTGATTCAACATAAACATTTCATATGAAAGTGCGCTACAAACAAATATTACATCATAATAGTTAAAAAAAATAAGTTTATGTATTTCCACCTGATCCATAGTCAACAGGGTCTAGTGGTGTAGGCAGAAAATTTTCATGGGGGAGGGGGTGTCAATCTACAAAGCAAAATATTTAGTGGAAATTTTTTCATTAAAACAAATAGTCCAGTTAAATTGTTTTTACCCGGAAAGTTTTGGGGTAGTTCTAATTTCTTCGACCCTTTGTGTTTTTTGGTGTGCTGAATCCGAATCTGAGGTATCGCCACGGAACATTCTAAAAAAAGGTAAAAAAAAACTCATTTTTGGCGTTTTTTTCTTATATAATAACTCAAAAACTATAAACTTTTCGTAAATAATCTTCCTATTCAAAATGAAAGTTTATAAAGTTTACTACAAATTTCATTATTTAGGTTTTTCTCCCACCAACCGTTCGGGCTCAAGCGCTAGTTGAAAATTGGCGTATTTTTTCTGTTTCTGCAAATCCCAAAAACTCGCACTTTTTTTGATTTTTTCCCATTTTGACCATGGAAGACCAATCTATACATTTTTAAACTAGATTAAATTTGATACAATTCAAACAAAGTTTCATCTTAAATGGATAATGGTAACCCGTGCCGCAATGAGGTTGAATTTATGAAAAACTGCATTTTTTGCAAAAAATCGCAGTTTTTCCTTCATAAATAAAAACTCCTGATCCTAGAAACTTGATTTCTGTCTCATTCTCTAGGGAAATTTTTTGACTTTATCGTTTACTTGGACCACTTTTTTGATAAAACTCTTAGATTTATAAATTCCATGACACTTTTGGAGAATTGGATGATTGGAAATTTTATGAACTTTCATTTTGCAAAGGAAGGTTTTCTACGAAAGGTTGTTAATTTTCGACTTATAAGCAAAAAACCGCCAAAAAATGAGATTATTTGCTTTTTTGACAATGTTTCGTCACGAAATTTTGTTAGCAAACCTCAGATTCGGCGCCTCAAAAAACATATAGGATCAAGAAATCAAAACTACCCCAAAATTTTCCCGCGAGGGGTCCTTTAGAGAACAATTTAACTGGACTAAAAAGGTACTTCAAGAAATTAAAAAAAGATCATAATTCTTGATTAAACTTATGAAATATATTTAATTACGGTTAGTTTTTTGACATAAGAAAAGGTTTGTCGTTGCCGTTACTCATCCCATGAACCCTGCCCTTGGGGGGGAGGGTCTGACCCCCAAAACTCCCCTCGTGGTTACACCTCTGACCGGGTCAGTCAAATTCTACATCTACAGATAAAAATAACGTGATGTAGTCATAAAATAACGTGACTTTACCCAGCTCCCGCTCTATAGGGGCTGGCAACCCGGACATTTATACGGGACGCCAAAATTTGGGGGCGGCATTTTGGCTGTGAGAAAAATATTAATATGTTTAATACCCATGTTATTAAAAAAATTTCACATTTTTTTCGTTCGCTAAAAATCTACAGTGCGTAGCGTGTTTACATATAAGGGAGGTTCTTATTTTGTGTATTTTCTAATTTTTTCGCTCACAGAGGTTCATATGGCTCGTAATAAATAAAAAAAATCCCCCAAGTTTCTATCTCAATTTTAACCTGTGCCGCACAGTGATGTAAGTTTCCCATCTAAATAATTATTTTATAAGGCAAAAGTAATCGTTCAAAAAATTTGAAACTCTTTAAACCTTAACCATAAAATAGTAGCTATCCCTCAGAATTTTTACAGATTTTTAGTTATTATAATTTTGAAGTCTAATTAACGTTAAGATATAGTAGTAATTTATCTAGCTGTAACTCCAAAATTATATTAGCTAAAAATCTTCAAAAATTCTCAAGGATAGCTATTATGTGAATAAAGTCTAGAGAGTTTCAAATTTTTTGAACCATTACTTTTGCCGTAAAAAACTTAGATATTTCAATGGCCAAAGTTGGAAAACTTACATCGCTTTGGGGCTTAGGTTAAAATTATGATAAGAACTTGGAACTTGGAGTAATTTTTTTTATTTCTTTCTAACCATATGAGCCTCGGGCAGCGTAACCTCCCTGGTCTAGGACTTATATTGATAGTTTTATTTTTTTTAATCTCCCTCCAATTTTGCCCCCCCCCCCCCCCGAAAAAATAATTACTATTTTTTTTGTTTTTTTAGTTTGAAATTTTTTATAATTTTAATTTTTTTAGCCCCCTTTTTTTAAATCTAATCAGCCAAATCTACATGTGAAATTTAATTTTGATATTCAGACTAGTTTTTGAGCTAGAGCGTACAAAAATTAAATTTGGTAACGTACTAATAGACATTTTGGCAAAATTATTAATATCTCGTAAAATATAATTTTTACGATGTTCCCTCAATTAGAGCTTTTTAGCAGACCATGTATGGTAATGTAAAAAAAAAGTATACCGGTATATTAGTTACAGAACCCTTGATATGCGAGTCCGATTTGCACTTTGTCTGTTTATAGATACTATCTCGCGTATGTTATAATGTGATTGAGTCATCCGTGATTTCCCCCTAATCATTTATGCGAATTTTAAATTAATGTAAATAAATGTTATAAAAGTACCTGACAGATCATCGCATGAAAACGAGTTCAGAATTGCAAGTCATGGAAAATACATTAGAAAGTTTAATTGATTTTTCTATTATTTTCACCTTTGGGAATCCGACCCGGAAAAATCTCATATTTTCACGCTGATCACCAGAACTTCAACCAGACAATCCGAGTAAAAAGGGAAACTATTTCAAGTCTCGGTACGTTGTTTGCACAATTGGAAAATTAATAACATTAAATAATTAATATCTAAATCTGATATTAATTTCGATTTAATATTTTCTTTCCTAGAGTCAAAAGAACGTTCCTAGATTATAGTCCAAGCAAATTACGTGAAAAAATGGCAAAAACAGGAAATAATTCCGGTAAAGATTTTATTGCTGGAATACCTTTATTGATACTCCAATATTACTACCCTAAGTTGTTGGGAATCACGGGTCTAGAATAATGCATGACACTGCAACGCGGGGGGGGGGGGGGTATTAGAAAGGACTTTTATTTTTAATTTAAAATAGAATAAAAGTATACTGACAAAAAAAAAAAACAATTTCCTCCCTCATCACTAGAGATTCCTATGCAATTGTATATTTTGTTTGCCGCCACATTCGACTCAGGAGATCAATTATTACCGAATCATGCATCTAGGATACTGTGGATTAAATTTTTTACCGCATATTTTTGCATATTTGAGTAATATTGCATATTTGAAAAATGTTGCATAAAATTGCATATTTGAAGGATTTTTTTGTCAAATATTGCCTACTTCGCACGATATATAGATTTTTTAAAAGAAAATTTTCGGAGAAAGAATGAAAAAAAATGAACAAATGTATATATAAAGTTCCTTTAAATTTGCCCCCATTACATCTATGGATGTGGAGCGCTCCTTTTCATCGTATAAATCAATTTTAAGTGACCGTAGACATAATAACCTGAAGATAATTTAGAAAAATACTTGTAAACATAAATTATTCACAATTACAATCAAATTTTAATTGTGTGTGTGTGTGTGTGTGTGTGTGTGTTTGGAAGTGTGTGTAAATTATTGTAGGGATCAGATTATAGCAAGACAAATATTTGCATTATTTTATTAGTTTATTATTTGTACGTCAATTAGAAAATCTTGTTAATATAAAAAAATAAAAGCAATACATTACAATCGTGTCTGTTAAATAAAACTAACCCCCTCCCCCCTTGAATTTTTTCGATGGCATTTTTAGAAACATAATTATATTTATTATAATTTTTTAATTAATATATTAAACAATAATTAACATTATAAATTGTGGTGTTTTTTGAGGCTCTTGAAAACCTTGAAAACAGATGTAATGTCTTCGTTAGGAAAAAGGAAATAAAATTTCTTTATATTCTAACAAATTTATTTTCATGAAAAACTTATGAGACGTTTCGGCGGATATTCTCACACCATCATCAGTCTGCAAGGGAAACATAATCTTAATTACAGTAAATTACTAATTACATGTCATTCTCAAGATAAAAGAAGAAAAGAACTCACCCAAGCTTTTCATAATATAGTACATATGTCTGTGTAGAATGTCATTTTCTTTTTACAAATAATAACATTTTAATCAAAAAGCTGGAGGTATTTTGTTATTAATATAGTATGTCAATATCAGTTATATAAGTTGTTTTCTATAGTTATTCTTCTTAAAACACTTTCATAATATATTACATATATATGTGTAGAATGTTATTTTCTTTTTACAATTAATAACATTTTAATCAAGAAAGCTTGTAATAAAAATAACCAATTAGAATAAATTTTAATTAATTAACCTAAATAAATCAAACAAATTCTTTATATTTGCCAATTACCTGGAGGCTTTTTTGTGTTATAAGTATTATTAATATAGTATATGTCAATATTAGTGAATATATCATATATATAATTAATTGTTTTAAATCTTATATTGTTTATATAATTATTTTTCTTAAATTATATATATATTTAACTGTAATTTGCAATAAGTGATTTTAAAACATTATAGTACCATATCTAAATAATTAACATATTAACGAGAATTGTTTTTGATCGCGTTTTTAAACAAGTTATATATATATATATATATCCCAAGACTACTGCTGGTTGAGGCTATTGGAGTCTGCTGAAATCTTAAGTCTAGACTAAGAGAGAATGAAAAAGATAAGATCCATTTAGCTATAATCCAGCAACATTTCGCGATTAGATCGCATGACGCTTTTTATATCAAACACTGATATGGATCACCAAATGGATTTCTAATCTGAGATGTTATTATATATTATATTTATTATGTTGATTTATTCAAGTACACCCCTCTAATATTTTTTTGAGTTTAAAGATTTTTTTAATATATTAAATATAATGAGAATTTCGTGAAATTTTTTACTCAACATATTTGACTTTTGGTGTCTATAGCTTACTTTATCATTTTGTTTCTTTCTTAGCACTCCTTCGAGTCTTTTTGTCTTCAATTTTAATTTTTTAGTGCATAAAAAAATTTATTTTGCCAATATTTGCTGCATATATTTGCATATTTCAACGTATTCTGCATATAACTTGCATATTTCAACCTTTTTAACTGCATATTTTATGGCATATTTTGGTAGTTTTTACTGTATAAAAATCCGGTCTCTAATTTTATTAGTTACTAGCTGACGCCCGGCCCGGCGTCACCTAGCCCCTGGCGGGGAGCGTTTCGTTTTATGGTTAAAATTTATATAGCTAATAGCTGACCCGACCACGCGTTGCTGTGACTAACTCTTATGCTTCACGCCTAAACCACTGGACGTATTGAAACTATATTCAATAGGTATTAAAACAGTAAATGAATTATATATTACTTGTCAATATTGTTCCCTAACCAAAAATAATATTGACAGTTGAAAGATTTCTAAAAAACTATTATCGGCCATCTTGTTTGTTCGCTTTTACCCCCCAGAGAGGCGCTGGCGTTGTTTCCTAGAAAAAATTTACATGCCACAGGTGTGATATCTATAAAACCACTATATATAAAAACACTCGTGTATTTGAATGAAATGTTGTGTGAAAATTTCAAAGAAATCGGTGAAGAACTTTCGGAGATCCTTCAACGTATCACTTAAGCGTAACAGTACATTTTTATTTATATAGATTATAGTCATTTCTTTTATTTTTACTTTAATACAGATTTTTGTATTAAATTGTAAAATCATTCGCGTAACAGTAGCTGCTTGTCCGCATACCAGTACTGGTACGCATACCAAAGGTTGGGAACCACTGGTCTAAAAGAAGATTTTTTTTGTTCTGTTTCCAAAGACGCTTTCGGCAATTCCGGTGATGATGGCGGCTCTGGATATTGCGTGACAGTTTCATTGAAATCAGAAACGTTTTCTTCTAAATTGATTTGTATGCCTGAAGACGGAATTGGTGATGGTCGCAGAGAAGACGCCGTGCTCTCAAGGAAATCAAAAGATGTTTCTGGTTCAACCAATTGTGGTCTTTGGCGTGAAGCCGATTCCGGGGATGGTTGAGGGGATGGTGGATGCCGAGGTCCTGGCTGTGGAGACAGCGTAACATTCTTTCTCATAGAAATCCGAGAAATGATCCTCGGCATCATAGTATTCTGAACTAGTGTCAGAACTACAAGAGGAGAAGGGTAGAGTTTCTTCCTCTTCTTCGTCATCCGAGATAGCCTAAAAAAGAGATTTTGAAATTAGAATTATAATGCCAAAATTACACGATTATAATTAATTACATTAATTGTAAATTATGATAAGTGGTATATTAATTTGATGTCTACGTTACGCCTAATTTATGAAATTGTCTATTTTTTTAATTAAGCAAATCGCTACCGATGTTCGGAATTAAGAAATATCATTTTCAACTAATACTCGTAAGCAAAGTTTATTTATTATATTATTTTAAACATATTCCAACTTTAATTAATAGACCACAGATATTTAAGGAGATTTGGGACAGCTTATCTATCTGGTTGATCTACGACAAAATCTTTTGTATTTCTGCAGAGTGGCAATTTCTGCCTACTAAATTTTTTAATAGAAAAATTGTTAATAATGAGGTTAATTTCGAATACAAATCTTTGTTTTGATAATATTAATAAAATGAATATTGAAATACATTTTTTCTCATTAAAAAAACATTTAATTAACACAAAAACGATTTCAAGAAATATAGTTGGAATTCTACACTAGTGCTTTTGTTATATTCTCTTGGCTGCAAATAACTTTTTATTTTTACATTTATGAATATCTAATTAACTAGACAGAAAATCTATTAAAAAAAATGTATCATTCGATTCATAAAAGTTGAATTATTGGCCTGTATAAATTTGTTTAAAATGGTATTATTTGTATAGAAGTTATAGCCCTTTTACTTCCATGTTAAAAGGACAATTTTCAATAATTTATTTCTCGGTAATGGGAGAGCCGATCAACTTTAAATTTCAGGAATAAATATTTAATACATCAATGATTCGATGGTAAAAATTTGAGAATTTTCATATAAAAATGATAAACAGTCCCGAACCCTCTTAAGTGGCAGCATATAGTTATTAAATTATTTTCAAAGGAGAATATTACCCCTTGAGTTGCTAATTATTTAGTTTATTATCAAGCACCAGTAATGGCGTTTTTTTAGATTGATTTTATGAGTGATACCTTTGGCGTTTGGGGATTTCACTTTTCAATGAGGAGTGTTGTTTTTCCTTAGAGTAACAAGATTGAGGGTTGTGTAATGGCTTCGAATTCGAATTTAACTTTGCACATAAATTTCACCATTGCTGCCTAACCCTTTGAAGTACACAAATTTATATAATGACATTTATTAAAGTCTAAAATCAATAGTTAACGAGTTAAAAGATACTCAACAAAAACACATGTGTAAAAAAGGCCAAGTTCGATTAATAAAAATCGTTTGACAAAAAAAGTAGTGAGATCTAATGTGCTGCCAAGTTCAACATCATCAATGTAATAAATTAGTCGAGAATATAGTAACTTCAATTAAAACGCATGTTTTTCATTTCACATGTCCATCTATATTTATTGAATTCACATTTTTAGTTGAAATTATTTTCCTAAAACTTGGCTTTTACGCATTAAATTATTATTATTGTTTGATAGGCCTCCACCACTAATCTGATCGAGACACATCCTCTTGATATAACAGAAAAAAATCGATCTTATTTTATCGATTTCATTTATCTGGAGTTTCACAGTACACCATTTTAATAAAAGAAAATAGGATTTTGATTAAGAATTTTGTAGTTTAAAGGAAATTTTATGAAAAGATTCAATTTCTTCTCACCAGGAGCGAATCAACTAGAAATTCCATAAAGTTTTTTTTTCTCATTAAATATTTAATTAAATCTATTGAAATTTCATATCTGTGTGTTATTTTCTTTTATCTTTTATAGTAAATAAATTTGTTTTAGCATATTTACATTTGAAGTCAAATTTGAAAAAACGCTAATAATTTTTAAAAATATGATATTAATCGATATTAAACAATTAATTATTAATAAATAAAAACTAGAAAGAAATACACATTTACACATACTATTACCTAAAAATTAATAGATATCCCGTTTTGACGAAAAAAAATCTTGTTAAGCATATTTCATATTCAATGATAAAAATTATTTTTTATTTTTGACACCATCAAAAATTCAACCCCCCCCCTAAAATATTATCCGATCAAAACTTTAATATATTTTTTATATCGTGGGATTTGGGTATAATTTAATACAAGTAAGTATCTTGTAAATTTTAATTCTCTATCTTAGGGGCGGTCCATAAATTACTTCACACATTAAGGGGGGGTATCTCAGATTTGTGACAAATTGTACAGGGGGGGGGGTCCGAGGATCATAAAAATTTTGATCTCACAAAAGTCAAATTAAAAAAATTATAAGGTATAAAAGTAATAGTGTGACGTCAGGGGGGCTCAATGAAAATGTGACACAGGTGAGAGGGTCTAAAATTCTTGAAATTCGTTTGACGTAATTTATGAACGGCCTCTTATCTAGTCTACAAATTAGTATGATTAAACTGACAAATAAATAGACATTTATTGTAGCGACACGTTTTATTTTTGTATAAAAACCCGGACATTTATTCTATTATTTTAGGAAAGCAACGATTCGATGAAAAAATAACAGTCTCAATTTAACTAGACTTCTAACGAGTTGTGAAATATATATTTAATCCGGAAATTGTGTTAAACATCTCTTTTTGAACGCTTTGCTGCTGCCTTTACCGTCCACGAGGATTCCAAATTAACAAACACCACATCCAATAGCTTGAGACTTGAATCATTGTTCATTGACACAGTTCGTCTTGGTCCAGTGGAACATATTCCTTCTTATCAACAACGTCGAGGGACACCTTCTTGACCACACATTCCTAATGGTCTTAAATTAAAATGAATATGAATTAAAATGCGTTTTTGTCATCCTACGCGTTGTCTATATACTGAAGCGATCTTCTACCAACTCAGCTTTACGTATATTCGAGTAGGTTCCCATAATAAGGCTTGTAGACAACGAGCTGATAACGTTTTTCCTTACTCCCAGGGCTGTCACTACTATATGTTTGCTGAAATTTCGTAGGGAAAGAAGTTGTCAGCTCTTATCAGTCTATTATATACCATTCAACTAAAATTTATTCCACTATAATCGGTTTATTTAATTCATTCTTGATTCCGTTTCAGAGTAAGTTCGTTATCATCGTTATTATCATCAGCTATCTCAGGACTCCGTTCTTCGTAATCAGCTGACTCCTAATTGCTAAATTGCTGTTTTGTCATCTCTAGATTGCCTGAAAGGATCGAGATCGTCTATTTTCTCTTGAGTCTAAGGTATATATAAAGAGAATAAAAGTTTAAAAAAGTTAAGTTTCCTCTGCAACCACCTAGGATGCATATGTTTGATAAGGAAGTTTTGTCAGAATGCACGACGTTTCGACATCTATTCCTGCAGTGATTTTCAAGTGCTATTAAGAAATCTATTGATAGAAATATAAAGAGAAATCAATAAGGTTCTCTGCTTGATGCAAATAAACATACTTATATGCACGGCGTTTTGACACTTCTGTCGTTTTTAAGTGCTCAAACATCGAAATTTTACAGGATATACCTAAATAAAAGGTTCAATACAAATTTAATAAAAATAATACTCTGATAAAAAAAATCAATCTGGGCATCACGGAGGTCTGTCTCGTACTCCTAGAAGTATACCCATACCCCCTGAAATTGTTTCTGTGGATACGGCCTTGCTAGGTGTCGAAATGCCGTGTATTCGGAAAAATATGTAATTTGGTATGTTGTGGTTTCATCCGAAAACTTTTCTTTATAAAAACAACTCAATTAGTTTTCATTTTAAAATCCACAAATAGCTTATTTAAATAATAAAATTAATGTAATATTATTTAATTTTATTATTTTTTCTTAACTAACAACCCGGGAAAATTAGACGGAAAAAAAGGGCGCCCTGGCCAATAAATTATGCACATTGCACAATCTGGAAATAATTTTAATCGACGTTAGGCATCATGAGTTTGCGACGGTTTCTGGTTGGTGCTAAATTTTTGAGGGGATAAAAATCACGAAAATTTTGGATATTTTTCAGATTTTCTCTTATAACTCGAAAACCATGCGATCTACAGAAAATTCCACCCTTATCAAGATGAAAGAGTATACAATTTTGTCTCAAATAAATTATTTAAAAGATAAAATCGGTTCAGTCGTTTAGTCACAAGCGATCGTCAAAGATAAGCAATTTTTATCAGTTTGTGATTTATAGGCCCTCAAAAATTTAGCACCAGCCAGAAACCTTCACAAACTCATATAACTTTGCCTGGGCTATCTGAGTGAACCTAAAATTTATTATTTTTATTCCTCCAAATTTTTATATAATTTCTACTTCTTCTTCTTTTTAAACCTATAGGTTTGTTTTGGGGTTTCTTATTCATATTCCATGAGGTCGTTTCCGTGTCATCCGTCCGATCCGAGGATATAGATATAGATATGAAATTAAAAAAAAGTCTTGTAAATATGGAAGTGGGTGGGCAGTATTAATTCCTCGAAGGTTAAATAATTGTAAAATAATAAAAAAATAATTATGCAAATTTTAAAAATATTTTTTTCAAAAAAAAAAAGTTTGAAATCGGCCCCCGTCTAAACCACTGAACGTATCAAAACCATATACACAGCATATGTTTGTGTTTGGTGCTTGAGATGGTTTACCTATAACTATAATTTTGGGCCAAATTGGATAATAAATACTATTTACAGATATATCTTTCTCGACCGCAGCTCCACCCATTTCGTGCAAAACTTTCAGAAACCATTCGGAGCACCAAACAAACACATTGTGGGAATCGAGGGGTGAACCAAGATTGGAATTAGGTGTATCTTTGGTGCGTCTTTGGAATTATTTGGAATTACTTTGGAATTCATTAGATAATCTATTGTCTTCTACTTAGAAATAAAAGTGGAAGTGGAAGTAGGTGTACACGATTTTATGTCGCGGTTCAACCCTTGGTGTGAATATAGTTTCGATACTTTCAATGGTTTAGGTGTGGGTCTTTTTCATTTTTCATATTATAAATGTTCGAACTACTTAATCTAATAGACTTAATATAATGTATAATATAAATAATTACAGCTCTCTTCTAATTGTGTATTTAATTTGCCAATATGAATTCAACTGATTAAGTAAATTATAAAGTTCGCAGCGATTAAAAATAATTCTTGACATGTATGTAATTAAGTTTCAATAATATTTATATAATTATAATATAAATAATAATATATCCAAGATGGCAAAAGTGGGAGGAGGACCGATCATTAGCTGAGTGAGTGATCGATCAATCATCCATCATTCGACAATTTGTTTGTTTGTCTGTTCATTTAGATCCTAGAGAAAATGAACGACTACGATTTAGGCCCTTCAATGGCTGGTCTTGGAATAGACGCCACAAGTGTGTCGTCTCTTCGGGGAAGTTTGGCCGCTTTTTTGAGGAGCGCAACCATGGTCCGACAGGTGAGCAATAATGATATTTATTAAACTAAATTAAATTTCTAACAAAAAATCTTATATGGATGAAATCTCTAAAATCAATGGTTTTTGAGTTATAAGAATTTAAATATTTTTTAATACATGTTTAAGAATTGAAGCCCAATGAATTGTCCAAATAATTTTTTGAATAAATAAACTGACACGTTCTGATGTGGCCATCCACTTGACTTTACCATACAACCTGACCCCTCACTTATATTTAATATTTAATAAAATTATTTATAATCATGTAGAAGGGGGAGTGGTAAGTTTTTGCATTTTTAGACTTCTGGGGGCCCACTGATTATGTATACAACATTTGGTTGAATTTGGTTAATAGACCTATATTTTAATTTTTGCCCCCCCCCATTTCGAGCGGTTAGTTTTTGCATTTTTAGACTTCTGGAGGCTCAGTGATTATGTGTACAAAATTTGGTTGAGTTTGGTATGGGCCTATATTTTTTTGACCCTACACCCCCCACCCATTTTGGGCTGTTTGTTTTTGAATTTTTAAACTTCTGGGGGCCCATGGATTATATATACAAAATTTGGTTGAGTTTGCTCAAATGGCCTAGATTTTTAATTTTTAAATCCCCCCTCCACCCCCTTAAATTTTGGGTCGATATGCACCAAAATCTAATCGGCTGCAATCCCTGGGTTCTTTTATACCTCTCCTGGTGTACAATAGGCTTAACAAGATGTGATCATCAGATTACCCAGCTGCCAGGGTGGCAGCTGAGTCTCACACGTGCACCAGGAGATTGGCATGGGCAGAACGGGTCCTCCGTAAGTTCGGCGGGGTGGAGGGGGTTGGTGAGTACTGGCGCGAGAACTTACATAGCAGCGTCGACGGGAGGGATCTGGAGATGTGCGCGGGGCAAAGCCCTCATATAATTTTATGATGCACCCGGACCCGATTAAGAACAATATCTTTATAGAACTATGTAGACTTAGGTCGGGGTCTCTTCCTTCGGCCGTTAGAACAAGTAGGGGAAGGCGTCCGGAGGGTCCACCCATGTGTAGGGCCGGGTGTAGAAAAACTGAGAAGACAGGGCATATTCTCCAGTCGTGTGGGAGGACGCACGATGGAAGGCTCAGGAGGCATGATGCGGTGGTGAGACGTCTGGCTGATGAACTAATTAAAAAGGGAATGCGGGTCGAGCTCGAATATTTATATCAGAGCTCGGCCGGGAACAGGAAGCCAGACATCGTGGCGAAGGACGGGTCGGGGACGGTGTGGGTTCTGGATGTGCAGATAGTGTCAGCGCTCCTCGGACTGGGGGTTGCCCACAGAAACAAAATCAATTATTATAAGGGCAACTCCAGTCTGGTGAGCAACATTGCGGCAAGGTTTGAGGTGGGCTCGGGTTCTGTGAGAGTTGAAGCCATCACACTCTCGTGGAAGGGAGTGTGGTGGCATAAAGCGGTGCCTCCTCTTGTCGCCCTGGGAATTTCTCAGAGAACTTTATACGATATGACCTTCAGGGCGATGAGGGGTTCATTAATGAATTTTTACAGCTTCAACAGGAGAACTTATAGGGAAATCGCCATGCGCTAGAAATTGTATATAAAAATAAAAAAAGAAAAAAATAAATTTTTTTTGTAAATATATTATGTTAATATTCCTATAATTATGTAAATAATCCTGTAATTAAATTCACCCGACTATGTAAATATTTCTTGTTAGTGGAGGCCCCCACCTGCGTGGCCCAATAAACGAAAAATCAATGCACCAAAATTACGCGTGAAATTTATTTCTGATATTCATACTAGTTTTTGAGCTAGCTCGTCCACAAAAATTTGGTAACGCACGTACTAACTAACAGATTAACAGACATATGTTTAAAATAATATAATAAATAAACTTTGCTTATACCCGTATTACTTGAAATCTCAATATTTCTTAATTCCAGACAAGGGTAGCGATTTGCTTAATTAAAAAAAAAAAAAAAAAATAGGCAATTTCATAAATTAGGCGTAACATAGACATCAAATTAATATACCACTTATCATAATTTACAATGAATTAAATTAATTATAATCGGGCAATTCTACGGTAACTGTGGCGCCGGGATCTTGCGATGGATTCTTATAGTACTCACCAAAATAAGACGAAAATGAAGAATACCACCGGCGCCACACGGGACCCATGATACTACGGTTTCTAAGGTTTCAATAAAAAAACAATTGAAAAAGAAAACAAAATAAATACAAAAAACAGTATTTTTTTAAACTGGATATCTCGAAAACTAAGCGATATCTCAAAAAATGGTATTCTTCATTTTCGTCTTATTTTGGTGAGTACTATAAGAATCCATCATCAGATCGCGGCGCCACAGTTACCGTAGAATCCCCTATAATCATGTAATCGTGGCATTATAATTCTAATTTCAAAATCTCTTTTTTAGGCTATCTCGGATGACGAAGAAGAGGAAGAAACGCTACCCTTCTCCTCTTGTAGTTCTGACACTAGTTCAGAATACTATGATGCCGAGGATCATTTCTCGGATTTCTATGAGAATGTCACGCTGTCTCCACAGCCAGGACCTCGGCATCCACCATCCCCTCAACCATCCCCGGAATCGGCTTCACGCCAAAGCCCGCAATTGGTTGAACCCGATACCTCGTTTGATTTCCTTGAGAGCACGGCGTCTTCTCTACTACCGCCATCACCAAATACATCTCCAGCAATACAAATCAATTTAGAAGAAAGCATTTCTGATTTCCCTAAAAGTATCACGGAATATCCAGCGCCACCATCATCACCGGAATTGCCGAAAACCTCTTTAGAAACAGAACAAAAAACCCTTTTTCCTTTATATGAAATTCAAACTCAAATACAAGATATATCCATAGGTGAATAACTCGCAATAATCAAAAATACCTATCCTTGCACCTTGCATGCTATAGGGGTCGTTTGTTAAACATAAAGGCAGCACTACTGCCGAAGGGAACGCTCTCTTGTGTTTATTTATTCAAATAATTTGGGGGAATTGTGGAAAATAGATATATTGTTTTGTTTATATTTATTTATTCTGGCTAGATATAATTGATTTAATATTTTTTATTATTTGATGTCGAATAGAAAAAAGTTTTAATAAAAGTTTTTCAGTTTTTTTTGTAGATTCAGAATATGTACAGAAACATATAGGTTTCTATTTAAAAAACAGAAGTTGACCTCGAAATACCCATGAAAGCTTGTTATAGGACGACAAACAATAGCGTAGTTTAATTTCCCTCCTGTTATAAATAAACTTTTATTTGAAACTTTTTTTCATATAATGCACTGTTTTTGAGTTATAAGACTGTCTCACGATAAAAAATTCACCCGGTATATAGTTAAAAATAATCCATTCCATCTCTGATCTTGTAAATGGCACCCTCTCATGGTTTCAATATCAATATCTATGCAAAAATACAAGCCGAGATGACCAGAAACACATTTCTTTTTAACCGACTTCAAAAAAGGAGGAGGTTCTCTATTCGACTGAATTTTTTTTTGTGCCTATGTTACCTCATATCTCCGCTAATTGTCAACCGATTTTGAAATTTTTTTTTGCATTGGGTCCAGTCTAGCTTCCGATTGGTCCTATTTTTTTTCATTTTTTTTTTCATAGGTATTAGACCTTTTTTATTAGGTTTGTTTAGACCTAACCTCTTTGTTTATGAGCCGATTTCGATGGTTCTTTTTTTATCCGAAAGGGGGTGTCTTAGGGATGGTGTCATATTAATTTGGTCAAGTTCTGATGATATGATCACTATTAATAACATCACTAAAAAGAGAAAAATAAAAATAATTTTTAAGAAAAAAATAAAAACCGACTTCAAAAATTAAATGCAACAAATCAAATACACTAAAAGGTATAAAATAATTATTATCTTATTTAGTTACAACTAAACGACGAAATATTAACATGAAATTACTTTTAAGTCGGTGCCAAACATATACCTTTTATGAATCGCACTCGACGGATCTTACTTAGTACGTTTGGTGGGTACGCTCGCTTATAGGTATAGTTTGTTTGGCACCGACTTCAAAAAGTAATTTCATGTTAATATTTCGTCGTTTAGTTGTAACTAAATAAGATAATAATTATTTTATACCTTTTAGTGTATTTGATTTGTTGCATTAAATTTTTTTGAAGTCGGTTTTTATTTTTTTCTTAAAAATTATTTTTTTATCTTTCTATGGCTTCAATTTTGAGGTTTCAAAATTTTGGATATTTGTCATTCCCTCTCTTTCATTTATTCAATATCTCATTCTTGTAGAAAAACTTTAATTTTTATAATTTTTTATTTTTCTATTTTTTTTTTTTTTTTTTTATAGAGTCTGAGCCGGGTTCAACCTCACCGGAAAAATCAATTCAATTATTAACACCGCAGACGAGAGTAAGAAGATCATCTTCATTGCGACGGCCGCCAGAAATTGGAGAAGAATATGATTACCCTGGGTCAAAAAAAGCAGTCCGATTCGCCGACTCCCTTGGATTAGATCTGGGCGAAGTTCGAACGTTTAAGGATGATATACCTCAAGTAAGTTGATTGATTATAATAAGAAAAAAATGAAATTTTATTTTATTTTAAAAAGTGAATCAAAATCATACTGTGGAGGGATCCTTTGTAAAATTTTCCCATTTAAGAAAGCAGGGTGCAAAAAGTGATTTTTTTCAAAAAATTTAAGGTAGTTTTGATTAACCATATGGGTTTTCTTAGGATTTTTTTCGAAATTTAAACAGATTATTATTTAAATACTTCTACATCGATTGGTAGCAAAACGAAATTTATGAATAATATAGTTCCGGAGATATTAAATTCCAAAGATAGAGTTTTTCAGAATCTTATACATTGCACTATATGGAATATCGGAAAGTTTACATACATATATAATTATCGAGGAGTGATCCGCGATTGGAAGTAGGTGTACAAGTCTTTGGAAGTATTTTGGAAGTACTTGGAAATACTTGAAAGTACTTGGAAATATTTGGAAGTAATTGGAAATATTTGGAAGTAATTGGAAATATTTGGAAGTGCTTGGAAATATTTGGAAGTACTTGGAAACATTTGGAAGTACTTGGAAATATTTGGGAGTGCTTGGAAATATTTGGGAGTGCTTGAAAATATTTGGAAGTACTTGAAAATATTTGGAAGTACTTGGAAATATTTGGGAGAACTTGGAAATATTTGGAAGTACTTGGAAATACAAGTGAAAGTAGGTGTACAGCATATTAGGTCGCGGTTCACCCCTCGATAATTATAATTAAGACATCATTCTTAACATTGTTATAAAAAACTAAACCAACATTAAACAATAACTAATACATTTTTTAAGAAAATTTTAATTCATAGTTACAACACAGTTTCTGATATAATAATGAAAAATGTATAATGAAAAATTTATACTAAAAATAATCTGGCAACGACGTATATATTTAACCTAAAAAGTGGATTAACTTTAGTACTTTTTGGACGTTTTTTCGCTTCAGCCTTTGTCGTAACAGCTTTTAATCGTTTATTAAGAACTTTTTGTTTAATAAATCGACCTTTACAATGTATTTTTCTGTCATTTCTATGATAAAAATATTCAAGCTCGGTATTGGCTAGTAGTGGTACATAAACAGCAAAAAGTTTTGGGCTTATGTATTCTTATTGTCTGTTCTATATACTCTAGCATTAACTTTTTGCTAGTATTGTCGCGAAACAACTACCTTTACAAAGGCATTATATTTATTATTCTCTTTATAAAATACTCTATTACAAAAAAATATATTATTAAGAGAAATTAAATTTTATTTTCCTTTGGAAATCAAAAAAATTTCATAAGGGTGGGGCACAATTTTCCGCGGTTCAAAAAAAAATATCTGAATTGTCATAGAGGTGTCTCTAGGAAGATTATTATCTATGACCGGATTTTCGTGCAGTTAAAGAATTATGAAACCTGCAATAAAAACCTCCAAACTTGCAAAAAATTGCAATAAAAATACCTAAAAGTTGAAAAGTTCTTTATAAATTTTTTATTAACATAATAAATAACAAAATTCAAGTAATTTTACTTATATACCGGGTGAGTTTTTTATCTTGAGACAGTCTTATAACTCAAAAACAGTGCATTTTATGAAAAAAAGTTTCAAATAAAAGTTTATTTATAGCAGGGGGGGGGGGGAATTAAACTACGCTATTGTTTGTCGACCTAGAACAAGCTTTCATGGGTATTTCGATGTCAACTTCTGTTTTTTAAATAGAAACCTATATGTTTCTGTACTTATTCTGAATCTACAAAAAAAACTGAACAACTTTTATTAAAACTTTTTTTTTATTTAAGATCAAATAATAAAAAATATTAAATTAAATCTCAAAAAAAATTCTAATAATTATTTTTAACAATCATTCAACTTAATTATCAAATAATAAGGATCAAATATTTAATTATTAAATAAATAATTTAACAATTTTGAGACATTCCAGAGTGTAGGTATCGCAAGTCTTCTGGTTGAATTCCAGTTCCAATTTCGTTATTTTGGCCTTTTTAAGTTTCTTCATAGCCTTTACATTTCCTGTTTTTTTTAAATTTACAACACGATTAAATGAAGCTTGAGAGGGTGTATTTCTATAAGGAAAGCGCTCGCCATCCATTTCAATGTCAACCCCCTAACACTTGTTCCACATTTACCATAAATGAAGACCATTTCAATTCTGTCTTCAACAAAAAATGCTCCATTTTTATTATGGTAATACAATACTACTGGATTGACACGAGAAATAAACTTTTTTAAACTCAAGACTTTAAAATAGATCTATTAAGTAGAAAATAATCTCTTAAATCGGTGTATAATGAAGTTTTAAGATCATTATAAACCCTTATATTCATTGTTGTGACTTTTCGATTTAATAAATATTTATTTAATAATTAATTATTTGATAATTAAGTTGAATGATTGTTAAAAATAATTAATATTTTTTTTTATTTGGTGTCATATAAAAAAATAGTTCTAGTAAAAGTTGTTCAGTTTTTTTTGTAAATTCAGAATATGTACAGAAACATTTAGGTTTCCATTTAAAAATCATAACTAAAACTCGAAATACTCTTGAAAGCTTGTTCTAGGTCGACAAACAATTGCGTAGTTTAGTTTCCCCCCTGATATAAATAAACTTTTATTTGAAACTTTTTTCCATATAATGCACTGTTTTTGAGTTATAAGACTGTCTCAAGATAAAAAAACTCACCCGGCATAAGGAATTACAAATATATAAACAATAGCATTATAATATAAATTCGACAATATATTATATCGAAGATCAAAAACTACGAGTAATTTTAAGTTTCTAAACGATATAAGAAAAACAATATAATTTTTTTAAAGAAAAAATCAAACTTTCAATTTTAAAGAGTACAAACAATTAATTATACACAATACACTACGGTGCAAAAAAATCGATCCACCAATAAAAATTTTATTAAATAAGAAATGATTTTTAAAATTGCTACAAATAACAATATAATTTGTTCTATTAACTTTTAAACTAACATATTCAATAAATATGGGTTATAATTTTTGAATTTCATAGTAAAAATAAGTAAAATTAAAAGATACAATTACAAATCATCCTACTTTCTCAATATCACTTTAAATTTAAATAAAGTTTTAATAAAAGATCAAATTCCATTTTAAATATCAATATAATGAATAATTTTTAATTAAGCATCATTGATAGAAAGATAAAATTTACAAAATGGATATTTCTGAAGTTCAATCAGTTCAAATTGTGTGCCTAATTAATCAAGGGTTAAGTCAAAGACTAGTGCCAAGTACACTTGAAATAAGTAATAATTTCAATAATGTATGGTTCCTTGTAAAATAAGCTGACGTGTTCTGATGTGGCCATCCACTTGACTTTACCATACAACCAGGCGCCTCACTTATATTTAATATTTAATAAAATTATTTACTTACTGATTATGTATACAAAATTTGGTTGACTTTGCTCAAATGGCCTAGATTTTTTATTTTTATCCCCCCTTCTACCCCCCTTAATTTTGGGTCGATATGCACCAAAATCTAATCCGCTCTTAAACTCAATGCACCAAAACTACGTGTGAAATTTTGTTTCGATATTCACACTAGTTTTTGAGCTAGCTCGTCCACAAAAATTTGGTAACACACAGACTAAAAAACAGACAGACATTTTGACAAAACAATTATTATCTCGAAAAATATAAGTTTTTCGATGTTCACTTATTAGAGCTTTTTTGTAGAGCGAAATGCCATGGTTTCGCCCAATTTTTTTAATCAAAATATTTTCATCCGTTTTTGAGATATTTCGAAAAAAAAGAAGGAAAAAAAATTAAAAATGATTTCTATTTAATAAAGTTTTTATTGGTGGCTCGATTTTTTTGCACTTCAGTGTAGAAAAAATTAATAATTTTCGTTAAAATTTCTAAATGGTTAATTTCCGATAAATTCTCCCTCTTGTTGTCAAGAATATGGTTCAATAGAGAAAAGGCCCGTTCTACCGTAGACATTGTTTATATGTACATATACCTACTTAAAATATTCGGCGAAATATCGACATCAGCATTTTTTTTCATTTATAACCGCATTATATTTTAATAAAATTTTAAAATCAAGATTTTTTTTCAAAAACTGCATTAAATTTTTCAAAGATTAAACTTCATTTTTCGTTATTTATTGTTTTTAAAGTTTCTTTAACTTTTTCTTTAAAGATTATATTTATTTGATCATCTAAGTATAAATTTTACTTAGGTAATATTTTGAACTAGCTGACGCCTGGGCCTTCTGCCCGGCCTCACCTAACCCCTGGCGGGGAGCGTCTCGTTTTATGGTTAAAATTTATATAGATAATGATTATATATTGCTTACCTGTCAAATTTAATTATATTTAAAGAATAATTTTTATTATTTAAAGAATAAATTTTAACAAGCGGTACATTTTGGGAAGCGGGAAATTTTTTGTAATCTACTCTTATTAAACGAGCAAAAATTGTATATATATATAGTATTTATATATTTGTTTGTATATTTGTATCTTAGTTCTATTTTGAAAACGGTTCTACCGATTTTGATGAAACAAATTCTATTAACAAGTTTTGAGGATGGGAAAGCAATCTGGCTAGGTCTGGACCTCGACAAATTTCATCTTAATTGATCTTTTCCTAATTAAAGTAATTATTGATAGATGAAAATCTTAATAAAAAAGTTTGTTTACATTTTTTTCAATTGACTTTTATTTTTAATTGGTTTTTTAATTTTAAAACCCACTAATAGGTTATAACAAATATTATTATACGAGCTTTTCGTGCGTGCATTCGGCAGGCCCTCGAAGCTCGGCCCTCTGGGCTGGTGCCCTGGCGGGCGGCGTGTCGGTCCAAAAATTTTATTCCTCTTAAAAAACCACATTCCAAATGTATACCTGTAAACTCCCGAAAATACATGGTCTCTTAAAAGTTTCGCCTTATTTTCGTCCTGACACAGCTACAGAAATGAGGCTCTAGATATGAATCTGGAAGTATTTTTTTTCTATAATCTACAGCATTGTGATATTTTTTGTGTGGAAACAGATTAATTTAAATAAGTGGAATCATGTGAGGAGGAGAATTATATTATATCATTTTTTTAAAATTTGGGATCGATAATCGATATAAGGCTCCAAATATTTAAAAGAGATCAGGTGTTGTTTGTATGATAGGCTGCTCCAGTATTGCAATGAGAAACTCATATGGGCATGCGTGTCTTAAGTGGTTTAATTTTGTAAAAATCAGAAAATAAGAATAACAAAATTTAGATTTTTAAAAAATTATAAAAAACTGGCAAATTATTAAAAAATAAACAAATAATATATAAAATATAAATCAAATAAGATGTGATTAATTTATTTTTCTGTGAGCAAAGAAAAGCGAATTGAATATTAAATTTTTGAGTGGTGAGGGAGATGAATAATTATCAATATATTTAATGTTTCTTAATTTAAAATCAATTGGAGTCTTTCATTTCGAAATTCGAGTTCAAATTACAATTATATTTCAAATTTGTGGCAAATATACCGACGGCATCAGCGCTCCCTGTCGGCAGCATTCTCTAAGCGTTGCTGCAAATTAATCCAGGCTATTATATATAGTATTATTTTATGTGATCGATTGGGAGGCGTTTGAATATAATTATTATATTTATTAAAATTTAATTAACAGGTGTCTAAATCATAACATTACAGGTGGATTCATAACAAAACAGATGTCTTTACAAATAAAGTGGTTGAAGTGGCTTTTTTTTATATAACTTGGAAACAAATCTTATTTAATTCTATATTTTTATTTCAGATCCTATACGATTATTTTTTTTATTATTATTTTCCTATTTATTTTTTTATAATGTTTATCAATATGAACGAATGTGGGCAAATTGGTGTACGAGTAAACAAATATACACACAATGTGTGGACCATTCGAAAGGTAGAAATGCAAAAGCTGGGTGCGGGGTGGGGTCGATGTGGGAGGTGCAGGAGGTGGGGTGCAGTGGTGGGGGGCGAGGTGGGTGGTTTCGGGTGGAGGGGGTCCAGGGGGCGTGTACTATATATTGTATTTTTTTTAATTTGGTTACCATGCATCGCTCGGTGGCTCCAGATACTGTAATTTTAAAATACAATAGTGTTAAAATTTAAATGATTTATTCGTGACCCTATAAAGACAAATGGTTGTTTATTATAACTAATTTACTATTTTTTATCATACTTAAATTGTTTTATATAGCATTTGGGGGGGGGGGGGGACCAGCGGCAAATTCAAGCTTGCCCCCCCCTGACACAAGACCTAGATCCGGCTCTGTTTAAGAAAATAATTTTCTTTTTCAGGTTCCTGTATCTGCTTATTCAGATCTCTCGCCCTCCACTTGGGATCTTAGAACAGCATGTGATGAAGCTACTAATAGTAATACTTCGTCGTCTTCAAATTGCAAACTTCTCCTGCAACCGCTCTTTTCGCACACTGGTTCTGCTCATCCAAGATTAAGTCGTGATAAAATTTGTTTATTAAAAACTGATGTCCGTTGTACACGTCCCGATTGTCTGAATATAAGAATTGATGCCCTTGTGTTGAATATTGCCTTTGATAAACATGTCTTTACCAGATTCACAACGGATAATTGGCAAAACTCCCATGAAGTAATAGGCAAGTGGAAATTGTAATTTTTAAAAATAAATGTTTTAATTTAACCTTTCTTCACTACACTGAGAAATTATTTATTAATATAAGGTCAAAATTTTGATTTGAAAAATATCTCGATGATATAGAGATCGGACAATGACTCAGATTGTCTTGGAGATGAAATTATCTTCAATAAAAATAAAAAATAGGCTGACGTGTTCTGATGTGGCCATCCACTTGACTTTACCATACAACCTGGCCCCTCACTTATATTTAATAAAATTATTTATAATCATGTAGGGGAGGGGGTTAGTTTTTGCATTTTTAGACTCCTTAGCCCACTGATTATGTATACAAAATTTGGTTGAGTTTGGTACAAGAGCCTAGATTTTACATTTTTTGACCATACACCCCCCCCCCCCCGCCCAATTTTGGGCGGTTAGCTTTTTTAGACTTCTAGGATCCCACTGATTATACAAAATTTGGTTGAGTTTGGTAAATGGCCAAGATTTTCATTTTTTGACTCCCCCTCCACCCCCCTTAATTTTGGGTCAATATGCACCAAAATCTAATTAGCTCTTAATCTCAATGGACCAAAACTACTTGTAAAATTTGGTTTCGGTATTCAAACTAGTTTTTGAGCTAGCTCGGCCACAAAAATTTTGTAACGCACAGACTAACAGACATTCTGACAAAGCAGTTATTATCTAGAAAAATATAATTTTTTTGATGTTCACTTAATAGGGCTTTTTTGTAGACCGAAATGCCATGGTTTCGGTCAATTTTTTAAATCAAAATAGTTTCAGCAGTTTTTGAGATATATCGAAAAAATAAGGAAAAAAACCACTTTTTTCATGAACGATTACAATACTTGACCATACTATGTATGGTAAAGTAATAAATATTTATGAAAAATTAATTTTTGTTGTTAAAAATTTCGATCATTACTAAAATCACTATTTTTTCTCCCCTCTTTATCTAAAATTTTTGAATTGTAAAAGTTAAAACATGGAACACAATTTTGGTAAATTTTAGGATAAATAGGTATTATAAAAAATTATTTTTCCTAAATATTAATTTTGTATTTTTTTTCAGAGTAAATTCATTTCCAAGACAATCTGAATCATTGTCTGTTTTAAAAACATGATATACAGGGTATGGTCAAGTATTGTAATCGTGCATGAAAAAAGTGTTTTTTTTCCTTCTTTTTTTCGAAATATCTCAAAAACGGCTGAAACTATTTTGATAAAAAAAAAAAAATGGGCAAAACCATGACGGTCTACAAAAAAGCTCTAATAAGTGAACATCGAAAAAATTATATTTTTCGAGATAATAACTGTTTTGTTAGAATGTCTGTTAGTCTGTTAGTCTGTGCGTTACCAAATTTTTGTGCAAGAGCAAAAACTAATGTGAATATCAAAACCAAATTTCACACGTAGTTCAATTTATTTTTTACTTCACCATACAGGGTATGGTCAAGTATTGTAATCGTCCATGAAAAAAGTGTTTTTTTTCATCTTTTTTTCGAAACATCTCACAAACGGCTGAAACTATTTTAATTTAAAAAATTGAGCGAAACCATGGCATTTCGCTTTACAAAAAAGCTCTAATAAGAGAACATCAAAAAAATTATATTTTTCTAGATAATAATTGTTTTGTCAAAATGTCTGTTAGTATGTCTGTTAGTTAGGTAGTTAGTCTGTGCGTTACCAAATTTTTGTGGACGAGCTAGCTCAAAAACTAGTATGAATATCGAAACCAAATTTCACACCTAGTTTTGGTACATTGAGATTAAGAGCTGATTAGATTTTGGTGCATATCGACCCAAAATTAAAGGGAGTAGAGGGGGAGGGGGGTTAAAAATTAAAAATCTAGGCCATTTAACCAAATTCAACCAAATTTTGTATACATAATCAGTGGGACCCCAGAAGTCTAAAAATGCAAATACTAACCACCCTCCCCTACATGATTATAAATAATTTTATTAAATATAAATGAGGGGTTGTATGGTAAATTCAAGTGAATGGCCACATCAGAACTCGTCAGCTTTTTTATATAAATATTTATTTATACATAAAACAATCAATAATATTTTTTCAATTTATTTATTTATTTAGGATGTTGGATTAATGGCGACGAAGAAACGGACACCTTCCGGATGACTTTTTTCGTACCGAATATACATGTAGGCAACGTTATTGAAATAGCCCTCTGTTTCAAATGCAACGGAACTGAACATTGGGATAACAACGAAGGTCGAAATTATATTTACCGATGTATCGAAGTTCCCTCGTGATTTACATTCACTGTCTAACATCGTATATTAAGTATAAATTAACTATTTTTATAACCCAAATGATGAATTGTACTCTTTTCGAGGTTTTTTTGCTGATGGGTTCAATTACTGAAGATTTGTTTGAAAAAACAAACTTTTGGAGATTTTTTATGTGTAATCTCGATATAAACATTTTCACTATTTTTAAATAACTCAGTTCAAAATCATGTTTTAAAATATATTTATTTTATGGATATTATAATATTTTTTCCCTAGCCAAAGATTTACATGAGGGGAAGGCGATATTTTAGATAATATACCTATATAAAAACCTATTTTTAAAGGGCTATAGACTTTCAATAGGTATTTAAATTTCTTAAGTGGATGATGAAACAAATTTTTTAGTTAAGGTGCGTTTTGCTCGGTGCGACTATCACGATGATCGTTCAACAATAATCGTGCAATGATAATCGTTGAGTACTATATATTATGGAGCTGTTTTCCTTCGAGCGACTGTCGGTAAGGTACATTTTCCACGTTGCACGATTATTTTATAACGATCATCGTGTGTTAGTCGCACCGAGCAAAACGTACCTTAAGTGTCGATTTTTATATTTATTTATTTTTCTGTAATAAAAAACGATTAAAAAAATTAATACTAATAATAATAAGTAAAAGAAAAAAATTTGATTATATTTTTAAAAATAAATTTATATTTAAGTAATTAGAATTAAATCAACTAGTCTTTTGTAATGTTTTAGCGTTTTTTTTTTATTTTATAAATGTATATAGAGATCTAGAAGACTGTGATATTGAAAAATTATAAAAGAATGAATATATATATATATACAAATGTTTTTAATTTAAAATTAAAAAAAAAAATGTAAATTATTTTTAACTTTAGTAAGAGTGTATTTTGAAAACTTGTTTATATATTAAATGTAAATGAAAAAAAAATTATATATTTTCAAAAAAAAAAATAGCTAGTTTTGAGTGACTTTTTTTTCATCAAAATTAAAATCGAGTATACCTACAGCCCTAAGACTGGTTTGATGCAACCACCCGCCTCTACTCGACTCTATTCCATTCACTTCTCTAAAAGTCCCATATCTTTAATTATGTGGAAAAAATACTCCCATATCCAGGTCTTTCAATTCTTCTTTTCTTTCCGTTACTACCCTCTAAAACAGGGGTCTTCAAACTTTTTCACGATCGGTGCACCAAATTTTCAGTAAAAGTTCCGCGGTGCACACCTCTCAGAGAGCTAGGGCTTCAATGTCGTAGCCAGAAAACTTTCATGGGGGGGGGGGTCAATCCTCAAAGCAAAATATTTAGTGGGAATTTTTTTTATTAAAACAAATAGATACTTAAAGAAATTAAAAAAGAACATAATTCTTGATTAAACATATGAAATATTTTTAATTACGGCTAGTTTGCCATAAGAAACGGTTTGTCGTTGCCGTTACTCGTCCCATTAGCTGTGCCCTTGGGAATGTTCTGACCCCCCCGTGGCTACGCCCCTGGTGTGGGCTCACCATGGTCTTGTGTAATGGCAATGTAGTGTCGCATTTTAGAGGCATCTTAAAAAGGAGACAGAAGCAAGTGTTTAGATAAGTTTTCAAGTGATTCTGATCCAGAACCTGCTTCCAGTGGAGTAAAATTCCCAAGAAGAGAGAGCCTTCCTGAATCAGAGGGGGCTCTTCTTCCCCACAGTAACCCGTTTGGTCTTCCCCACATCCCTATCGCCAGTCAGGACTCTTCATAAAGGTAAACTACGGTTATATTATTTCCAGTGTTTTTTTTTTTACCCCTTGGCCTCGGGAACTTGATGCCCATTTAGCCAGTCGTCACAGATTCACGTCGAATAGGTGTATAAACAAATAAAATAAAACAAATAAAACAAAACTAAATAAAACAAAATGAACTAACAAAACAAATAACTAAAGTCGTTGAATTATAGTTGGAATTTCCAGTGTTATTTATTAGGAAAATTGATTTTTATTTTGATATTTTTCGGGTTGCGGAAAGGATTAACTGGATTTTCAATAGGGAAGTTTGTTTCTAGATACGAGAAATTCGTTAAACGAGCTCAATGCTGGAACGAATTAAACTCGTATCTCGAGGTTCCACTGTATAAGTACATTTTCAAATACAAACTTAGAAAAAAAAGGAAATAAAAAATAAATTACACTTATCAATGAAAAAAATTAACAAAGTTCGTTTTAAATCGTGATGGTAGAAAATATGAAAAATTGATTAATTGCTTTGACTAAATTTTTCGTAAGATTTTTCAAAATTTGGAGGATCTCTAAAATATGGTTCTATAAATTTTTTCCGGATGAAATTTCAGAGGGAACATTGAAGAAGAATATGATATGGAGTTGCTTGAGTTGGTGAACAGGAACAGTTGGGAGAATTATTTTGTTATGTAAGTTTGTTTTGCGAAAAATGCACATGTTACAAGATTTACGTAAAAATCGCGGAAAAAGGCAAAAAGGGCTGTTTTTGGACATTTATTAATTTTAGGCAAAAAATATACTCATTAATTTTGCGTTATTTTCTATCGATTATATCGATTGAAAGGGTGTTAAAAATGTTTCTTTTTTTTTAATCGCACGGTAATATCCCATCAAAAATGTACATAGAAAAAAAATCATTTTTTTCAAACAAATATCATTTTGGCGGCTCGCCATGTCTACATAAAAGAAGATAGAAGTTCGGCTGTTAGAAACCATTCTAGTTTTTTTTTTGGGGGGGACCTTGAAATCTTCTTCCTTACCAAGGGAATCACTCAAATGCTCAATCTGTTGTAATCAAAGCCAAATAAATAGTTTTTTTTTTATGATAATGATGAGAGAAGGAGTTACACCAAAAAGGTGCAACCCCTAAAGGCCTGGGTTGGCCCCTCCACCGTGAAAAGAAGAAGAAAGAATTTTATGGGTTGGGCGGGGGTCGAAGGTATCTGTGGATACGAGTCTTAAATAGCTGAAGGTTATAAGTCGCAGGAAAGATGGTGGCAGGGAGCGAGTTCCAGTCTCTGGAGGTCATAGGGATAAAAGAGTTGGCGAAAGCGCTTGTTCGACTTTTATCTAATTTGACAGCGAAGGGGTGCTGAGCGTTAGAAAACCGCGTGTTTCTCGTAAAGAGGGCATTAGGGGGGATAATTGATTTAAGCTCGACTGAACAGACACCGTGATAGTATCTGTAGTACAGGGAAAGGGCAGAAACGGTTCTTCGGTGAGCCAGGGAGTCGAGTGAGTTGGTTAGAGCCGGGTTTACTATTAGTTTAATTGCTCGCTTCTGAATCGCATCCAGTGTATCAAGAGAATGCTTGGAGGCACTCCTCCACAGATGAGAGCCATATTCAAAATGTCCCCGCATTGGCCTCTTGAGTTTGCTGAATAGCCAGAAGTCGCACGGAGCCAAATCAGGCGGTGGTTGCGGAACGATATGAGTCGAGTTTTTGGCAAAAAAGTCGCGAAGAACCAATGCAGTATGACATGGTGCATTATCGTGATGAAGGAACCAAGAGTTGTTCGCCCATAATTCCGGCCGTTTCAGACGAATAGCTTCAAGCAAACGACGCATAACAACGTTTCGTCTCTCTCGAGAATTTTTCAAGTACTCAATTGGTTAGAACAACATTGGTTGAAATAAAGATAAAAATAACTGAGACATAGTAGAATTTTTCTTTCTAGATTGATACCATAAAGATCATCTATACTTATATTGTTTTATGGTATCAATCTAGAAAGTAAAAATTCTACTATGTCTCAGTTATTTTTATCTTTATTTCAACCAATGTTGTTCTAACCAATTGAGTACTTGAAAAATTCTCGAGAGAGACGAAACGTTGTACAAAAATTGAAGAACTTCAATAAAAAAACTTTGTCCAATAAACTGAATTTTTAATCTACTAATTATAATGGACATTAATCAACATAATTCTTTAATATATTAATGAGAAAATTATAAATAAATAAATGTTTGTTTACTTTTTTATTCCCCGTTAACTAACGCTCCCAAACGGTTTTATTATACATTAATTGGTAATTTTATATTTCTCGAAGAGATGTCACCCCTATCGTATTTTTTCCTCAATATAAATTAAATATTTATTTAGAAAATATTTTTAATTTTTAATTTAATATCCGTATTTTATTTAAATAAAATGAATAAATTTAAAGATTGTTTATTAAATTGAAAGTTTTTGTGCCGAGGGTAGCAGAATTTTTATATATTGAAGGAGACAATAAAAGGGTGTGTCTTCTGCTTGAATTATAAATTTTATTTATTTATAATTTTATTATAATTTATAAAAAAGGAAATAAATAAATGTTTGTTTGCTTTTTGTTCGCAGTTAACTAACGCCCCCAAGCGGTTATATTATACATTAATTCGTAATTTTATATATCTCGAATAGAGGTCACCGCTTTCGTGATTTTCGCCAATAAAAATTAAATATTTATTTAGAAAATATTTTTAATTTTTAATTTAATGTTTTTATTTATTAAAATATCTCTATTGTATTCAAATAGAATGAATTAATTTAGCAGTCTAGCTTTTCAAATAACGCTCTCAATACGTCATTGCATGCTCTAGCGGACAAAAAAGAATCACACTAGTTTCCAAAATGTCGCATATCGTTGCAATGCTTACTAATCCAATGTTAATTCTATTACGTTATTTTTTTTTTTAATTGCAAATATATTTTAATCCAATTGATAATCCCATTAAAATGGATTACACTTTTATTAAAAAGGTGATATTACAATCATTGTGAATAGAGTAATCTAAAAGTCGATTGATTATCGTTCACCCCGTGGAAAGTAAGAGGAGTGATCAATCATTGTTTTCCAAGAGAGAAAAAAAAGAAGCAACTGCTGTTTGGAGAGAAATTGTCCAAGATATATAATCAAGACAAGAGGAAATCGAAAAATCATGGCACTTGCTACTCAACTGAAATGCATTGCCTCTTTTTGTCGAGCCACCAACGAAGTAGTTCATCCGTTTCCCAAAGATGAAAAGAGGTAACTCGAAATTGAAATTGAACGCCTCCTAGAGAAGAGCTTTTGCATTGAGAGCCTCTTCTAGCTCTTACAGCTTTTTAGTTATTTCTCATTTAGATGGTCGCCTCTACATATTTCAGTCTTGGCAAAACTTCCCTCTCGCGCTATTTTAAAAATTTATCATCATTCACAATTTATTTATTTCTCATATCTCATTGATTTTTTTTTTTTAATCCATATTGAAGTATCATTCATACTAACCATTTTTATATATTCTTTTTTTTTTGGTTAAATTTCTTTTTGAAATAAATATATATTCTTTTTTTTTTTAACCCAATCTAAAATACATTTTATTAAATTATCAATTAATTAAATTTCATTGTATATAAAAATATTTGTTTAATTTAATTAATTTTATTTCATAATATGTATTGATATTTATTTAATTTATATTCTTTTATAAACTTTTTCAATCATATTTATTTATTTATTACTTTCATTAGTTTTGCCTTAAGCTTAATTAATACGCATATGTAATTTGTGTATATATCAATTTTATGGACGATTTAATTAATGTCAAAATCTGACAAAATTACATTCTCATTATAATATAATATAAATAGCTATGCAAAATTGGGTGTTGTTTACATCAAGCACAAGGCACACATAAAACTGACATTTGAATACATATTCATTTAAATATAAATAAATAATAATAATCATAGTAAATATATAAAGTAGATTTAATTAATGTCAAAATCTGACAAAATTACATTCTCATTATATTATTATAATATAGCTATGTAAAATTGGGTTTTGTTTACATCAAGCAGAAGACACAGAAAACTTCTTCTTCTTCTTCTTCATCTTCTTCATAGGCTTTCGCCTGTTCTTCCAATAATAAAAAAAGAATAAAGACGTTAGTTTCTTGCTGCGACATCCTTCCATCTTTTTTTCGGCCGCCCTCTGCTCCGTGTGCCACGTGGGCGATTTTTGCAAGGCGGTCATCCGTCATTCGTTCCACATGTTCCCCCCATCCTCTCCTTCTCACATCGATCCATTGTACTATATCCTGGATTTCGCTTAGTTCTCTTAGATCATTGCTGCGGATTCTATCCCTTAATGTTTTCCCATGTATAGCCCTTATTATTCTCATCTCTGTTGTTCGGAGTAGTTGTTGGGGGGTAATTGTTGATGCTCTGGTTTCTGCTGCATATGTTAACACGGGACGTACGCAGGTCTTATAAATTCGTACTTTGCTTTTTGCTGACATATATTTGTTTTTCCAGACCAAACCATATAGACATCCAGCTATCCTAGCACCTTTTGTTACTTGGGTTTTAACCTCTTGGCTCAGATCTCTGTGCGCCGAAATCTCGGCTCCCAGAAGAACTGACAGAAAACTGACAATGGAAATTTAAATATAAATTGTCATTAAAAATTGATAATAATTATAGTAAATATCATTTAATATAAACAATATGTATAAATTTATTGAAATATTCTGTCAGTTTTCTAATATCATTAATTTCAGTGTGTCTTTTGCTTGATATAAACAAATATATAAAGGATTTTCATGAGTACATGAAAAGAATAGATTTAATATTTAGCTATACAAAACTGGGTCTTATTTACATCAAGCAGAAGACACATAGAAAACTGACAATGGAATACATATTCATTTAAATATAAATTGTGATTAAAAATAAATAATAATAATAATTATAGTAAATATTGATTTATATACAAACAATTTGTATAAATTTATCGAAATATTCTGTCAGATTTCTAATATCATTAATTTCAGTGTCTCTTGCTTAATGTAAACAAATAGTATATATTTTAAAGGATTTCATTTTCTTGAGTACATGATAAAAAACAGATATATTTAGCTATACAAAACTGGGTCTTATTTACATCAAGCAGAAGACAGAAAACTGACAATGGAATACATATTCATTTAAATATAAATTATGATTAAAAATAAATAATAATAATAATTATTATTAATAAGTAGTTGTATGGAAATAAGGACAATAGCTTATGCAAATATTTTTATTTTATGTAACAACGTTTCGTCAACTTTGTTGACTTCCTCAGGGCTCAAACAAATTAACTTCTTTGCATAATTGTCATTTTATAAATACCTATTCATTCTTAGCAAGATAAAGATATTTTTAGATTTAAATAGGAAATATTTTCAATCTGTTATAATGACTGGCCTATAGGTATGTGTTTGCTAAGAATGAATATTTATAAAATGACAAATATGCAACGAAGTTAAATTCTTTGAGCCCTGAGGAAGACAACAAAGTTGACGAAACGTTGGCATAAAATAAAAAATATTTGCATAAGCTATTGTCCTTATTTCCCTACAACAACTTATTAATTTAATCGATGGACATACTATATATAATCAAAATAATAATAATTATAGTAAATATTGATACAAACAATATGTATAAATTTATCGAAATATTCTGTTAGATTTCTAATATCAGTAATTTCAGTGTGTCTTTTGTAAATAAATATATATTTGAAAGGATTTCATTTTCTTGAGTAGTTGATAGAGAACTGATATAATATTTAGCTATACAAAATTGCTTGTATTTACATCAAGCAGAAGACACACTGAAAATAATGAAAGAAATCTGACAATGCAATACATATATAAATAGTGATATAAATAAATAATAATAATTATAGGAAATATTAATTTTAAAAATATTTCGAACTATTTTGTCAGTTTTCTAATATCATAATTTTCAATGTATCTTGCTGATGTGAATAAATACATATTTGAAAGGATTTTCTTGGCCACATGAGAATGAACATATATAATATTTAGCTATACAAAACTGGGTCTTATTTACATCAAGATAGAAAACTGACAATGGAATACATATTCAATTGAAAAGTTTTTAATGTAAAGATTTAAGTATCTTTTTTGAGTTTCTTTTTTTGAAAAAGATTGAATTTTTCAAAAATCAACCCAATTATATAATATTGAAAAGAGAATTTATTTTTATTTAGGAAACAAATCAAAGATTTTAGTAGAAATATTTTTACATTGCATATCAGAGGGTTTCGTCCCCTTGGGAATCGAACCCAAGCGCTAACTAAGCTTGCCGGGCTGTTAGCCAAACCCTTAAGACCAATGACCATGAAAAGTTTTTGTTTTGCCGAGAGTAGCAAAGTTGTTGATTCACAAAGAGAAACAAAGAGGTTGACCCCTGCTTGATGCAAATAAACATACACACATATATATCGAAATTATATATCTGTATATATATTATTTATTTGTTGGAGACTATGTTTCAGAAAGCGTTTGCCCTCATCATCAGTATTTTTAATTATAAATATTATTTTTCATTGGATCATTATCGCGTGGATATTGAAATTTTTTTTTGAATTTCAATATCCACGAGATACTGATCCAATGGAAAAATAATATGTATAATTCAAAAGACTGATGATGAGGGCCAAGCCTTCGAAAACTACAGTCTCAAACAAATAAATAATATATATACAGATATATAATTTCGATATATATGTGTGTATGTTTATTTGCATCAAGCAGAGGACAACCTCTGTTTCTCTTTGTGAATACATTTTCATTTAATTATAAATAAATGATAATAAGCATAGTAAATATTGATTTATATATAAAATCAAGTAAAAAATTTTTTTTGAACTTTTTCAGTTTTTTTTAAATATAAAATACTAGGTAGGTTTCGCATAAATAAAAGATCAAATGCTTGTTTAGCACGATTCAATATATATTTCGGAGTGTAAGCTCATCTTCAGGAGTTCACAAAGGACACTGAATGCAAAAATACAAAAATATTTATTATTTAAGTTTCTTAATTTAACAATAAGGGAAGGGGGAGATAAGGTGAGAGGGGGAAGGGTTAAAGTAATAAGAATGTTTTTGGAATGAAAGGTATGGGAAGGTACTATTGTTTCGATATATACATGTCTATTATTGATTGTTTCTTAATGTCAAGCTGGTTATTTAGAATACTTTTATTATTTGCAATGGCTATTTTAATTTCTGATGATTCTAGTAAATCTAAACGTTGTCCATTCAAACTGTAATGGTGTGGGGTTGTTTGGAGAGGCGGAATGATTAGTTTCATGGAGGTGGTCTGCAAAAGCCGAAGTAGAGACAAAATTGGGTGAATCAGATTTGTTTAAACGTTTAAGGAGATTCTTTCGCGACAATCCACACAAAAAGTTTTAGCCTCGTAACCACTCTATAAATATGAACGGAACTAAAATTTTAGGTTATGTTTTTTAACTTGACTGTACCACTCGCACTACGAAATCTCTATATGGATATACACATACTAGCCGGATCGTTCCAAGCCATTGTGTTTTATATCCCCCCACTAAAAATAATCTCCCAAATATGTTTTTTTTGTTTTTTATCAAAACTACGTAATAAATAATTTCTATTTTTTTTTTAAGTTACTCCGAATATATTATTCTAACAAATATTAGTTTTTCATCAAGATGGTGAAAGTCCTTCAATGAAAAATAATAAAATAATGATCATATCCCCACCCTTTCCCTATCTACCCTATGTTAAAAATGTCATTTTTAATTGCAATTATTTCATGTTTGGTGTGGTAAATCGTCTGCAAATTTTAACAGTATGTGCATTACCTATGCTTTTAATGACTTATATTCCAAGTTTCAAAGACTTCTTGAATTTTTGCATTTCTGAAAGAACTACCTTAAAAAACAAAGCAACTTTTTAATTCTTATCCTTTATATTTTATAACTTATAACATAATAAGTTTTATTCTTTTCATTTAATTACTATAATGCAGATTTATTTTACTTTTTCTTATTGTTATTCTTTAGAAGTTCGATTTTATTTATTAACTTTTAAATATTAAATATACTATAATATATTTATAAATGATATCAATTCTATATATAACTTTTGTTAAGTATCTAAAATATAAAGTGTGATTTTGATTTTATTTATTTTTTCAGAAAACTGATCTGGGCAGAAAGAGCCGGCCTCACTAAAAATAATTTCACTAATCATTTGTCAATTTCGGGGGCCACAACTTTTATGGCAGGATATGGATTATGCAGCAATCATTTTCCTGCCCTTTATTTCATGCCACCTGACTTTAAAAATCTTGTAGATTATGCTTTACCTGAAATATTTCAAAATGCAAAAGGTATTGTATTATTGTGTATTAAATTATAATAAAATGAATATAAATATAAAAAAATAATGTAATTTTTGTTTTTCAGAGGATAAGAAACAAAATAAGTGTTTATTTAAGACTTATCAATTGCAACGTTTCGCCACTTTTATTGCAACTTCTTCAGGCTCTTGATAAATAAAGTTCTAAACACTTTGTCAATTTTTTTAAGCTTTGCCATTATTACACATATAGACACTCGAATGCATTTCCATTTCATCATCAACAACTCAAAAACACCAATATCAACAAATATATTGATACAATTATAACTTTTACAATTTCACTGGTAAAATTTGAAACATTTCAAAAATAGTCAACATATTATAAAACTATTTACAATAAATATACAACTATATACAAAAATAGGTCAAAATATCTTAAAAATATATATACATATATCAAGCGACGGATTTTTTTTTCTTTTTTTTTGAGTTTGACCAGCGATAGTAATAAAGATAAATTAATTTATAAAGGAAAAAAGAAAAGGAAAAAAAATTCCGTCGCTTGGTATATATATATTTTAAGATATTTTGACCGATTTTTGCATATAGTTGTATATTGTAAATAGTTTTATATGTTGACTATTTTTTAAATGTTTTAAATTTTACCAGTGAAATTGTAAAAGTTATAATTGTATATTTGTTGATATTGGTGTTTTTGAGTTGTTGATGATGAAATGGAAATGTATTCGAGTGTCTATATGTGTAATAATGGCAGAGCTTAAAAAATTGACAAAGTGTTTAGAGCTTTATTTATCAAGAGCCTGAAGAAGCTGCAATAAAAGTGCCGAAACGTTGCAGTTGATAAGTCGTAAATAAACACTTATTTTGTTCCTCATCCTCTGAAAAACAAAAATTACATTAATAAGTTACGGAACTGAATTCCAATGATGATTAAAAAATAATTCTCTGATTTTCTCTTAATATAGGAGACGTAGTTTTATTTAAAAGAGATGAAATGCAAGAAGATTTAATAGAACAAAATAATTATGAATTTAATCAACAAGAAACCGAAGGTAACGTACACCATAAAAACATTGGTATATATTATTATCATTTCCGTCCAAAATTTGTATTAATTTGAAAGTTTATATTAGGAAAATAAGGACAAGTTTTTTACGTGTGACTTTTTACTTTTTCCAATGCGAAGCATGGGGAAAGTATTGTAATCGCTCTCGGGGCAGAAGCGTGGCTTCAAAGGGTCCTCAGGTAAAGACTACGGAACCCATGGTCTCAATTAAAGTCACAAATTGTAGTATTCAATTAGGTTGAATTTTAGCACGTGACGGTTTTGCCAAAAATTACATGGGGTCTCTCCGAGAGGCCAAAAAGTTATCGTTTTTTTGGCCCACGATTTTTTCCACACCGTTGCACCGAATGAAATGAAATTGAAAACCTAGCATTCTTTTAACAAAAATGAAGCGCTGATTAGTTTTTGGTACATATCGGCCCACAAACATTAGTACTTTATTTCAGTACTTTTTTAGTTTTTTCTAAATATCTTGAAAATGACTTAACCAATTTTGTAAATATGTATTGGTTATTGTTTAATGTTGTTTTAGTTTTTTATAAAAATGGTAAGAAGGGTTTCTTAATTATAATTAAATATGTATGTAAATTTTCCGATATCCCGTATAGTGCAATGTTAAAGAGCCTGAAAAACTCGATTTTTGAAATTTAATATCTCCGGAACTGTAATGTTCATAAATTTCATTTTGCCACCAATCGATGCAGAAGTATTTAAATAATAATCTGTATAAATTTCAAAAAAATCCTAAGAAAACGCATTTGGCGGAACAACTGCCTTAAAGCGTCTCAAAAATGAAATTGATCCAAGTCTTTGATAGAAGATATCTACAATATAAATTCCAAAACACTGGAAATCATGCATCATTGATAAAAAATATATTTATTTATTTGAAATTTTTTTATTTTTAGATCAACATGACAAAGATGATGATGTACAAGAAATCCACAATATATTACACTTTGACTATGATTTATCAAATCAAGAAATTATAACGGGTGATCCACACGGACAACAACCTTTAGTTCAAGAACAAAGTGAAAACTGTGATGGTTGGAATATCAACCAAGAGAGTTATTCTCTAGTCTCTGAATTATGTCGAGTTTGTGCGAAACCAGGAATCAATATGATTTCTGTATTTGAAATTCAGGGGCAGAAATTAAATCTTTTAGAAAAAATCAACACACATTTACCAATTCTTGTAAGTACTTATTATTATCTTAATATATATAAAAAGAGAAGTTGATGTTTCATCTATCAAAGCACAGCCTAAACCCCTTGATCTAGAAAGATGAAATTTGGACTGTATATTCTTTGAACGATTTATGAGTGTGCTAAGAAGCGATTTTTTGAAATTCGACCCTAAAGGGGGGACAGGGTCCCAAAATGTGTTTTCAGAGTTTTTCAAGATCTCTTAAACCAGAAAAGATATCGATATGGGTTTAGTTTAGAAAGGTGAAGCATTGAAATACAAAAAAACATATTTGAGTATTTTGCTCTATTTATCCCCGTAAGGGAGATATAGGCATTTTGGGGTAAACATTTGAAATTTTTAAAGTGCTCTTTCTCCTCGAGTTTTCAAGTTTTAGCATTCAAATTTGGTACATAGGTTTATTATAAATCTCGGGACGTTTTTTTATAAAAGATTTGAATTTATTTATATTTATAAAACAATTAATAAAATCTTTTCCATATACAAGGTATTATATATACGACTAGCTGCATGGCCGCAGCACGTGCGGCCCTTCTGTTGCGTAGGGAGGGCCCGCCCTGGACCCCCAGCCCACGAACCCCCCTAAGCCCACCCAGCACCGCTTACCCCCGCCTAGCCCCTGGACTCCACCCTGTACCACCCCCTGCACCCCCCACCCCTACTCCGTCTCACTCCCTTCACTCCCACCCCGCATTCACCCTCCGCACACAGTTTTTGCATTTCTAGCCTTCTAGTGACCCACAGATTATGTTTACAAAATTTGGTTGAGTTTGGTTCAAGAGAAAGAATTTTCATTTTTTGACCCCCCCCCCATTTTGGGTGGTTAGTTTTTGAACTTCTAGCTCTCTAGAGGCCCAGAGATTATGTATACAAAATTTGGTTGAGTTTGCTCCAAGGGGAAGAATTTACATTTTTTCACCCCCCTCCTCCCCTTTTTGGGGAGATTTTTAGAGAATTTTTAAGTTGTCATGAAATCACATCCCCTACAACTTTGTTTATCATAAAATTTACCGTAGGGTTAATAGCTTTAGGAGGTTGCTTGATAATTTTCATTTGTGCGCCACCCCAAACCCCCTTCTGGGGTCAAAATATCAAAACGTTAAATAGCTAAAAACGTAAGTCAGAAGACATCCTGGATGTAAATATGAAATTTCATAATAATCCCTTCAGCCGTTTTGTATGTGAATCTGTGAGCAACTTTTCGGAAACCACTGAAACAGACATACATACAGACAGGAATTTTGTTGAGGGTGCTTTCGTTCATAACTTTGCTTGAAACGCGTGCAACCAAAATTTGGCGTGATTTGGACCAATGTACAGACAAAACATTAATTTTATATATATAGATTAAAATTTATGTGTTAATTTCGATTGTTTCACCTTCATTCATCAGTCTTTTGAATTAAAAATATTTTTTCTGATTACTCATAAAAATGTAAAATTTTCTCACTTGCTGAAGGATAGAAACATTTTTTTTTTTCAAGATATTTTAACGAAATTTTTTTTTCATCTCTATAAAAATACCCATTTAAATTTAAGTTAATATTTCAAAGTATGGGGGTTTGAGCGAGGTGGCGCAGGTGACGTTAGTTACGCCACTATATGCTACTAAAACTTAGGACATCGTGTATATATACATCAATCAATAAAGAAAAAACTATAATTAATAATAATTAAAGGAAACGTAGGGAGTTGGACATGACTTTAAATTAAATACAAGTTTTTATTTAAATACGCCAAACGTTTCGTTGCTGGTTTGCAACTTCTTCAGTGGCTCATTTATTAAACTTATTTGTCTGGAGTTTTAACTAAGAGAAAAACCATTTTTAAACAGTATCCTTACAATTCATTCAATTTTATCATTATTAAGATATCTGATAGTGTGATAGTACATAATAAATAAAAATTTCTTTATTCAATTTGATTCTTTTAATTATTTTGACAGGAAACAATTACATTGTTTTAAAAAGTTTATGTTTTATATTATTTGATAAAATTGAGTGATTTGTAAGGATACTGTTTGAAAATGGTTTTTCTCTTAGTTAAAACTCCAGACAAATAAGTTTAATAAATGAGCCACTGAAGAAGTTGCAAACCAGCAACGAAACGTTTGGCGTATTAAGGCTCTGTTGTATGTCGCAAAGTAAATGTTTTTTACCTGTGTTAGTGGTAAAAGCATTTACTTTGCGACATACAACCGGCCCTTAATGAAAACTGCTTTTTAATTTAATTTAAAGTCATGTCCAACTCACCTACGATTCCTTTAATAACTAATACATTTTTTAAGAAAATTTTAATTCATAGATTACTTTGGTTTGGCGTATTTAAATAAAAACTTGTATTTAATTTAAAGTCATGTCCAACTCTCTACGATTCCTTTAATAATTAATCATGGACACGAATAATGAAATATTAATAATAATTATCACCATTTTCTGTTTCTAAAGGTTACAGAAGAAGACATACTCCCTTCTCATTTGTGCGGATCCTGTATAACTCAGTTGGAAAATAGCCATCGTTTATACAATCGTTGCCTTGAAGCTGATACCAAACTCAAAACAATCCTTGGTTACGCATCTTCGCCAAAAATTGTTGATCAACAAGAAGAATTCAACTTTGAACATGTTGCTGATGATAGCTTTACAATTCAAATTAAAGATGGTGGAGAATTTGCGAATGCTTCAAACATTTTATCTGAAAATGGAATAGAAAATTCAGAAATTATTGTCATTGAAAATCCTTCAGCTAAAAATTCAAATGAAGAACCTCAGAGAGAGCCTTTACCTATTATACATGAAACAGTAGTAGAGAATGAGAAAAAAACAAAACCAACTGCAAATCAATGCTTGAAAAAATCAGATTCTCAGGAATTGCCAGAGATTGTTAAAGAAAAATTGGAGAAAATTAATGTAAATATAATATAAATATAAATTTTATTATTATATTTTATCCATTGAAGTGAAAACTTTTTTTGCTTGGGCAACGACAAAATTTTATGAAACGACATGAAAAGAGTGGGACTATAGAACCCACTATACAGATTCCCCTATCCGCGTTCTCCTTTTTGTGCTAGCTAAAATACATTATTTAGCATTTCTTTAGAAAAAACAATCTCGTTTTCCCAAATTGGAAAAGAGTCTAGTTCGTTCGCCATCTAGAATAAAAAAATAGTTTAAAAAAATGGATAACATAAAGTAAAATTGGCAATATATTAATTAATAATTTGGTTAACTTGTATATAAAATGAGAATTGAAATTTTATTAATGCATAATCTATATTTAAAAATAAAATAGGGAAAACATAAAAATTTGAAAGGTTGCATTTTTTTGTCCATCATTGTATTTAATATTATAATGAAATCAAAAAACATTGAAATTTAAAAAATTGCTCTTATGTATATATATTTGATTAATTTGAGACAAGGACATGACGAAAAGTTTGTCTCCTATGAATGTTTCACATATTCAATGTCACAATTATTAGGATCAAAAATTAGGATTGCTCCTTATAGTGTAATATAACAATAAGACTTGGCAAGATGCGAGGTAGGTTTCTAAAAAAGAAAACGAAATTTCTTTGGAAACTCGGGGCTCTTTGAGTCGGATATGCAGGAGTGATTCACGGTCGATCGGCACGTTAGACGTTTATGGAAAACGGAACGCAGGATCTTTCGAGAATTTAGCACCTGACATTTTCTTACCTGTTCTACCGATCTAAATATTTCAGCATTGCGACGTTTCGGTTTCCATCGAAAAGTCATAGCAACTTTATTTTTAAATGGAACACTTCGTATATTAACACGTTTTTAGAACCGCCCTTTTATTAAAATACTTTTTTGTTAATATTGTCTCTACCTATCTCTATCGGTTTTCGAGATAAAAAAGAATTTGTGTTAAATAGTGAACACATGGCCTAATTAAGCTTAAATAAATTAGTGCTCACAATTCATGAAAAGTTGATATTTTGGTGGTAGTTTAGACAGACCCGAAGTATTTAATAGTACAAAATAAATTATTTCATAAGAACTTGGTTTGAGTAATCAATATTTGCGGTCATTTTGGGAGATTTTTTTGAACACCGTCAATAAACTCTTTATAAGTTTCTTATAAATAGTCAACAAACTCTCATAAGCTTGATATTTCCATGGTTAGTTAAAATTAAATTCATTAAAAAGTAATTTTTCACGAAAAAGCGCCTTTATTAAGAAAACTTGATGTTTTAGGTATAGGGACATGATATATCGTCTTAAAGCATTTTTCTTCGTCTTTCAATTTATTGAGTAATATACAGGAGGTCTCATTTGAAAAAACGAACTTTTGACCCCTTTTATGAATAACGGAAATAATAGTAATTTTAGCACGCCCTGTATAATATGGAGTCGATTTCTCGGCGTAAATTAAATACTTCGGGTCTGTCTAAACTACCACCAAAATATCAACTTTTCATGAATTGAGAGCACTAATTTATTTAAGTTTAATTAGGGCCATGTTTTGGACCATATTTAACACAAATTATTTTTTATCTCGAAAACCGATAGAGATAGGTATAGGACAATATTAACAAAAAAGTATTTTAATAAAAGGGCGGTTCTAAAAACGTGTTAATATACGGAGTGTTCCATTTAAAAAATAAAGTTGCTACGACTTTTCGATGGAAACCGAAACGTCGCAATGCTGAAAATATTTTAGATCGGTAGAACAGGTAAGAAAATGTAAGGTGCTAAATTTTCAGAAAGATCCTGCGTTCCGTTTTCCATAAACGTCTAACGTGCCATCGACCGTGAATCACCCTGTATTTCGGGGTGAGCCCATCGTCAGGAGTCAAATAAAGTTTTCTTTGACTCCTGATGATGGGCTCAACCCCCGAAATATATCGAATTCAAAACTCAATTTTGTTTTATTTCTTTTTTTGGAAACCTACCTCGCATCTTGCTTAAATTTTATTATTATATTAAAATGCTTCACCTAGAACCAACACCTAACTCCTTAAAAGTTACTTATAGTGTAAGACCAGACGGTTTTTATCATTTAACAATAGCTCAGGTTCGAAAAGAATTGCCGTTGAAAATATATGTTACTTTCACTTATTTAATGTAAGAACATTCATATAACGAGTTAACATTATCATGAATTTAGAAATTACGAATGTTAATTAGTAGAGATTGTGGTGTTGGTGCAAGGTGAAACATCTTTAATAAAAGATAAGAGTAAATAAATATTATATTTAATATTGATTTACTATGAGTTAAGCGATACTAGGTCACTTATATTTAATGTGAAATAAGTGACCTAGTATCCTTAACTCATAGTAAATCAATATTAAATATAATATTTATTTACTCTTATCTTTATTACGAATGTAATCTGGTGTTGGTAGAAATTTCAACATTCAATTCATCACACTCTTTAAATTATTCCTTATAAATTAAACAAATCTGCAACTCACGGTAAAAAAAACCTTTTAATTTATATTTATTTAATATCATATCTTTCTTTTTTTTTTTTAGAGACAGAAAAATCCAAATTCTAAAGTTGTAGTGGTAAAATTAAAAAATTCGAAAAATTTACCACCTGAAGCACAAATACAAAAGGCTTTAAAATTGGTTAATAAAGCTAAACATGAACCGGATAAACCTGAAAAAGAGAAAGAAGAAAAGTAAGTGAAAAAATATTGATTTGATCAATACCCTTAATATTATGATTTTATAAATTTTTTTTTTTAATGAGTTTGAATGCAAAAAGGCGGGCACAACCAAGATCCAGCCCCTATACATTTCGAAGATAAGGAGACATTCATTAACCAGCAAATTTTCATGTTACAAAATCTTAATGATTTTAAATATATTAGTATCAAGTTGCTTCAGAATGAAAACATCATGTAAAAATGTAACTATTAAGGTTGCTAACTCGATTTTTTTGGAAAATGGACTTAGGCCACTTTCAAAATAAACGGCTCAAATATTCATATATGCCAAGTCGTGGGTTTTTTTTTTCAAAATTTTTCCCACTAAAATTATAAAAAAATGATTAAAATAAAAAAGTATATTGTTGTAAATATGGACATGGGTAGGGAGTATTTATTGCTCTATAAATTTGATTTAAAAATAAATCTGGCGTGACTTTACGTAACGTTGTCATACAACCTGCCGAGTCTTGTATATTTTGATCATTGGTTAACAAATAAATATTCATATATGCCAAGACGTGGTTTTTTTTTTTCAAAATTTCTGAATGAAAATTTAAAAAAATGATTAGAATAAAAAGAAAATTGTTGTAAATATGGACATGGATAAGGAGTATTTATTGCTCGATGCTCAAATAATTATAAAATAAAAATTAATAATGTAAATTTTAATTTGAAAATAAAAACATTTTGTTCAAAAAAAAAACAAAATCATATATGAATGTTATCATTCAGAAAAAATTAATATTTTTGCTTAGTGATTTTTCGAAATATCTCAAAAACCATTTTAATAAAACAAATCAACTAGTGTGTGCACCACGCGTCTTTCACTTACAACTTCCTTTACTTTGAAATCATGCTACTAATTTTCCCCTTTCACCCCACACAGTGTTGTTTTAATCGAGATAAAAAAAATATATACATCCCAGAACTTTTGATAACAGCGATATTTTAAAAAATCGTATAAATGGATTTGAGAAAAAATAAAAATATAAACTCGACCTACAAGTAAAGGGGGGTGCAAGAGGTAGGTTGATTTGGTCCAAAAGCTTACCATATCGTTGCAGGTTGATTACTAAATATATGATCATTATTTTATTTTTTTTCATTGAAGGACATTCACCATCTTGATGAAAAACTAATATTTGTTAGAATAATATATTCGGAGTAACTTAAAAAAAAAAAATTGAAATTATTTACCTCGTAGTTTTGATAAAAAAAAAAACAACTTATTTGGGCGATTATTTTTAGTGGAGGAGATATAAGATCAATGGCTTGGAAACGATCCATTCATAAAGAGGCTATAGTAGTGTGAGAAGTACAGTCACGTTAAAAAAACAAAACCTAAAATTTTATCACCGTTCATATGTATAGTGTTACGAGGCTAAAACTTTTTGTGTGGATTGTCGCAAACGAACGACCTTAGAGCATCAAATCCTATTACTTGGAGTTGCCGAGTGAGATTAACTTGTATAGTTTTGGAGATAGAAGAATTGAACCTCCCGAAAGTGAATTCAATATTTAACTTTCATGCATCGCTATGTAAGTGAAAGTAAAAAATATAAACAATTGAAATCCCGGCGTTATACCTACAAAAAAGGCCTTATTAAAAAAAAATTTTTTTTACACAAGTAAAGATGCTCTCGAAAGACCCTTGCATTACCGAAGAGAAGGGAAAGTTGATTAAGTGAGAGGGTGGAAACGTAGGTGTTTATGCACTCAGGTTTTGAAGGTTTGAAGGTTATAAGTGCTGGGAAAGATGGAGGCTGGGAGAGAGTTCCAGTTCCTTGAAGTCATGGGGATATACGTATTGGCGAATGAAGTGGTCCGGCACTTTTCTAATTTGACCGCGAAAGAGTGTTGGGAGTCGGCAAAGCGCGTGCTTTGGGGGGGGGGAATTACTGATTTTATCTCATCAGAGCACCTGCCGTGATAGTATCTATAGAAAAGGGAAAGGGCAGAGACATTTCTTCGATGAGCTAGCGAGTCGAGGGAGTCGGTGAGGGTAGAATTGTCAATTAGCCTGACGGCTCGTTTCTGAATTGAATCCAGGCTAGCAAGAGAATATTTAGATGGTGATCCATCCGAATGTCTAGCGGGTTATACGCGAAATGACGTTGGATTGTAGCTAAGTGGATCACATCTTTTTCTCTCTTGGTCCAGACTTAAGACTCCACAGACTCCAATAGCGTAATCCGCAGTAGTCTCGCGATAAATATCTTTTTCAAATAAGCGCGGTCAAAATAATTCTCGTTGACGTATCAATTATTCTTTGATATATTAATGAGAAAAATTATAACATTTTTAGAATATTTAGAGGCTCCTCTCCATAGATGAGAGCCGTATTCGAGACAGGGGCGGATTTGGGCCTTATATAGTAATTATCGTAAAATTTCCAAAGAAAACATAAAAAATGTGAGAGTTCGATTTCAACAAAAATCTAATCAGCTCTTAATCCCAATATACTATACCGTTTAAGTATCAAATTTTATTTTGATAATTCTTTTAACTTAAGCTGAATAGACAATCACAAATCTAGAACTGAAGCTAAAATAATTAATACCTCAAAGATATAAATATTTTTTTCTTCCGATGATAAATTTTTTTTTTTATTTTCTATCCTATCCCAAAAATAATCATTCGAATAATATCTGATTACCATTTTTTTTTAATTTCGGCAAATATGACCTGTAAATTTCAAGTTTGTATCTTCTTTAGTTTTCGAACTACAAAGCGCTTAAAGAGACATAGACTTTGTATCAACACTACTAATTAGTAATTAATTAAGAAAATACTGTATCAGAAGAGAGAGTGTTTATTTTATTTAAATCATTAATTATTTTGGCAGATCCAGCAGTTATTCCCAATTCACCTTATTACAATTACTTTCCCATAACTTACTAAATAAATTACACATCAATACATGAATTTACAAAACAAACATAGTATCTAATAAAGTATAAAAGTAGCATATATCATAAACCAGCGTTTCCCAAACTTTTCCAACTGGGGACCGGTATTTTCTGTAATATTTTTGCCTCCCACACTCTAATAATAGATATGACAAAATATGATTTATGAGTAACACTAATAACCTCTGGCAAAAAAAAAAATTGTGGATACAATAAAAACAAACTTAGCTTAAACTTTGAGGCTTAAAAAATCAAATGAAAATGTTATATTTTAAAATTATCATTTTTTATGATGTCCACAAACTTTTTGATCAAAAGGTTGTCCATTCAAATAAATTATCAGACTTACCTGTAAAGATGAATCATTATTTGCCTGTTATATGACGCATTTGTCAATCAGATGATAAATATGATTATAATTAAATTGTACAGTTTATTAAACTCTAATCAGGCGAATGTGGGTCAGTGGGTAGAGTGTCAGATTTCTGACTCGAAGTACGCTGGATCGAGACCAAGTTTCGGCAGATATTTGCAGTCACCCCCCTCTTGGGAAGCAAAGGCAACCTACCAAGAGTATAATTGCCTAGTAAACCTCTCCAAACTAGCCGTTCGGAACCGGCGTTAAAAAGTAGGTCCCGTATATCTGTGTAAAAATAGCCAGAGTAACACCTATTCCTAAAAAAGGAGACACATCACAAATCTCTAATTACAGGCCTATCTCGATCACCTCTGTTCTTTCCAAATTAATGGAATTAATCATAAACCAACACGTCCTTCATCACTTAGAAAACAATAAATTAATTCACGATAGGCAATATGGATTCAGACAAAATCGTTCCACAGGCGACATCTTAACCTATGTCACCCACACCTTGAACAATACTCTAGAGGCCGGAAAAGAAACCCTCGCTGTAGCCCTTGATATCTCCAAAGCTTTTGACCAGGTTTGGCACAAAAATCTTCTTGCCAAACTACCAGCCTTTGATTCACACCAACACTTCGCAAATGGATTGAAAGCTTTCTGACAAACCGAAGTATAAAAGTTGTGGTGGATGGAACATCTTCTGAATCGTTCTCCACAAACTCTGGTGTTCCCCAAGGCTCTGTAATCTCCTCCACACTCTTCCTTATTTATATAAACGACCTTATTGATCAAACGGCAAACCCCACTCATTGTTACGCCGACGATAGCACTCTACACGGCAAACCCTCTCTCCCGAATAATCGAATCAATATTGCCTCCTCAATTACTCTCGACCTAGACAAACTGAATAAATGGGGCTCTCAAAATTTAGTTAACTTCAATTCAAACAAGACTCAATGTTGTCTAATTTCTAGGCGCGAAAATAGAGATTTCCCTGATATTCACTTCGATTCGAATACCCTGAAAATGTGTGACAGCCTATCCATGTTGGGCGTCTCTGTCGCATCTGACCTGTCTTGGAATGAACACATCTCCTCTGTGGCGAAATCTGCAGCAAGGAAGATTGGCTTCTTATTCAGGTCCAAGCGATTTTACAAACCCCCACAACTTCTCACCATCTACAAGGCCCAAATCCGCCCCTGTCTCGAATACGGCTCTCATCTGTGGAGAGGAGCCTCAAAATATTCTCTTGCTACCCTTGATGCAATTCAGAAACGAGCCGTCAGGCTAATTGACGATTCTACCCTCACCGACTCCCTCGACTCGCTGGCTCATCGAAGAGATGTCTCCGCCCTTTCCCTTTTCTATAGATACTATCACGGCAGGTGCTCTGTTGAGATAAAATCAATAATTCTCCCCAAAGCATGCTTTGCACGCAGCACACGTTTTGCCGACTCCCAACACTCTTTCGCGGTCAAATTGGAAAAGTGCCGGACCACTTCATTCGCGAATTCATATATCCCCATGACTTCAAGGAACTGGAACTCTCTCCCAGCCTCTATCTTTCCCAGCACCTATGATCTTCAAACCTTCCAAAACCAGGGTGCATAGACACCTACGTCTACACCCTCTCACTTAAACAACTTTCCCTTCTCTTCGGTAATGCAAGGGTCTTTCGAGATCCATAGGGGCTACATCTTTACTGGTGCACCCCTTCTTGCATTCGATTGCATTAAAAAAAAAAAAAACACACTCAGCACAGGTATATGTGGAGAGGCGCTACGCCCGTTTCGGGTATGGCACTCTAAGAAGAATTAAACTCTATCCAGCTGCAAATTACAATATAACAACATTTTATTTAATTATTAAAGAAAACGGACAAAATTAAGAATTCGAAAGAAGAGATATTTTTTGCATTGTAATGTGAAGGATGATATTGTTTGTCACATAATAACTCTAAATCAGGAGGAAAAGAAGTTAATTTTATTCTCAGATCTGGCCCGACATCTAATTTGTTTCTATAGTTATTTTTTAAGAAAACTAAATTAGAGAATCCAGTTTCGCACTTAAAACTTGTAACAAAAGGCATTAAAAATCCGACTGCTTTCTCACATAAATTACATTAATGACAATTTTTCATGACAAACGCTCTATGTAAGCTTGTCCAATCTAATATTTTCTGAGTACCCGTACCGGAATATAGTTTGGGAAACGCTGTTCTAACCTAGTTACACTTTAGTTACAGTACTTCTGATTACGCATGAAAAGCTTCTTAATTATTATTATTATTTTTATTTTTTAGAAATCTTTCAAATATATCTGAAATAGTGCTAGAGGATGTCGTCCAGGCAGAAATTGAAGTCGAAAAAACTACCAAATCAACTGATTCGTTACAAATTCCATCACAACCAGTTTTAAATAGAAGTCCTCGGGCTTCCTACTCTGAGAAAGCTGCCTGTGAGCAAGTGATGGGCTGCGATCCCGAAGGTATTCCACACGTAATCACCAGATTCAAAGAAGCTCTTTTCCTCTGTATGTTTTGTAATAAAACGGTTGCTGGTAAAGAATCTCTGCTTCAGCATCAAAAAGAGTTACATCCGGATCGTGTCACCACCTGTGCTATCTGTAATGCAGTAGTTTATGGAGGCGAAGAACAACAAAAAGCGCATGCGGAGACGCACAAAGGCCCAAATAATGTCGAATCCCTGCAAGATATCGAATCGTTGATTCAACCCATTCCTTACATTCAAATTTCTGCCGGGGAAAACAACAACCAAATCAATAGCAGCGAAGAGCCGACAAACATGGTTCCCCCGGCTAGCCCTATAAAATCTCCATCCTCAACATTTAGACTACATCGAAAAATGGCCCTTGATTCTTCTCCATCCGATTCGATTAAGAAGAAACGCCGAGGGTGGCGATGCCGCGTATGCGACCAGATTTTCCCTACCAAGGAGGACCTGAAGACACATAAAGAGACCCACCCTCCTCGGATATGGACTTGCACATATTGTTTGAAAACTTTTAGCAATAAATGTTCTCGGGAACAACATGAACGTATTCATACCAATGTTAAACCATTTATTTGTGAATATTGTGGAAAACGTTTTCGTGTAAACCAAATGCTTCGTAATCATCTTTACACGCATGATGTCTTAGAGAAAAAATTTGAATGTAAATTGTGTAATAAAAAATTTAGTTCTAAAAGTGGATGGAACGCACATCAAATATCCCATTCTGATGAGGCGAAATTTCTTTGTGATTTATGCGGCAAAAGCTTCAGGCATGAAGGCAATTTACGACTTCACAAGCGAAACCATCAAGATCCAATGTCGTTGTATAAACACACTTGCGATGTATGCGCAAAAACATATCAAACCAAGTAAGAAATATTTATATTTATTTATTTATTTTAATTATTATTTTCAACGGCTAAATGCCTAATATACATTAATATAATACAATAATTATCAAGTATAACAACATTAACAATAATTGACATGGGTAATATCATTAAAATAATAGAGTAGGTATATGTTAAATAACAATATAGTAATATAAAAATAATTTAGGATAATAGTAATATAATGAAATATAATAGTAGAATAGTTACTTGTAGACTAGGTTTAGCATTTTTAACAAGACTGCGACTTTATTAATATTCAATGAGAAATCCAAGGGGTTTTCTAGTTGTTTAGATAAATCGTTATAACATGTACTTAATCTGAATATTGAATTAGCTTCAGAGTGCCGGCTGGATGGTACTTCTGGATAAAAAGATAGTCTATTTTTAAATACATAATTTGAGTTATGGATAGGAAACAAGTTTTGAAGATCAAGACAATTCATCTGGTTGGACTTAATCTTGTACACAAATATAACATCGGAGGCAATTATGGGATGGTAGATGTAACAGAAGAAAGACAAAGTTTCAGTAGTTGAAGTGTAGTTATGGTCGTATCTCGACAAAGGATTGGGCAAGTATGCTAGATGTCATAACACTGTGCTGAATTCTCTCCAGTCTGTCCATTTTATCCTTTCCGATTGGTCTCCAGACTGTTGATGCATACATTAGCAAAGATTTGATTAGAGTCAAATATAAGTATTTAATTGTATTAGAATTTTTAAATGATTTATATATTCTATTTACTTATTATAATCGGCTTGCGCGACGACGCCGACTTGATTTTATTTAATTTTAAAACCCACTAATAGTTCATGTCAAATAAAATTTATTAAAATTAGGAAATTTAAATTATTATTTTAAAACCCTCTGCGGAATCTAGGGTGCGAAGCTGTTTAGAAAATAATTTAAATTATATTTTTGAATTATGATTTTTTTTTTTTTTTAAGTTTTGACTGTTTATAGAGACGATTGAGGATTTCTATCGGTAAACTTGGCGAGCGAAGCTCGTCGGGAAACCAGAGAATTGAATTTAATCAAAAAGTTTTACCTTTTTATTTGTATCTGAAACGGGGAAAAGATCATTTTCATGTATTTTTTTTTTAATCTTTGCCTTAGTTTGGATTTCATTACACATGATAAATATCTCAAGAAGTGCAGGCCGTAGATAGTTCATTTCGCTTCCAAAATGTTTATATTTACAAAATAAAACTAGTATCGGGTTTTCAGAACTTCTAAAAAAAATAATCGAATCATGATATCTGGAGCTATTGAACAATACTATCTAGTGAGCTGAAATTTGGCAGAAAAGTTTTATTAATAATATTGATCTCTTTGCCAGGTTATAGCTTTGTAGCTCAAAACTATCTATATCCTTTGACAAAAAAAATAAAATAATATACGAACATTTTCGGAAATCGTGACTCTTGGGAAAAAGTTTTTCTTTCAATTTTGGATAAAGAATATATTAATATAAACTCTAAATGAGGGTCCTGATATTTTATTTTTTATGTAACAAATCTTTTTAGATATGAAGCATATATACACTAAAAAGATAGAAAGAACATATCGTCGCCTTAGAGTGTAAACCTGCTAAATCATCGCTTTTATAGCTTTAGCGTTAGGTTTTTAAGAAAACTGTTGCTCTGAGCGTAGGTAAATCTGCCAACGGTCAACCTGGACTCCTTTTTATAATTTTTTTAGATATAATTGATAAACTGAAAACATTTATTTGGTCTCTATCAACGACAAGTTTCCATAAAATAATGCATTTTGGACGATTTTATCATCTTTTTTTTATCTAATGAATTTCAGTAAAGTGAATTCGTCCCTTGATAGTGACCGTATTTTTTTTTTCGAAATTAATAATCAACGTCTCGGAAAATAGACTTTTTATACCTGGTGAGGTCTGTTCATTCACTATTTTTTATCAAAATCATTCAAGGCATTAAGAAAATGTAAAAATATGGTTCCTAGTAGAAATTTACAATCATTAAAATTGCATTCTGTAATGCATTTTTATATTTTTTTAATAACGCGCTAAAGATGAGGAAAGTTCAGTGAAACGTTGACATCAATTTTTTCATTTTTATTTTTTATACAAAAACCCAAGCAAAACACCTAGCTTCGAGTTTACAAAATTAATACCTATGAAATAAATATAAAAATAAAAAATTGAATTGCAAGCCATCAAGAGTTCTATATTAATATTTTTGTCTAATAAGAAACAAGTCAGCTGAGAATTGGAGTGAACCAAGTCAATTTTTAAAAATTTTAAACTCTTAATGTACAAGACTTTCTTTTTACAAAATGAATCAATAGTCCAGTCAACAAATGGGTTATAGAAAACATCTTAGAAGAGATAATTTTTTTCTTATGGAATGTGTTTGGGCTAGTTAGGAGGTAAAAATGCTAAAAGTCCCCAGTACTAGCTACTGGGGCTTAGGAGTGAGTGGAAATGTCCTTTTTTTTTTGTTTTTTTTGCTTATATCTCAAAAACAGTGGGCCGTAGGGAAAAAGTAACTCTTAGCAAAATAAAAGCTCATAATATTTACTACAAGATTGCTTCTATTTAATTTTTCTCTATCCCTTATGGTTTTTGAGATATTCGCCCGCGAATCGTTTATGTATGAAAAAAATAAAATTTCCTATATTTTTCGTCAAACTTTTGTCTCTATCACCTCAGCCTTTCATTTTACAGTAAAAGTCCTCAGAAAAAAGAAATTGTAGTGCATTCAATTTCCTTTAAAATGATATATACATTTATGATTTTATCTTCTAATCGTCTGGTTATAGCACTTTCAAAATTTCAGGTCGATTTATACATTTTGTTAGAAAACCCCGCCCGCATAGCCCAGTATGTATATAGGGGGTTTCAGCTTACATTAATTGGGGGAAAAGATTTTTTTCTGAAGATCGTTTGGTATGGTGTGTGGTATTGCCAAATCTAAAGTTTGCGACCTCGAAATTGTGGGGAACTTAACATTTTGAGCCGAAAAACCTCGAAATTTTTCGAACTTTGAACTCAAAACTCGCACTTTTTTCTATTTTTTCCCATTTCGACCATGATGGACCACGTTTTCGACAAAGACCATTCTTATATATTTTTAAACTCCGTCTTGATTTCAACACTAATAAAATAATATAATCTTTTTTTTTCTTAATTCCTTTTAGATTCCGTTTACGTGAGCATTACCGCACGCACACTAATGAACGGCCATTTGAATGCAACACCTGTGATAAGAAATTTCACAAATTTAATCAATTGAAACAACATCAAGCAATTCATATAAATGCACGCAAGCATAAATGTGAAACTTGTGGTAAAGGATTCAATCGTAGGGGTAATATGGTCATTCATATGTCGCGACATCTGAAAAACAAATTAGTATGTAAAATTTGTAAGCTTAATTTTACATCATTGAAAGAGTTGCTTGCGCATAGAAATTCGCATCCAAAAGGTGAAATTGACGCCGTATTAAAAGAATTAAGTGAAAAGGTAATCGATTTTATATTGAATTATTTTTTAAATTTTTACTAGTATTTATTTAAAATTATAATGGGTTGGTTGCTGGTGTTTCACAGTGAGGAAATATAAAATAATTTGAGTTAAACCATTTAGTTTTTAAATTCTCTATATATTGATTAATAGACAAAGTGAAGAAACGGGAAATTGTTTATTTTTTAGAAATCTGATTGTGTGTTCTTGAATGGATTTATCAGGCAATCGGAAGGTATAGAAGTGGGAAATATCTTTAAATGATAATTTTTTTTTATGAAAATGATAAGAGAAGGAGTTACACCAAAAAGGTGCAACCCCTAAAGGCCTGGGTTGGCCCCTCCATCGTGAAAAGAAGAAGAAAGAATTTTATGGGCTGGGCGGGGCTCGAAGGTATCTGTGGATACGGGTCTAAAATAGCTGAAGGTTATAAGTTGCGGGAAAGATGGTAGCAGGGAGCGAGTTCCAGTCTCTGGAGGTCATAGGGATAAAAGAGTTTCATTCAAGAACACACAAGCACATTTCCAAAAAATAAACAATTTCCCGATTCTTCACTTTGGCTTTTAGTCAATGTATCTATTCCTGATGGGCTTACAACCCGAAATATATTGAGAATTTAAAAACTAAATGGTTTAACTCAAATTATTTTATTTTTCCTCACTGTGAATGAAATACCACCAATTTCAACCCATTATAATTTAAAAAAATTTTACTATAAACCTTAAGTTGTCCTTATATAAACTCTGATATAATTAAAATACAGGTGTGAAAACCCGTAAGCTGTTCTTTTTTTGAAAAAAAAATTTCATCTATTTTTCAAAAAGATAAGACACTTTTTATATTAAATATATAATAAAAGGTCCTATACTGAAAACTTTTTCAGCTAAGGCAGAATTTTACTTAAAAATTCTTTTATAATTGAGTGAAATTTTCTTGCCTTGTTTATTATGTAGTCAGAGGAAATTTATCTCTAGGGTTAGGCTAACTGCCCGGATAGCGACTCCTGAGGGGGAAAAACCTTCTGACAAATAATATATACTTAATACAGGGTGTCTCAAAAAAATGTACTAACACTTCGAATGACGAGAAAAACATGATTTATGAACATAGAGAGAAGTTGGAAGGCTTCAAGTACAGAAGACAAGTGTAATTGAAGAATCATCTTCGCAAATGTTTAAATTGATGACCATCATTGTCCAGACAACGCTGATAACGGGAACCAAGGGATTCGCAATCGAAACGAAACAGATCATTTGGAAAATCACGACATTGTCCTTTAAATTAAATAGCTATAATCGGTATAATTGCACGTACTGGGGTCCTGTTAATGTAACAGTTGAACACCATTTAAACTTACCAAGGGTGTGGTGTGCGATATCCGCATTGGGCATCATAGGACCATTTTTTTTAACAGAACTGTCACTGGTGAGAATTACCTCACCTTGCTGCAATAGTTTGTCGGTCCACACATTGCAGAGATGTTTGGTGATGACGACGGGATTTACTTTCAGCAAGATGGAGCACGACGTTTGCGAATCCCTTGGCTCGCGCTATCAGCGTTGTCTGGACAATGATGGTCATCAATTTGAACATTTGCGAACATGATTCTTCAATTACATTTGTCTTCTGTACTTGAAGCCTTTCAACTTCTCTCTATGTTCATAAATCATGTTTTTCTCGTCATTCGAAGTGTTAGTACATTTTTTGAGACACCCTGTAATCTACTAAGATCTTTCATAAAATAGTCGTTATATAAATTCTCATCTAATTTAAATCTTTTATTTATATTTTTGTCTTTTTTCCAGGGAACTGAAAATGTTTTTGAATGTACACAATGTGGAAAATATCTATCAAGCAAGGTTTCCTTCAAAGCTCATATGATGTTACATACAGGAGTACGGCCATTCCAATGCACTCAATGCGAAAAGAATTTCGCAGTTAAAGCTGTTTTAGATAAACATATGCTCAGTCATACGGGAGAAAAACCTTTTGCTTGTAGTTTTTGCCATGAAGGCTTCACAACTCGTACAAGCTTAGTTGTACATGAACGTCGACATACGGGGGAAAAACCATATAAATGTTCAAAATGTTCCATGGCTTTTCGATCTAGAATGAACTTGACCCAACATGAAATTGTCCATTCGGATAAACGTCCGTTTAAATGTGGCGATTGTGAGAAAACATTTAGAAGGAGGGATGCTTTGAAAACGCATATTCGAACACATACGGGAGAAAGACCATATACGTGTCGCATCTGCAACCGAGCATTTAGGCAAAAAGGGGATTGCAATAAACATTTGAGAACTCATTTTAAGGTATTTCTTTTTTTTTCTTAAATGTATAAAATAAAAATCATTACTTATTATATATATATCTACCTCTTTTCAAAATTATATTTTAATTTTTGAAGAAGAGGTTTTATGAAGTATGCAGTCAATTGTAAATGAAAAGATTTTGTTTTGCTGAAAGTAGCAAGAAATCAATGAGCTTGTCCTCTGCTTGATGCAAATAAACATAGACTGTGGTGCAAAAAAGTGGAACACTTAGAATAATATAACATAATCGGCATCAAAAGAGTGCCTGTCTCTGGTCTCCTTGACATCAACCCTAATTCCCGGAGACGTCTCTGCTAGTTCAAACACTTAGGTTGACTTGTCGAGTTTGTTGAAGGCGCTGTTGAATTTGAGCTGCTGTATGCAGTATGCCGATCCCTCAATACCTCCAATAGTATGAATCGGTCATCTCTCTCATTTGAAGCTCTAATTTGACCAGATCCTGGTCTCCTGGCATAAGAGTTTGTTTCTCTATATCGTTTTCCAGCCCTATGGGTACTTCCAACCTATGCTTTAAGTCTTTGAGCTGTCGACATAGCGATACGATCTTCCATCATTTATTAGAGCTACTTCCTCGGTCTTTAGAGGCATTATGCTTGGACAATATTTCGAATGAAATGAAATTAAAAGATGAGATATTCAAATCGAAATGATAAACATTAAAATAATCAATTTAATTCAATATTAGACGATAATCATTTAATACAATTCAATAAAGGGATCAGATTTCAAATCTGAAAATTTATGCTAGTTTAAATAAATTTAATTTTAAAGGGTTTAAATTAAAGTAATACATTGTTTTCACTCTAAAAATGTTTAAAAATATTTGTACAACCACAGAATGTATTAAAAGGGCCGGGGTCACTGGCGAGTCCCTGTAATCCAGCTTCTTGGAGGCCAGAATAAAGGTTCCCGGCCACTGCGATTGAACTAGCCACACCGCGCATTTCTATCCTCCTGATCAACCCCAAAATAAAATAAAACCCCAAAAGTTTAAATATAATATGTTTTTTCTGTAAATTATTTGAAAAAACTAAATTTTTCTAAGTGTTCCACTTTTTTTACACCACACTGTATAATATATATGTGCCCATAATTATGAAAATGGACTAAGTCAATTAAAAATTAGTTTTTTCGTATTTTACGTTCCATCCATTTAAAAAGTACAATAATAAGTTGTCGGTTTTGAAAAATCCCATAAAATTGTACCTTTAAGTGGATTTCTAGTTGTCTCATTATACATAATTCGAATCTTGTTTATTTTATAAAACGTTAAATATCTCGAAACTAACAATCAATGACTTAGACCACTTTCATAATTATGGGCACATATACATGGTGAGTTTTTTTATCTTGAGACAGTCTTATAACTCAGAAGCAGTGCATATGACAAAAAGTTTCAAATAAAAGTTTATTTATATCAAGGCGGAAACTAAACTACACTATTGTTGTTCGACATAGAACAAGGTTTCAATGGTATTTAGAGGTCAAGTTCTGTTTTTTAAATGGAACCCTATATTTTTTTGTTACGTCTACTTAATCTACAAGAAAAACTGAACAACTTTCATAAGAACTATTTTTTTATACGACATCAAATAAAAAATATTAAATCAATTATATCTCAGAAAAAAATATATGATAATTATTTTTAACAATTATTTAACTTAATTTTCAAATAATAATGATTTAATAATTTAATAATAATTAATAATTTAATAATTTAATAATTTTGAGACACTGTTCTGAGACATTCCAGAGTGTATGAGTGTATCGCAAGACTTCTGGATGAATGCCAGTTCCAATTTCGTTATTTTGGCCTTTTAAGTTTCTTCGTAGCCTTTACATTTCCTGTTTTAACAGATTTACTACACGGTAAAATAAGGCTTGGGAGGGTGTATTCCTATCAGGAAAACGCTCGGCATCCATTTCAATGGCAGCCCCATAACACTTCTTTCACATTCACCATAGATTAAGACCATTTCAATTGTCCTATACGATCATCTACTGGATTGACACGAGAAATTTACTTTTTTAACCTCAAAAATTTTAAATAGTTCTATTAAGTAGAAACCAATTTCTTAAATTTGTGCTATAACAAAGTTTTAATATCATTATAAACAATTATTTTCATTGTTGTGACTTTTCGATTTAATAATTATTTATTAAATAATTTATTATTTAATCATTATTATTTGATAATTAAGTTGAATAATTGTTAAAAATATTTATTAAGATTTTTTTGAGATCTAATTGATTCATGTATTTTGTTTATTTGATGTCGTATAAAAAAATAGTTCTAATAAAAAGTTGTTCAGTTTTTTTTGTAGATTCAGAATATATACAGAAATATATAGGTTTTATATTTAAAAAACAGAAGTTGACCTCGAAATACCCTTGAAAGCTTGTTCTACGTCGACAAACAATAGCATAGTTTAGCTTCCTCGATATAAATAAACTTTTTATTTGAAACTTTTTCTCATATAATGCACTGTTTTTGAGTTATAAGACTGTCTCAAGATAAAAAACTCACCCTAGTATAACGTATCGAATTTCGAACTTCGAAATCTGTTCACCTTAGTAGACAAAACGTGAATAGCTAAGAAATCTTAGAATCGATATATTTTAATTCTAATTAGATCTCCATTTTTTTTTTCTCTTCTAGGATAAATTAGTTCCATTGGGTGAAGAGTCATCAAGTTCAGTGGGATCCGGCTCATCATTTCCATGTGGAATTTGTAGACAAACGTTTGGATTTCAAGAGGAGCTCCAAAATCATTACGAAAGTGTTCATGCCAATATTCTGAACACTTCCGAGATAGTAATAGACACTGATAATCTTATCACGATGTCTGAAATTAATTTGGAAACAGCAGATTTATATATTAAAAGTGAGGAGTGTTCTTCTTAAATAGATAATATTTTTCATCATTGGTACTATTTTATTAAATTTACAAAAGTTTAAAATCATTATTAATAATAATATTACACAAAATGTAAATTAAAAAAAAATCATAAGTATTCATTATATAAACATATTATTTATTATAATAGTTATCAAATGAATTTAATATACCTAGTTGCTAATTGTAAATATGACTAATTTTTTAAATAAAAAATATGTAAGTATCTTAAATGAACGAAATTAAAATGAATAATTAATATTTTCATAATTAAATTATAAAATAATGTTTTTGATTGTATTGTGTTTAGAAAATAAATACAAGAAAAACTAATCAGAAATTCGTTTAATTAATTATCAAAGTTTTAATTTAATTTTATTCAAATAAAAATTGAAATAGAGAGAAATTTATTATTATTAAATTAAATCTTCGATCTTGGAAGTAATCGATGTTTATATTATATGTCAAAGGGTTCGTATCCTGAGAGTGAGTACCCTTCCGACATCTTCTATATAATAAAAATGAATTTCTGTTTCTTCGTAAGCTCAGATCTATATTTTCATAATTAAATTATAAAATAATGTTTTTGATTGTATTGTGTTTAGAAATAAATACAAGAAAAACTAATCAGAAATTCGTTTAATTAATTATCAAAGTTTTAATTTAATTTTATTCAAATAAAAATTGAAATAGAGAGAAGGTCAATTTAAATCTTCGATCTTGGAAGTAATCGATGTTTATATTATATGTCAAAGGGTTCGTATCCTGAGAGTGAGTACCCTTCCGACATCTTCTATATAATAAAAATGAATTTCTGTTTCTTCGTAAGCTCAGATCTCTCAAATGCCTGGACCGATTTGGCTAATTTTTTTTTAATGTTCGTAATAGTCCAAAAATTTTTTAAAAAATTCTGAAAACCGTCTTTAATAGGGTAGAAAAAAATAAATGTTTCAGCCAAGCTTTTGATTATATAAATATATAGATGAAAAATATTTAATTTAAAATAAAATATGTTATTTAAAAATCATTTTTTCTTAAAAATACCCCTGGGAATCTTACCTCATCCTTTTTCTATTGTATTTAAGACCCTGGCGGGCCTTGAAGCTAGTATTATATAAATATCGATATCTTTCAAGATCTAAGATTTAAATTGACCTTCTCTCTTTCAATTTTTTTATATAAATTAAAATATTGTATATTGCGTCCGCGAGTTGTTTTTACTATCTTTTAAAAATTGCCATCTATTTTTCATAAAATAAAAATGATAAAACACTAAAATTCGAATCAATTAATTTAAAATTTATTTTAATTTAATTCATTTAAACCAGGTGTCAGCAACCTTTTTTTCGCTGCAGATCAAAATCAACCAAAATGTGACAATTCAAAAGATGTTTCAGTGTGGGTGTTTTCAATTTTTAATTATTTTTTTTTTTAATTTTTTTTTTAAGGTCCTCCATATCACCCCTTTTAGCCCTCCATATGATCCGGATGACCACTCAGGATGTGGCCACTGCAGAACGATGTATAAAGAAACCTTTATAAAATATTCTTAAGATAAATTATTCTATTGAATATAATAATACTAATTTATATTATGTCGGAGGTTTATAATGGGAATTGGGGATAAGTTTTTTGTGTGATTTTTTTATTTTTCAGGGTTTCAAATAGTTACATCACACATTCGTCTAAAATACAATATTTTTCTTTATCTCTGTTACCAATGACGAACCATCAGAAACTTAAAAATTCTGTAATACATTCACATTGTTACAACATTTGATTTTTGTTTGCAACCCTTCTTGACCAGAGAAAAGTTGACGATTTGTAGATTTATCTCGAAGAATGTTCCTCGCAGAACGGTCTTGGTAACGTAGCCCAAGCGATTTGACTTGTTTTCAATCTTGATGCTGATTTGATGATAATTGAAGGAGAGATGTTTCGTTTTAAATAAGAGAATATTTAATTAATATTGGTATTTTTTATTACTGGCTTAAAAACATACATTTCTCTTCGCGGATGGCTTAGAGAACTTCAAATTTGTCTCTCTTGGTTGACCTTCTCATCTCCCAACCCTCAGCCCAAATTGACTACTGAGAACCGACCAACTCTGAACTGAGTCTGCTTGTCTCTGAAAATTGCCTTACTTTTGAGTGGAAATTTCCCAAAAGCTTCTTATTGGCTAAATTCGTAATCGGGAGGGCGTTTTAAAATATTGCAGCCCGCCTTCTTCTAGAAATTAGTCTCTCGAAAAATTCCCACGAAAAGATGAATTTACAATCACATCTGGTGTTAAAAGCCATTCGACAGGACTTATTTATTAACCCAAATATGACAACTTACTTTACATTTATTGAGGTTCAGGAAGTGGGAAATATATTTCCCCACTTGTCTATTGTCAAAAAGGCATCAAAAGGGCAAGCCGCCGGCTATAAATATTACCCTTAAAATAATAATATTTATTATTAAGGAAAAAATACTCTCCGCGCACAACAACATAAACAAATTTTTTCTCTTTTATTTTTTTACTAACTACTTTAAAACTGTGTTGTCTGATTCTGTTTATATTGTTTCTAAAACTGTTTATCTAATTAAATTGTTAGTAAAAAAGGAAAAGAGAAAAAATTTGTTAATTTGTGAATGTGCCGAATTTTTGGTTTTAAGTTTGTGATGGTTCTTCATTGGTAGCGGAGATAAAGAAAAATAATGTATTTTGGACGAATGTGTGATGTAACTATTTGAAACCGTCAAGAAGTCGGCAAAGTCGACGAAACGTTGGTTGAACAATAAAAAATTTACACAAAAAACTTGTCCTTAATTCCCATTATAAACCTTCGAAATAATACACATTATGGACAAAAATGATAATAATAATTTATATTATGTGTAAATTAGTTTTTTTTTGCTTAAACAAAACAAAAGTATCTATATTTATTTTTATTATTTTATATTAAAAAAAATATGTTATTATCTGTACTTTCATCGAGTACAATGCTAATTACGTCACTAAACAATCATTTTTGACCTGTGCGTCAATAATTTTGGACATACATATCTTTAATACAACGATGAACTATTCTGGTTGTTTCTGGCATTTCTTTAATTCTCTCAAATATTTTGTTTTTTTATTTGGCAAGTCATTAACTAAATGCTTGGGACAATTTATGAATACGTTTTTCAAAAATTCGCCGTCTATAAACGGTTTTCCGTTTCTACCTACCAATGATAAAAGACCTGCAACAAAACTTGTAGATGTAGCGTAACAAAACTCTTTAAAAAAAGTCTTTTATTTTCTAGTATACTATACTTTTATGTAAATCAAAATATGTATGTTTTGGTAGTGAAGTGGGTCACTTGGTGACCCTCGGATCATAAGTTGCCGACGCCTGATTTAAATAATTCAAATATCAATAAAAGAATTATAATCTTAGGCAGGGTTACAAATTGTTATGGAGACAGTGGCGGATTAAACTGTTGTTTTTTTTTGTTTTTTTTGTTTTGCGCCCCTTTATTCTCAAATAATTCTTACCTATATGTACATAAAATAAAACACCTTAACTTATATTGTTAAAAAACGATATATATATATATTAATGTGTATCGTTTTAAAAGTATCCATTTTTTTATTGTTTATACATGAAAATCTTGTATAGCTATATCTAGAAATAAAAATCCTCCAGCAAGGAGGGGAGCTCTTAATTTTAATATTTAGAGCTCGATCATTAATTTATAAGTTTTCTTGTTTGTAACATACTTGTTGTTAAATAAATTTCAATTAATTTTTAAGTATCGTAAAAAAATACCTATCTCTTACTATACCAAGTTAATAATTTGAAATAATTTTCTTACAGAGAGTAGCAGAGTTGTTGATTTTTAAGTGGGTGTCATCTGCTTGATGCAAATAAACATAAACGTATTTATATTTATTTATATACACTCAACAGCAAAAAATGATTGGATGAAAGGCAGTCGAGAAATAAATAAAAAAGATTAATATAATAAAGGAGTATTTATTGGAATGTTTTCTTTTTATAATTCTTTATGAAACCGACCTTTCGGAGTGATCGTCCCTCTTTCTTCAGAGTCTATGACAATTAAATGTGATTGGCCATCAATATTATTATCATAATTACAAATTATTATTAATTTTAAATTATAAGAAAATACTTTTTTTGATTATTATATAGACTAAAATAAATACGGATCTTCTATAAAACAATCTTTAAACGTTCAATCAACAACAATAATGTTATAGAATTTAATGTGAAGTATTGGGATCGCCTGACCCTTTGAGAGTTTCTATCTCCAAGATGAAAAAAGTTAATTTCACTTTGTGACTTCTAGGTGGAAGTAATCGAGGCCCTTAATAGTTTGAAACGGAATTCAGAACATAAAACCAGATATTGTAGTTTCCAGAGGCTAAAAATCCATTGGTTCGTGTATGTATGTATGGGATAAGTGGAAAATAGTATGACGCACTATTCTATGCCTAAAGATTATCTCTGAAGATAAGCTAAGAATAGATTAGGGATTAGATAGGGACATTGGGAGGGGGGAAGATAGGGAGAGTGGTTGGTGTATGATGGGGGAATGGAGAAGGGTATATAAGGGGGAGAGTGATAGTGATAAGATCAGTCTGTTTCAAGCAGTGGAGGATAAAACATCGACTGTAAGTATTAAAATATGCCCTCTCCACCTTCATCCACCCTCTCAGCTGACTCCACTCCTCAATAATAAACAACCCTCCATCCCTTATATTAATTATATACCTACATAGGCATAATTACAGAAACCATTAAATATAATTTTATTTTTCTTTCAACTTTTTTTAGGTAAGTAGAAATCGTGTGTGTGTTTGTAGCGAAAAGTGAATATATTTTGAGGTTTCGATAACCCAATTAATTCCTGACATCTGACTAATTTAAAAATCAATATATTTCAGATACCTTCATTCTTTTCTACGAATCTATACAATAATTTTAATTTTTGATTTAGCAATTTTTTTTTTAATTAATTTATTTTATATTATTTAAAGCTAGACAAGTGAAACAACAAGTGAATGTGTGTGTGATTTTCTTCGTTCTTTACGAGTACCGCTAGTATTTTAAAACACGGTTAAATAATTAAATAATGTGCTTTAAAACACAATAAAATATTAATTAATTGCATCTGTATAATTTCAAGTCTCTATTTCAAATGGATTCCGAGCTGCAGGGGGGTCGAAATTGGCTCGAAGTGGGCTTGGTAAATATGGGTAAATTTTACATACACTACACATTCTTCTTCTTCTTCTCATTCTCATTTATGACAATAATAAATTTTTTAAAGGGAAATATTATATAGTATATCAATTATAATTTCACTTATAAACAAATTCTTGTTTAAATTTAAATACTGAAATTCACTCAAAATCTATGCAAATAATAATATATTATATATGATATAGGAAATATTTATTTCGACTGAAAATACAAGGGAAACTTTCCGCTGTCATTGTCTCTAAGAATTAGTAGTATAATAATTTAATAAGTAATAAATAAAATTGCTAAGTTCATATTTTTTATCTAAATTAAATAGTTGTTGTGATAAAAATTCGCAAAAATTATTATGAAAAAAATATTTAGTGATTTCAAATTTGATTCCATTCCAAGATTAGACGTTACATTTTTAAATTAATTTGTGATCGTGAATAAAATATTAATATCTGGGTAACGAGTCGATGTGTTCTTTGCTATTATAGAGTAAGACGCACAGACCTGCTTCAGGGTTTGCCTTTCTGCCCACGTGAGCTCATGATTCTTCTAACAAGAGAATCATGTCCTATCCCTATTCCTATCCTAATTTAATCCTTATTATCTCATACCCTTATTCCTTCGAAACAGAAACATATCGAGAGTATAATTTTATTTGTGCGGGAGTGTTAATGTGTTCCTGTGGAGTCAGCATCCCAGGTCCAGGCTCGAGACGTTGGCTCTTAAGGTAATATATCTATTTAATAACCTATTCTTATAATGAAATAACTTAGGAAATAATCTAAATTTTTCATATTAATTTTTCCAAAATTTTCTAAAAAGAACAATTAAAATAGTTAATATATTAAATAAAATTATATTCCAAAATTTTTTATAAAAGAATACATTAAATTCACCATATAATTTTACTAATATCATGTTTTTTTTTTCTTTTTCAGGTAGGTCCACGTCCTACTAATAGTAACATTTAGATTAAGTATTTGATTTTTTTATTTACTGTAAAATCAAATCCTTCATCTTTTCCATCCTGTTCCATTTAATTTCCTGCCCTTTCGTCATTCCTCTCTCGAATCGTAAATTATTATGAAATTTTTATAGATTACAAATTTGATTCCATCCCAAGATTACACGTTGCATTTTTTAAATTAATTTATGATCGTGAATAAAATATTAATATCTGGGTAACGGGTCGGTGTGTACTTCTTTTCTATTATAGTGTATGAAGTACATACCTATTTCAGTGGTTTGCCTTTCCTGCCCACGTGAGCTCATGATTCTTCTAACAAGAGAATCATGTCCTATCCTTAATCCTATCCAAATTTAATCCTTGTTATCTCATACTCTTATTCCTTCGAAACCGAAACATATTGCGAGTATATTTTTATTTGTGCGGGATTGTTAATGTGTTCCTGTGGCGTCAGCATTCGAGGTCCGGACACGAGACGTTGGCTATTAAGGTAAAATATCTATTTAATAATCTATTCTTATAATGAAATAAGTAAGAACTACTCTAAATTTTTCATATAAATTTTTTCAAAATTTTCTAAAATAGATAATATATAAATTTTATTTCGAATATATATATAAAAAATACTTTAATTTGACTCTACTATTTTACTAATAATATTTTTTTCTTTTTTCAGGTAGGTGCACGTCCTACCAATAGTAACATTTAGATTAAGTATTTGTTTTTCTTATTTACTAGAAAATCAAATCCTTCATCTTTTCCATCCTGCATCCTGTTCACCTTTAATTTCCTTCTCTTTAATCTTTCCCTCTCGAATCCTATCACGAGTATATTTTTATTTGTGCGTGAGTGTCTGTGTGTTCCTGTGGTGTCAGCATTCCAGGTCCGGACACGAGACGTGGGCTGTTAAGGTAAAATATCTATTTAATAATCTATTCTTATAATGAAATAAGTAAGAACTACTCTAAATTTTTCATATAAATTTTTCAAAATTTTCTAAAACGATCTACTAAAATAGATAATATATTAAATGAAATTATATTCCGAAAATTTTTATAAAAAATTACTTTAAATTCACCATATAATTTTTCTAATATGTTTTTTCTTTTTTCAGGTAGGTGCTCGTCCTACTAATAGTAACATTTAGATTAAGTATTTGATTTTCTTATTTACTGGAAAATCAAATCCTTCATCTTTTCCACCCTGTATCCTGTTTACATTTAATTTCCTGCTCTTTCGTCATTCCTCTCTCGAATCATAAATTATTATGAAATTTTTTTTATAGATTTTAAATTTGATTCCATTCCAAGATTACAGGTTGCATTTTTTAAATTAATTTTTGATCGTGAATAAAATATTAATATCTGGGTAACGGGTCGGTGTGTACATCTTTTCCATTATAGTGTAAGAAGTACATACCTACTTCAGGGGTTTGCCTTCCTGCCCACGTGAGCTCATGATTCTTTTAACAAGAGAATCATGTCCTATTTCTACTCCTATCCAAATTTAATCCTTATTCCTGTGAAACCGAAACATATCGCGAGTATATTTGTGCGGGAGTGTTAATGTGTTCCTGTGACGTCAGCATTCCAGGTCCGGACACGAGACGTTGGCTGTTAAGGTAAAATACTCTTATCATAATAAGTAACTCTAAATTTTCCATAATAATTTTTTCAAAATTTTCTAAATAGATCAATTAAAATATATAATATATTAAATAAAATTATATTCCCAAAATTTTTATAAAAATACTTTAATTTCACCATATAATTTTACTAATAACATGTTTTTTTTTTTCAGGTAGGTGTACGTCCTACTAATATTAACATTTTCATTAAGTAGAAATAAATTAATTAATTCAAATTCAAAATTATCTATATGCAATTTTGTAATCTTTTTCATTTTTAATAAATTTATTTTAAGATATTTCTTTTAAACAATTTCGCCTTTATATTATCAGTTTAATAAAATTATTTCATATGGATAGATAATAAAATTTCAATTTTGGTTAAAAAATAACATTCAAGTATAAATAATTATTAAATCAATCACTTTTAAAAATAATCACCTTATTTGAATATCACCCTCTAAACTTCAATCAATTTTCTGTTTCTGATCTAATTCATGAGTCAATGTCGAACTTTCTCTCATCCTTAACTACTTTCTATACTACACTCAGATTTGAAAATTTCTATATTTGTTTTTTCAAAACGGATTTTTTACGAAATTTTAAACAAAATGTCTAATGCTTAATACTTTGATTCGATACAAATGCAGTGTTGGAGACATTGCATTTGTTTCGGAAAAGGTCTTTTAACAATTACTTTTTTCAAGTGTAGCGTATTTTGCAACAAATACCGTGTCTCCTATTTGTCTCAAAACACGTATAGCCTTGAAATTTTCATTATTTTCTTCTTTCACAATTCAAATTGAGTTTCTGAGAGATTTGAAAAATAAAGAAAATATTTAAACTTTTAAAATTATCACTCTCTAAGTATATTATATGATTTGCGATCAAAGTTATATTAATGATCCCCCTTTAATTATTATTTATTTATCTATCCATGTGGGGGTGGTGACAGCTGCCTACTCGTGGTGCCCCTCGTACTCGCTAAACAGCTGTCTATGTCTCTGCGTATAAATTAACGATCGAGACATAATCATATATAATAATTAAATTTGCATAATATTTTACATACACTACACATTCTCATTAATGACAATATCACTTATTATATGAATTTTTACAAAAATATAATAAAAAAACTTTCTTAATTTTAATAACTAAAATTTAATCAAAATGTATGCAAATAATAATATTATTATAATATAATTATATATGAAATGTGAAATATTTATATTCGACCTAAAATATATTACAGTGGATTCTTACCCATGGTAAATCAATACAATATTTACACATGGGTGTACTTCTTTGCTATTATAGGTAGAGTAAGAAGCACAGATCTACCTCAGGGTTTTGCCTTCCTGCTCACCTGAGCTCATAATTCTTTTATTAAGAGAATCAAGTCCTACCCCTAATACTATCCCAATTTATTCCGTATTCCTTCGAAACCGAAATGTATCGCGAGTATATTTTTACTTTTATGCGAGTGTAAGGGTATCATCCTACTTACTCTGCATTCAGATCCAGGCGCGAGACTTTGGCCGTTTAGGTAAGATATCTATTTATTTCTTGATTCTTATAATTAAATTAAATAATAATTAATCTAAATTTTTCATATTTTTTTTTGTTGATTTTTTTACAAAAGACCTTATGAAATATAAATATAATATATTAAATTGAAAGTTTTTGTGCCGAGGGTAGCAGAATTTTTATATATTGAACGAGACAATAAAAGAATGTGTCTTCTGCTGGAATGCATTAATTAATTCAAGCAGAAGACACACTCTTTTATTGTCTCCTTCAATATAATATATTAAATATAATTTTCTTTACTGATGTGCTGTCTAAATGGCCTTTGTTCCCGGTAAAAAATATACATTTATAATTTTATTACGAATATTTATATTAATAAACTCCAACGGATTGTTGCTAAACTTTATCCAAATTCATTTGAAATATTGATATTTTTATTCCTTTATTATTAATCAGATATCACTTACTATTTGCAGTCCATGTTGACTTAAATTCAAACATAATCATCGATTCTCTTATAATACTTGATGAATAATAAACATTCTTCATTGGATTTTCATCTTTTCAATTATTATTGTTAGCCATTGCTAAAGACATGGTGGGATCGACTTAAAATCAAAAATATCTATTGATTCTTATCTAATTCTATCACCCTTGAGTTGTTTACCATAAAAGAATTTAGTCTTTTTTGATTTTAAGTCCATTCATCCACATTTTCAGTAGATGTTGCCATTGTATTGTATAGAATCGCGTCAAGAAGACCCACCAGGACCACAAATTTGTAAACCAAAAGCATTCGAGGCGAAATTGACCCTTGAAGCTCTTTATAAAATATGAACAAAAATTAATTTTTATTTTTTTACCAACAAAAAGAATAATCTTTAATTTTTCCTATACTAAATTCAAGTCAGATCATCTTAAATATTAACTTCATTCAATATAAAATAACTTTTAACTTTAATAAAAATTCAATATTATTATCTCAAACCAACTTTAATTAAATTCTTAATCGATAAATTCAAATTCAAAAATTGTAACATAAAATTAATTTTTTTCTTTTAAATTAATAAAATTTCATTTTGTCATAAAAAACTAATCGAATTTCGCATATCCTTATTTATCTGTGTAATCTTGCGTGATCCCGCCACTCTCACCTTAGTTTTAAGCTCGGGGTAGGAAAAGCTTTAAGAGACCTCAAAAATACTAGTCGAAAGATAAACCAAGTCCGTTGTAACCCTAATTTGGAAGCTCACTTGAACGGCTCAGACATCTCCCAATTCCAAATTTATTTAACTCTATTTTATCTATTCAGGGCAAGTGAGCATACACACGACTAATTTATTTCTGGATCTGTGCGGGTTCTATACCACACAGAACTGCACGATTTCGAGGATTGGTCGAAAATCGTGTTCAATATATAATTTATTTGCTTGAGCCTATAGTTTCGAAGGTTTGATTTTCATCATGTCTTTTTAATTAGAAATATCTCTTATTTCTCATGGGCTCAAGCTTGAGTTGTTTACCAAAAAAGATTTTAGTCTTTTTTGATTTTAAGTCGATTCTTCCACGTTTTCAGCAGAGGTTGCCATTAATAGTCAAAACATCAAAAATGGAATACAATAAGGTTATTCCTCTAGTATTAGATAAGAATCGATTGTTATTTTTTATTTTAAGCCGATTCCTCCATGTCTTCAGCAATGGTTATCAATAATAACCGAAACGTTTAAAATCAAATGTTGAATTGTTATTCCTCAAGTATTAGATGAGAATCGATGGCTATTTTTGAATTAAAGTCAACATGGACTGCAAATATCAAGTGATATCTGATTAATATTAAAAAGGAATAAAAATATCAATATTTCAAATGAATTTGGATAAAGTTTAGCAACGATCCGTTGCAGTTTATTTTTCTAATGTTTATAAAAAATTTTAGAGAAAAATAATTTTTCAAAAATATTTCTACAATTGCCTGTTATCAAAATATTTAATTTCTTAGGGTTGTTTTCTAAACATTAGCGAAACAACTTTTTTTCTTTTTTCAATTTTTAAAAAAATTTCTATTGAAAAGGAGAATTTCTCCTTAAACGTCTAGTTTCAAAATAAACGTTCCAAGATTGTTTTATAAAGATTAGTATTTTTTATTATCTTTACTAGCTGCAAGGCCTGCCTTCTGCGGCCTTCTTGCTATCCAGGGGGCTCGCCCCCTTGACCCCCACCCCTCGAACCCCACTCCCCCCATGGCTAGATTTCTATAACAACAAAACTGATTTTCTATATGCATTCAGATAATTGATTTGATTAAAATATCAGTTAAAATATTTATACGGTAATTAAAGACTGATGATAAGGTCAAATCTTCGAAACTAGTCTCAAATATAAATAAATTATAAGGAAAAAAACTTGCATTACTAATCGGATATGCACAGTGTGTTAAATGTGCTAAATAACTAATCTTTTATCAATATTACTATTAACATATAGTATATTGCTTTGAACTAAAACTGTCCGCCTGTATCTATGCAACTGATATACGCCACTGGATCTTAATAGCCTACCCTTCAGGCGTCCTTGTTAAATGAATATTTTTCATAATGTTTAAAATTTGACGGCCATCTACCATGAGATCATTTTTCTAATTAGCAACGGCGGTGCCAGGGGTGGGTTGGGCGAGCGCCCAACCTGAAATTTTTGTAGGCCTTAACACCTCGATTTCACTTAGTTATTATTTTTTAAGGGTTGAAATTTAATTTAAATTACACACAATTAATTATAATTATTTATTGAACACCAACAAATAATACAATATAAGTACGATGTTTCGATAAACTTATTCTGGTATCTTTCTCAAGAATGAGCACCCACATCTATTTTGGATTGAAGTAGGTGCTCAAGCTGCTCATACTTAAGATCGATCGTAGAATAACTATCGAAACGTCGTAGTAATATTTTATTATTTGTTCATATTGTATTACCGTGCATTCCTCGGTGGCTCCAGGTTATTTTTTAAGAGTTGAAATTTAATTTAAATTACACATAATTAATTATAATTATTTATTGAACAATATAAGTAAAAACAAAAAAAATTATTGCGAGCGAAACTAGGTCTTTCAGGTACTACATATTAAAAGACAAATTAAAATTGTTGGTCATTGTCATTACAATATATTTTGATAAATCAGATTATTATAAGATACTTAAATAATCATTTCTATTTTCTAAATTGTACAATTGTAAAAAAAATCCGGTACATAATTAAAAAATTCAAAATCACGTTTATAAATTTGATAAAGAGTTTCAGCGTCCCTTCGAGAAACTTCATGAAAATAATCACAAGCAATGTTCCAAGAATCTGCGCCTGATTGGGACAAATCCTCTAATTTTATGTATTTATTGAAAGGCGTCAAATCGGGTCGGCAATATTCCCAAAAACGACCCCAATGCGGGTCAAGGCACTGGCCATCGTCACGGATTATCCATCGGATAAATTTTCGAAATGACGGCTGTCTCTTTAATGTGCCATTTGCTCTTAATGCTTGTATTTTCAAAAGTGGCCAGTGATCTCCCAAAATGGCTGGTCCCCAGGTTTTCGCCTTTAAATTAAAATTATTTATTATTAACATCGTGTCAATGATTTATAAGTTTAATTATAGATTCGTAAGGATGTGGACAATATATATAATATACCTATATAAATTTTTACTTTACCATACAGGGTATGGTCAAGTATTGTAATCATGGATGAAAAAAGTGTTTTTTGCTTCGTTTTTTCGAAATATCTCAAAAACAGTAGAAACTATTTTGGTTAAACAAATTAAGCAAAACCATGGCGTTTTGGTCTACAAAAAAGCCCAAAGAATGATCATCGACGAATTTATATTTTTTAAGATATTAATTGTTTTGTCAAAATATCTGTTAGTTTACGCTCTAGCTCAAAAACTAGTGTGAATATTAATTCGAAATTTCACCTGTAGTTTTGGTGCATTGAAATTAAGATCTGATTAGATTTTATTTGAAATCGAACCCAAAATGAAGGGGGGGGGGGTAAAAATTAAAATTATAAGATTTTTCTAACTCAAAAAAAGTTATAATTATTTTCTGGGGCCAAAATTGGGGGAGGGGACATAAAAATAGATCTATCAATAAAAGTTCTAGAAAATTGTTTTCTGCATGTAAGGAAATTGGTGAAGCTTAAAAATTACCAAAACTGCATGCTGAGATAGTCAATTTTTGATGATAATTCATATTAAATTTCTCTTTATTGGCTAAAATATTGATTTAATCGAATAAACCTAAAGAGAAAATTTAATTCTCTACAAAAAAGGTCCTTTAAATTAAATCTTTCTGATTAATGGTTTTCAAGATAGAGGAGTTTAATGATTTATCAGCATACAATATTTTCTCTTATTAGCTAAAATATTAAATTAATCGAATAAACCTACTAGAACAAATTTCTAGAGAATTCAATTTTCTACAAAAAAGGTCCTTTGAATAAAAATCTCTCCGATTATTGGTTTTCAAGATATAGGAATTTAAAGAAATCAACATGAAATAATTCTAAGTACAGATCCTCTGCATGCGAATCAGTAAGCAAAGTTGATTTTTCATTTCTCGGTTCACATCGGTTAAGAGTTAAAACGAACCGAACCGAACCGAAGCGAACCGAGAATCACAACGCAATGGAAATTGATGCAAAATATTTCCATGTTTTCTAATATAAAGAATAAAAAAAATCATTTTTTTTCTTTTATTTTTCTAATAAGTGAATGCATGTAAATATATTACATGATCAGACAAGTTAAGCGACATAATTCGTGACTAGTTATTGGGTAGGTGACCTCCAATGGAAAAAATTCTACTAGTTAATAGACAATAGTATCTTGTCGATTTTCGGTAACATCCCTTAAACAACTAAAAAGGGTAGCTACCCTTAGTAAAAATTTCTCATTAATTAATGGTTTCAGGACGATTCTAGAACAATTTTAATTCATCAACTATAAATATGACAAGAATTAATTTTTATGATTAAGCCTAAGGGGGTGACTGCCCTTCATTCAAAATTTCATAAAATAAATGATTTCTTCTAGATTCTAGGGCAATTCTAAATCACCAAGTATGAATATGGATTGAAATAAATTTCCTCGATCAACTCCTTCATTCCCTAATGGGGGGTAACTACCCTTAATTTAAAATTTAATAAAAACGTAGTTTCTAATAGATTCTAGAGCAATTCCAAATCATTAAGTATCAATATGATTTGAAATAAGTTTTCCGATCCAACCTTCATCCCCTAAACAAGGTGACTACCCTTAATTTAAAATTTCACTAAAAAATCATTTCTACTAAATTCTAGAGCAATTCCAGATAATTAAAAATGAATATGACCTGAAATAAGTTTTCTTTGATCAATCTTTCATCCCCTAAAGGGGTGACTATACCCTTAATTTAATATTTCACTAAAAAAATGATTTCTACTAGATTCTAGAAAATTCCAAATCACTAAGTGTAAATATGACCTAAAATAAGTTTTCTGATTAACCATTTATTTCCTAAAGGGGTGACTACCCTTAATTCACTAAACAAATGATTTCTACTAGATTCTAGAAAATTCGAAATTACTAAGTATGTATATGACCTGAATTAATTTTTCTTATTAACCTTTCATCCCCTACTCTACATGATTCTAGGTTAAGTATTGACTTGGGTTCTGGGATTGTTAAATAAGTTAGTAAAGAAAATCTCGCCCGTTAGATAAAGGTCCCTGATTCAAATCTCTGCAGATCCTTATCTTATACCAGTAACAATCTTTTCTTTATTTTCTAATTAAATTTAGTTTAATAAAATTTCAGTTGATGATAAAGTCAGAATATATCAACGATACTCAGATTATTTTTTGTTTTTGAAAATAAATAAATAAATATTTTGTCTACATCCCTACAAATCTTCACTTAATTTTAACATTGAATTAATAGACTAAAATACCTGATAAGTATATCTTCCGTAGTATGACGCTAATATTCGATCTCGATATGCAGAAACAAGCCTTGAAAATGGATGTCGAACTAACATGTATCGTAAACCAATATTTGGATCTAAAGCTTCGTCAGCATTTTCTGCTGTTAATCCTTTTAAATGGCTGAATAGGAAAAAAAGGTAAATTAAGAAAGAAAAATAAGGAATGAGATTAACAAATCTCCAGAATTAATATATTAGCTAATCTTCTTCTATAAAATTAAACCGGCCAAGTGAGAGTCGACCACGCAAACCGAGAGTTTAACATCTTTTATAAAGTCTTCCAAAATACTTAAAAATCAAATTTGTTTTTATTTTTCGCTTATAAAGAAAGAATGAGTGAATTTGTGGAATATTTTTATAAATTTATGTTTTAGTAGTGTGGAAATTCCGTTTGGTACAAAAATGGTGTATGGTAAATGGTTATACTTAGATGTCCTCCTATGGATGGATTTGGATTTTTTTTTATCATACCTCCCTGTAGGGAGGGTATGGTCAATATTGCAATCGTGAATGAAAAAAGTGTTTTTTTATAAATATCTCAAAAACGGCTGAAACTATTTTGATACAAAAAAATTGAGTCAAGCCATGGCGTGAAGGTCTACAAAAAAGCTCTAAAAGCGAACATCGAAAGAATTATATTTTACGAGATATTAATTATTTTGTCAAAATGTCTGTTAGTACACGTTACCAAATTTTGTGTACGCTCCAGCTCAAAAACTAGGGTGAATATCAAAACTAAATTTCACAAGTAGCTTTGGTGTATTGAGATTTAGAGCTGATTAGAATTTGATTGAAATCGAACCCAAAATTAAGTGGAGGTGGGGGGGGGTAAAAATAAAAAATTATAAAATTTTCAAATTAACAAAATAAAAAATGAAATATACTATAAAATGAACCTATAATAAAAAATACATAAGTGATGCCTCGTAATAATGGAGTTGGGGAGGGGGCAATGAGTTTTGTAGGGACCACCCGTGTCCCCCGTAACTAAGCCCCATGAAGACAACCTCATTGATTTCTCTTTATAAATGTGATTAGGAATGGTTTTATTCACCTGTGAAGCTCCGCTGGGTATCGATGATATCTTTTTTTCCATCGACTAAATTGAGATATAATATTTGTTGAGCCGACTTTATGCAACCAACAAAACACAATTTTTTTCTCTCGATTAATAAGAAAGTGTCTAGTATCAAACGGAATATTTTTACAATATTCATTTGTATGAATTTCATTTATAATTGTTCTATTTCTCCTAATAAAAACAACACTCTTGTTCACACTTCCAATATAACACTGATTCACAAATAAACGATAATAAATTAACACATTTAATAATATAATGCAAATTAAACAAACATTTTCTTTCCACTCATGCATTTTGCTCTCTCGTTTTGTTGTTACAAAACAAAAAGAACAAATAAATTTTTGTTAGCTTTCCTTCCATATACATATTATCTTATCTTTATACAATGAACAACTAACTTCCTTGAAAACAAGATTTAAAAGTTTTATAAATTATTATCTACTAAAATGTCGCTTCAGACTTGATAATATTTTGAAAAGAATAAATTTTATAAAGAGAAATCAATGAGGTTGTCCTCTTCTTGATGAAAATAAACATATACATAATTTTATATATAAAGAATATAGATATGTACGTTCCCATTATAGGTTGGTCCTTATTTTGGGTATTTTCAAATTTTTATTCTTCCATGGTTCAAAATAAATAAAAAAACATATCCCCCAAGTTTCAGTTCTCTATTTCAATTTTAATCTGTGCCCACAGCGATGTAAGTTTCCCATCTAAATAATATGGGGTTTTTGGAATTGAACTATCAATTTTTTATTCCGGCCAAAGTAAATAGTTCAAAAATTTTGAAACTTTGTAGACTTTATCCTTATAATAGTAGCTATCCTTCAGAATTTTTACAGATTTGTATCTATTATAATTTAAGAGTTACAGCTAGATAAAATACTGCTATATCTTAGTGTTACTAAGTTATAGACTCTAAAATTATATTAGCTAAAAATCTGTAAAAATTCTGAAGGATAGCTACTATAATAGCTATTATAAGGATAAAATCCACAGAGTTTCAAATTTTTTAAGCCATTACTTTGGCCGGAATAAAAAATTGATCGTTCAATGACAAAAACCCCATATTATTTGAGAACTTGCATCGCTCTGGGGCAAAGGTTAAAATTGAGATAGCACTTGAAGCTTGGGCGATATTTTTTTTATTTATTTCGAACTACATGAGACTCTGGCAGCATGAAAATTCGAAAATATCCAAAATAAGGGCTACCTTAATCCCCATCTTATATAAAGAAATTAATAATTAATAGGGATTGTGGTGTTGGTGCAAGGTGAAACATCTTTGATAAAAGTAAATAAATATTATATGAAATATTCATTTACTATGAGTTAAGATTTCTAGGTCACTTGTTTCACATTAAAATTAAAAAAATAAAAGATGTAAATTTTTTCAATATATATTTCGAGTTATCATTCTGTACTTTGCTGAAGATGAGCTTACAGCTCGAAATATATATAGTTTTTAAGGAATTTGGTGAAACATTTTTTAAAATTATTGGATAAAAAATACTTGGTAGGTTTACATTAAGATATAAAAATAAATTCGTTTTATTTTTTTATCTTAATGTGAAACCTACCAAGTAATTTTTATCCAATAATTTCGAAATATATATGTTGAAAAAATTTACATCTTTTATTTTTTAATTTTAATCTTAAACAAGTGATAAAACAAAATTGAGTTTTGAATTCGATATATTTCGGGGGTTAGCCCATCATCAGGAGTCTAAGAAAACCTACCTCGTATCTTAGTTTTATTATTATATTAAAATGTTTCACCTAGAACTAACACCGAACTGCTTAAAAGTTATTAAACAAGTGACCTAGAAATCTTAACTCATAGTAAATGAATATTGCATATAATATTTATTTACTTTTATTTTTATAAAAATTAATGTATGTCCCTCTGTCTGCCAGTTTGTCTTTTATGCGTTCGCGGATGCTTTATCCGATTGAGTTAAAACTTTGTAGGTTTTATAAATATTTGTGAAATCTACCTAGTAATCTAATTTTAATCTTATTAAATATGATTCACGTCGAACTAACACACCATGCTCCATGAAAAAATATTATTTCTTCACTAATTCTACTAGTATTAACAAAAAATTAAAAATTAATTATAAATTTAAATTTAGGGAACGAAGAAAAGTTTACTTTTATTACAGACAAAAGGATCAGCCGGGGCTCGAACCGGGATCTTTGCATGTGTACTGCAATGCTTTGTCATAAGAGTCTTAACTCCTATATCCACTAAGCTACTGATCCCTGAACTCCAAACTAATACCTTTTGTCTATATGAATTATGGAATTTCTTTTTAATCCTCTCCTCGTTCATTTTTCGCAGCCTAGGCCTTGATTCATTAATTAAACAATTAAATATTCCAGCGCCTCCCAATTAATTATAAATTTCCCAAAATAATATTTTCTCCATCTAAACTAGCATTATATATATATATATATTTTTTTTTTTTTTTTTTTTTTGAGAGTCTGAAATTTTCAACAAATATAATATATTTTAAAGAGATTAATATTCTCCTTCTAAAACAACCAAATGTCTTAATTTCTTCAATGAAAATAATCGAATTCGATTATCCCAACTTAAAACGCATATTCTTGGGTGTTTTTAATTAAAGAGAAAAAATTTAATTATTAGGACAAATTCTAGGATTTTAGTAGAAATATTTTTATATTGCGATATCAGAATGGATTCATCCCATCAGGAGTCGAACCTGAGAACTAACATGCTTTCCGGCTCATACTCCGAGACAAAAATAAATATTTCTAGTAAAATCCTAGAATTTGCCCTAAAAATATGAAATTCTTTCTCTCTTAATATACATTGGTTAATTTTAACCCGAGCTGATTTTTTGAAAAACATTCCAACTATTTTCGAAAAAAAGATGATCAAATCTTTTAGTTATATGTTTTTAATTAAACTAACAGGGGGGTAAATAAAAATAAACAAAAAGTGTTGAAAAAATAAACAATTAAAAAAAATTAGTTTATTATTATTTTATTTATTTGTTAAAATATTGTATCTGTAAGGTCACCTAGCCCCTTTATGGCACAATTTTACTCATTTAAATTACAAAAAAAAAAAAAAAATGATACATGATTCAATACAAAAACATTGGAAAAAAATGACAAAAATAAGTATATTATACAAAAATAATAGATATATTAGATACAGAAATAATATGTTTATCTATATCTATATAGATATAGGTATTAGTATATTACATATATACACAATTGGGTGATTTTATAAATTTAATTTCAGGAAAATTACGATTTTTATTTGAAGCCAGAATTAAATAATATTGAAATAAAATTTATTATTTTTATTTTTCCAGAAATTAATGATCATATTAATATATATCCTTTTTGACTAACAGAAAAAATAAGCGAGTAAAGCTCTGCTGGATAGTTGTTATTGTATTTTTAACCGAATTATATTAATTATTAAAATTAGTTATAGGTACCCACACAGAAGGGAATATTGCAGCAATATTGCGATCCTTGCACAATATTTGCAATATTGCAGCAACATTGCAGTGGCAACATTCAAATTGTAATATTGCAGCAACATTGCAGTGGGAACATTGAAGTCTGATTGATTTTGCGTTAATATTCATATAAACTTTATAAGAAAACATTGGCAATGTTGCTGCAAGGTTCAGAGGCGGACATATGAATATTGCTGCAACATTGCAGTAATATTCCTGCAAGGTTTAATAATGCAATGTAATATTGCTGCAACATTAATTTCTGTCTGGGTAGGTTTCACTAATACTTATAAAATCTACCAAGTAATCTAATTTTAATTTTATTCAATATAGTTCACCTAGAACCTTCACAATGAACAAAATATTATATCTTCTCCAACTCTGGTACTTTTAGCAAGAATTAATTATAAATGCCCCAAAATAATTTTTCCCTTCTAAACAAACTGTTAAGATTATAATTTTATTTTTTTGAGAATCTTTGAGTTGAGGGGTGTATGGAGTATCCAAGTTAACTAATTTAAAGTTAATACTAGTGTTCAGGATAAAGGGGTGTTTTTGATTAAAATAACAGGGATGTAAATAAAAACAAAACAAGGGGTTGAATAAATAGACAATTAAAAAAAAACCTTTTTGTCTGATTTTATAGATTTAATATGTATAAGTAAAAAACGATTTCTATTTGAAGCCAGAATTAAATAATATTGAAATAAAATTTATGCGGTTATCATCAGGGTTTGGAAACTTGTGCACTGCAAGTCCTGATGATGGCAAATACAGGCAGAAAAACTGGCAAAAAAAGTTGATTAACTTTTATTTCGATCGCTTTCTACACTTTTACAATGTAATATGTAGTAAACCAAAAACCCGATGAGGGTATGGATGAAAAATAAATTAAATTACATTAAAATTAAAATATATCGCTCTTTACTAACAGAAAAAAGCAAAGCTCAGTCTGCTGGATATAATTATTATATGAGGCTTTGAGCGCAATAATGGACTAACCCACAATATTATAATTTTGGGTTTATCTGAGGAAATTATTACTAATATTGTTACCAGCTAAAGTAAAGTGGACCAAACCATCATTTGGTAGTAAAAGCTGGTTTGGTCCACTTTTCATTTGGTCGTTAACAATATTAGTAATGAATTTCCTCAGATAAACCAAAATTATAATTATAAGTAATGGAAGGCAGCCCTGGGGTGGTGAGGAAAGAAAAAATTAACACATATCCAAATAAGGTGTGATTTATTGGATTCCTTCCTCCTTTCCTTTCAAACCGACGTTTTGGAGGATTCTTCCCTCCTTCTTCAGGGTTTAAAGGGGCCAATGAAGGAAACAAATGAAATGCTTCCTTCCTCTCTCCAAGATAATTAAGAAAAAGAAGGAAAAAAAAATTGTTTTTCTATGCTTCTGCTAAAGAAGAAAAAAGTTTTAAACACTGCTTTGGAGAGAGAAAGGAAGAATTTTATTTCTTTTCTTCATTGACCCCTTGAAACCCTGAAGGAGGAAAGAATCCTCCGAAACGTCGGTTTGAAAGGAAAGGAGGAGGAATCCAATAAATTACACCTTGTTTGGATTTATGTTATTTTTTTCTTTCCCTCACTACCCCTGGGCTTCCCTCTCCATTACTTTCAATTAAAAGTTCTACCAGTCCGTCTCCCTCCAGAGAAAATTTTCGTGGAAATTAATGACACTGCTACCGACCAAATGCAAAGTGGACCAAACCATCATTTGCCAGTAAAAGCTGGTTTGGTCCACTTTTCATTTGGTCGTTAACATTATTAGTAATTAAGAAGGAGGGAAGAATCCTCCGAAACGTCGGTTTGCAAGGAAAGGAGGAAGGATTCCACTAAATTACACCTTATTTGGATATGTGTTAATTTTTTCTTTCCTCACTACCCCTGGGCTGCCTTTCATTACATTCAATTATTAGTAATTAATTTCCGCAGATAAACCAAAATTATAATTTTGTGGGTTACTTCATTATTGCACTCATAGCCTCATATCTTCACAAACTCAGGTACTTTTAGGAATAAACATACAAAAAAATTAATTATAAATATCCCAAAATAATATTTTCCCTTCTAAACAAGCTGATAACATTATAATTTTATTATTTTGAGAATCTTTGAAATTTTCAACAAATATAATATCTTGAATCGATTTAAAATGTCCATCTAAAACAGCCAGTGGTCGTAGTTTCTTCAATGAAAATAATCGAATTCGATTATCCCAACTTGAAACGGATATTAGTTTTTTATCCGGGCGAATTTTAATATTCGAAACACCTGGATTGGTTATTTTAATGTCTTTATGTTGTTTTAAAGTGAAATCCGGTGATGCACCAAGTGTAAACGTGTGAATAATGTCGGTTTCGTTTCCCTGGAAGGCGACTCCAGTCTGCGAGTCGTAACTGACCACCATGGAATTGTCCTGATAGCTGATTTTGGATATTTCTTTGGTCGTTCTCAAATCCCAAAGGACCACATGGCCTGATTCGTATGCGATTAGCACGCAAGGGGAATCCAAGTTGACAAATTCAAAATCCATAATCGCGCCCAGTTTGTCGGGTGTTTTTAATCTGATCAGACAGTCGGTGGTGATGTTATCCCAGGGCAACAATCCCAGATGATTGTTTTCCGGACAGCCGAGAAGACCGCCGAGTTGTTCGGTGTATTTGATTTTTGAAAATCCTAAATAATTAAAATGTCGCTCTTGATAACAAAAATAATCCCGATCAGGTTTGTATGTTTTAACCAGGCCATTTTTTGCTTGGACTAAAAGGGTTTCTTGTACATATTGAAGGCCGATGATCGGGACAGTCTTCTGCTGAAAATCAATCGGGATCGTGGAGCTGGCCGTGTGACAGTCCCACTCGGTGACCGTCCCGTCCCCCATGCCGCTCAGCAAGCGGGGGTAGCCCAAAGCGCAAAGGCTAAATATGCCTCCGTGATCATTGTCCATTAATTGAAAATAGGGATCGGGCGCTTGTCTTGCCATTTCCGTAAATAAACAAATATTTCCAAATACAAAATACTATATGTCAAAATCAAACTGGATTTTTAAATTTATACACAATATATAGCCAACGTGACAAAAAACTATCCCCTATAGATCAGCAATGGTGGTGAACCTCTTTGCACCGGCGGGAACAAATTGAATTTGAATTTGGACAAGAAAGAAAAACGATACGATCTTCAAAAATTTTAATATGGTGGTAGAAAGGACAGGGTTGAGCAATTGTTAGTTGAGCACACCTTCTAAAGGTGCCTGTACACCTGTAGACTTGCTAGATAAGATAGGAAATTCTTTATTATACAATTATAATATAATTATAGATGTAGATTTTTCATACATGATGAATATACGTTTTTTGTCAACTTTATTTTTGATGGGGACTTCGGGCTTGTGGCCTACAATTTATGCTCTTTGTACAAATTTGTTTGACTCTTCGTAGTTCATTCTAGAAAATATAACAAAAGAGTAAAAACAAAATTAATAATTATCCGTGGTTGATGAAGCCATTAGTAAAAAAACCTTGAGAATTTTAATTTGCTCCGCTCCAGTTTGGGCTTTAGAAAGGGATCGCAAAAGCGCTATTCATTTAGCTATTATATCCTTAATTCCTGGACTGGCCATTATGGCCAATAGCTCCTGAATAATTCCAATTGGACTATTACTTGGATTTTATTTATTTATTTATTTTACAAAATACATGGCATATCAACTACTAAGGTCATTAGTGCCACCGAGTTCCTGACTTCTTTTTTCTTTCTTCAATTCCATCTTCACTCTTCTATACATTAAGAAATGAAGAAAAAACAGAGGACCAAAACAAAAACCAAAGTCAAAGAAAACAACAACAAAAAATCAAAATCAACAATATAGCAAACAGAGAACAACAGAAAAACAAAACCTCCGACAAATCATATACCATATTCAAAACACACAAGAAATATCTACAAAAAATACATATAGGTAATAAGAAAATCAACCAAAACAGAATAATCAGGGCCGCGCCGACCCTCGGTAGCGCCTGTGTGCGAAACCTATGAAGTGCCTCTTTTTTTTTACCGTTGTGTTTCGCCATGAAAAATTTATTTATTTTTTTCAAATTTTGACCGAAATGTGTTCTCTTAGTTTTATATTATTTTCATAAATCACATACTACTAAAGGTCATTTGTGCCTGACTCTGTAACTACCCATGTACCTACCTACCTATGTCCCTCCTTCCAGGGGTGGGGGTTGGGAGGTGGGGTCCAGGGGGCTACTAAAGAGCCTGTGTCTGTACCTATATCATCACATACTACTAAAGGGCATTTGTACCTATGTTTGTCCGTCCCCCTGGGGGTGGGGGTTGGGGTCCAGGCGTGGGGAGTCAGGGATGTGGGGGTCCAGGGGTACTAAAGGACATTTCTCTCTGTTTCTGTACCTATATCACATACTACTAAAAGGCATTCTGTGTCTCTGTATGTACCTATGTTTCTATGTCCCCCCATGGGTTGAGAGATGGAGGGGGGGGGCAAGAGAGGGGGTTGGGTCCAGGGGAAAGGTGGGGGTTCAGGGCGTGCGGGGTCCAGGGCTAGGGAGTCCAGGGGGTAGGTTTACTAGAGTCGAGTGTGATCAGAGGTGGGGCCGAAAAATGTCGACATAATTATACTATTTTCACTCAAATTTAGGGAACGCGGTGTTGGTTTATAGTGAAACATTGTTAAAATTATTGTTTCACATGAAACACCACTAACTCCAACCTAATATAATTTTATTTTCACTCTTCTCTCTTTTCTGTTTGCGAAATCCTTGATAGTTTCATGTATATCTAAATCGTCTAATATAGCCTCCTCTATAGATATTGTTATTTTTGTTAGCTTTTCCTGCCTCAGTATTGAGCGCAGGTAATTTTTTATCAGTTTTTATTTAGAAAACGGCCTTTCTGCGTTTGCTGGTGTAACTGGCATAGTTAGCAAAATTTGTAATGCTATAGTAATTTTAGGGCATACTGCTGTCAAATTGCTTAAATATATAAATTCGAGAATTTTCACCACATCATTATTTATTTTTTTGAAAAAAGAATGACATGACATAATTTCTTCACACAAATCATCGGCGTTAATGTTATTCAATGAATCATTTGCTGAAAGATTTTCTTGGAAATGATTGGAACTGGTTCTTAATCGACTTTGATCTTGGTCATTACTCAGTTTAAATAAAAAATTAAACATGTTGTTGTGATTATTTAACAAATTAAATCTTTCTGTCTACTGAGCATAAAGCTTGATCTAATATATAAAAAAATACATTAATTTTAAAAGAGGGTTTTGGATCGTTTATACTATAAACTTTATAGTATGTCTTCGTGTTCATAATCAAAACTTTTTGGAGTTTTACGACGTCCTAGGGGTTTGGAAGTTTCAAATTCAGTCTCGATATCTAATTTTTCGTCAATTTTCATGATATCATTTACAATTTTGTCAAAATTGTCGTCGGTTCTAATTTCTATCAAAAACGCATTGCCGGACATTTGATTTTTATTTTGTAGTTTTTTAGTAAAAAAAAAATAGTTTCAATAATTGGCGCCCCTATTGCCCCGGCGCCTGTGTGGCCCGCACACTTTGCACACATAAGGGCGCGGCCCTGAGAATAATAATAAAAATAAATCGAAAACTATAATATATTAAATTTGTGAGAAAACCCCTGTTTCTTTTAAAAATAGAAATAAATTATTAAATTCTTTCGGATCTACTACAAAATATTCTTTAAATTTCATTGAATTTTAAATCTATCTCACAGGGTATTGTATAAAGGACACTATCAAAAGATGGTGTACATTCATTCTCTTATTACAAGAAACGCAGTGAGGCGGGGATTGTTTTTGTTGAAAAGATATTAATGAGAGAAGATACAATGACCTATCTTTAGTCTATTTAATATAATTTGTTGTTTTCTTGGTAAAGCCATCAGATTATATTTAGTTATTGTAGGAAACGTTTTCTTTAGATGATTATTTTCAATTTTGAGCCAGTCCTCTTTCCACTTATTAAAAATACATCCGTTTATATAATTTTTTAGGTCGAAATAATTCATAACTATGAAGTCTAAATTTCGTTTTAAAGCACTTGGATTTTGATAAGATGTATTCACTTTGGTCTGTGAGGGTTTCCAAGAACTCTGTGTCCTCGTAGACTGCTGAGATGCCGTTACTGAAGGTGCGGATCTATATATGGGCTTTTTTGGCTGCAGTCCAGAGCCCGGTGGATATAAAGGGCCCCCAGCCCCCCTTGAAGACAATGGACAATATTACGAATTAAAAAAAAATAATCTAAAATTTAAAATTTTTTTTTCTCCAAATTGCTGTACTTTCTTAAAGATTGTTTTAACTTTGTCAATCACTAGTTGTGAAGCTGAGCGCTCTTTCTCCAGGATGTCATATATAGAAAACAAATATAGGATAAGAATGTCGAACAATTCTTTCCATAAATTGTGATTTAACAAAGGACTGTGATGAGCAAATAAAGGAATTTGCAGCTCAGAAATGCAGAAAGATTGCTTTATAATTTATTTAACATAACTTTACATAACCTGTTAATTTATTTTGCAATAATTTCTTACAGTTGCTGTTTGTGTTAATATTAAATAAATAAAATATTTTATTGTCCTAATTTTTTTCATAAAACAGTTTTTTGACAAAATGGCAATTAATTAGTTTGATTAATTAGGTAGGCATCCAAGTAGTGTTTGCCCAGGGCCCCACAAATTCACGGTCCACCCCAGGCTAGAGCTGTTCTAGATAGCCATAAATAAACAAAAATCATAACATAACACATAGGTGAAGAAATAAACATAGAATAATAAAAGGCAACCTTAAATTCTACAAACCAGCTAAATAGAGCAGCTAGAGCAAAAACAAGGTTAATCGATTTCGGAGAAAATGAATTGATATCTTTAGGTTTAAGGTACGTTTTCTGCGGTGCGACTATCACGATGATCGTTCAACAATAATCGTGGAACGAGGAAAACGTACCTTGCCGACAGTCGCTCGAAGGAAAACAGCTCTATAAGAAATACAATGAAATAGTGCATCGGCAACGATCATCGATACATCGATAGCCGCACTGAGGAAAAGGTATCCTAAGGCTCAAAACGATTCATTGATTCATTATTCACATATAACTCAAAAGTTAAACTAACTAGTTCTTTATTTTGTTTATATAATAACATAAATATAATACTATTTTTACTTTCACATTTCTATTCATAGAATATAATGTGGAAGTATTGCGATGCCCTGTCTGGGTCCTGACTCTGAGAGCTTGTATCTCAAAGATGAAAAAAAGTTAATTTCATTATGTAATTTCTAGATGGAAGGAATCGATGGCGACTTAATAGATGCAAATCGGATTTAGCACACCAAACCAGAAATTGGGGTCCCCAGGGGCCAAAAAGTGCCCAAAAATCCATTGGTCAGTGCGTATGTACGTACCCCCCCTGCGTTTCGCAACCATAAGTCTCAAAGCTACGAAATTCGAAACATAAGCTCAATATAGACTAGAAGGAGTACATCAAGCTTTTGGTTGAAATCGGAAAACCGGAAGTTGGCATTTACATGAAAGATTTTTCGTTTTTTTTGATTTTCTCAAAAAACGGCTCTAACTTTAAAAATTAGTGTATTTATCAAGTGTCATAAGTTAATAGTTGTGTCAAATTTTTAATCCGATTGTAAAAAAGGAAGGGGTTGTAAATTAGGAGTGTCGAAAAATAAATATTTTAATCGTTCATATCTCGTCTTCGGAAAGTTGCAGAGCCTTGAAATTTGAAAGTTAAGCTATCTAGAGGCTACAAGAAGTATAACAAGATTTTGGCTAAAATAGAAAAACAGGAAGTTGATATTTACGTACGTAAGAATGTACCCCCCTGCGTTACGAAACCATAAATCTCAGAGATACGAAATTCGAAACTTAAGCTTCATATAGCCTAGAAAGAATACATCAAGCTTTTGGTTGAAATCGGAAGACCGGAAGTGGACATTTACATGAAAGATTTTTCGTTTTTTTTTGATTTTCTCAAAAACGGCTTTAACGATTTTTTTTTAAAATTAATGTTATTATCAAGTTCAAGACACTTGGTAAATACACTAATTTTTAAAAAAATCGTTGGAACCGTTTTTGAAAAAAATAAAAAAAACGAAATAAAGGAAAGGGGTATAAATTAGTAGTGTCGCGATGACTTCAAATAAATGAAAATGTGAAAGTTGTATGGTGAACACACCACATGTTTTCTTTTATTACATAGAACCATTTTAAGCTTGGGGAAATCCTAATTCGATTTAGATGGTGCTGCCATCTAATGGCGAAGAAATCAATGTTGTTTTTGTGAACCACGTTGTCCTTTTGACAGCATCACAACATTAGTTTATTTTTTATTTAGTTTTCCCTTCCCTTAATTATTATTAAATAGGTGATTATTTTGTGATTATTATTATTATTCTGTATAATAGTAAAATAAGAATTTATTATAATGTTTTTAAAAACAGTTTTAGTTATTAGTTTAAGAATTCTACTTGTATTTATTTATTTTTTTAAGTCATTTCATGAAATGAAATGACTAAATAAATAGTTTTAAATGTCAAATCACTTAGAACTTTTAAATTAATCTTATGGTTTATATTTTCAGATCGAAATTCTCATCCAAAATGAACAAAATTCCTGATAGGTATGTAAAATAATTTTTTCATTTATTTCTGATTAACTCACTTATTTTTATTTAATTTTTGTTTATCTCACGTTAATACATTGTATTTTATTCATGAATATTAAAAAAATTATTAGTTTGTATTATAATTATATAATAATATAGGTATATACAGTTTACTAATAACATGAATTCTAACCTTAACTCAGACATATAAATATCACACAAATTAGAGAAAGAGTTGAAATGACCCACTCATTTTATTTTATGGGATAAAAAATATAATTTACTATTATTTTGATAATCCATTACTCGGTATGTCCAGCAGGCAGGCCTCTGTGTCTTATGTGTCTGAATTCAAGCAACCGAGAAAACTTTGAAAAACAACAAGAAAAATTGTATAAAGTTCTTTCGTGTGCTAAAATAATTGTATTTCCAATCTGGAGAACTGATTAGATTTTGGGCTTTCTAGCTTTAGAACTTCAGGTTCAAAAATGCAGAAAACATCATTTTTGGAATGATTTTATTGAGATTTTAAGGTGAATTATTTATAATATGTGATGGTGTCCATTCAGTGCCAGGCCGAGGCAAGTTTTAGGATGGAGCGAGACCCAATTATGGCACCCTCCCTTACTTGTCCTCGAGGGGTGAACCACGACCTAAAATCGTGTACACCTACTTCCACTTCCATTTTCATTTCCAAGTAGAAGACAATAGATGACAATAGATTATCTAATGAATTCCAAAGTAATTACAGTTGAGTCTTTGGCGCCCCTGGTAAAGCTTTGCCACTTGCGATCTTAGGTCATTCACATACTAGCCACAGGCTCGCAAGTAAAATATCGAAATGCGAAAAAAATATTATTTTTTACGTATTAACCTGAATTGGACTATTACGAACATTAAAAAAAATAGCCAAATCGGTCCAGGCATTTGAGAGATCTGCGCTTACAAAGAAACAGAAATTCATTTTTATTATATAGATTACTCAAATATGCAAAAATATGCAGTATAAAATTTAACCCACAGTATCCTAGATGGATGATTCGGATAGATAATTGATCCCCTGGGTCGTACGTGGCGGCAAACAGAATATACAATTGCATAGGAATCCGGTCTCTACTTATAAGGGGGCTCTAGCATAAAAAAGTTTTCACTTTTTTTTTTTTAAATAAATGTGCAAACCCAGTATACTGGTATTAAAATATGCTAAAAACTAATAAATTTGCTTTCAAAGGGAACAAGAGCAAGATGGTCCGCTGTTCTGACTTATAAAAGTGGTGTGGTACCCACTTCGAAATTGTTTGAAAAACGCTGATCTCTAACATTAAAAATTTCTTAAATTCAACCTCGAAACAATAAAAAGAGCATGTTTAAAAAGTCTCAATAAACTGTTAAATTAATTTTATTTTAGTACATAATACCTAAGAATCCATAGTTAAAATTTAAAAACGATAAACACGAATCATATTGAAATAATAATAATTTTTTTTTTTTAATTTCAGATGGTTAAATTATTCGAGATATGGCGGTGCCGTTGAAGGGACAAGATTTCTTCCATTTAAAGTTCCGCTTAAAAAGGTGAGTACACATTAATTTAACAACTCAAAAGTTGTACTCAGCCACTCATCCATCTATTCACTAGGCTCTACAGGGTCTGGTCCTAGTACCCTCTCTCAATCACTGTACTCCATTCGTCCTTGTTCTTCACCATGCCTAACTCCTAAATTCGCTACAATATCTGCCTACCTCATCCTCAGTAAATTGTAATATTTACTAATCACTGTTGAATTTTAAGATTGTTCCCATAAAATTATTAAGCAATTTCTATAATACAACAACATTTATATAAATATACATTTATATTATTTATACCTGGCGGATCCAAAGTTGCTCGGTAATATTTTACTTTAGTTAAAAGTGATAAAGGATTATTATTTTTAGTTTTAAATTCAGATATAAATGTCGATTTGTATTTGCAGCTAGAATTAAATATAATTGAAATGAAACTTTATTTTTTATTTTTGCTAACGTTTTGACCCGCTCCGGTTATCCTCAAGGCAACGCTTTGCACAAAGTTTTGAATTTAATTGGACTTAAAAATAAAATAAATATACACCTAGACCAGCTATGTCCAAACTCGCGGCCCATGGGCCGCATTTGACCCAGCTGGTCCTTTGGTGCGGTCCTTATAGATTTGCGAATATCATCTTCTTCTTAGAAACGGGCGTCGGCGCCTCTCCACATATACCTGTGCTCAGTGTGTTTAGTTGTTTTACACAGATATACGTGGACCTACTTTTTAATGCCGGTTCTGAACTACTAGTTTAGAGAGGTTGATTAGGCAATTATACTCTTGGTAGGTTGCCATTGCTTTCCAAGAGAAATATAGTGAAAATAATAGTACATATATACTTAAACACAATGTACAATGTATATACGATGTTAATATGATCTCTCTAAACTTTTTTTGTTATTGTAAAATTTACAATGTAAATCATTGTAAAATAAAACGACGGATTTATGGGATACACATAGTTATCATATTTCTCACATTTTATTAGATTTTTGATATCGACAAACAGCGGAAGTAATTAATCTTTTACCATTTTGAGTAAATATTACGAATAGCAATCATTTGGTACAATATAATTGAAGAGTTAATTGTCATTATATCGCCTCAAGAGCCTTCATTCCCACAAAACAATCAGCTTTCGGAAATATTGAGACCTATATGTGTTTAAAAGTAGGCTAACTTCTCAACGAAATATATTTCATAAACAGGCAGCCCACTTTTAAACACAGATTATCTACAAAAGTATGAAATGCTTTTCAATATCTTTTATAAGCCCTTTTGAAAGTGGAGTCTGTCCCAGAAAACTTACAATTGGAATTGATAGATCTCCAATTTATTTCTTGTATTGTGGCCCAGTTAACATTTTGGGTTTTTTCATTGGCCCGGCAACGATTTTGGGTTGGAGATAGCTGATCTAGACAGTAGCGTAAATAAAATTTGGCCCTTCTTTTTACCTTTTAAACCCTAAAGAAGGAGGGACAATCCTCCGAATCGTCGGGTTTTTAAAGATGATGAAAATCGACGTTCTAATAAATTATTTTATTCGGAACTTGTGGTTTTCATAAACCTTGGGCATGCATCAATTCAGCAGTGAGTTCTAGCATTCTGTCTTCTATAGAAAATGCATTGGAAGGCTCATCATTCACAGTGCTAGCGTCTGTGGTGGTTGTCTAAATACAGGCGTTGCCATCAAGTGCTGCCATCTGTTAAACTCAACGTCAAATTTATATTATAGAGAATTCTTATGCGTTAGTCATATTAACAGTGAAGGATTTACGTATAAGCTACAAAAGCTATATCTTAGGGCCCCCACTTTCTTGGAGGCCCCTCAAAAAAATTGTCCGAATGAGCAATTGTCATATATACTGCAGCATTATGTGTCCCAATGCCGCACGTCCGTTTAATACATATGGTAAAAAGAGACTAGGAACTAAGATGTTGTTGGAAAAGTCAAAATATTTTATTTTTTATCTAATTAAGTATTAATAGAATTCGCTCTTATATTATATTTTTTTCTTGCTATTTTTAGAAATCACCAATCAGAATTTACAATATTTGAGTGGAAAATCGTAGGGTTTTTTTACCGAAAATGGTTAACAACTTCTGGTTAGAGGTGAGACTATTAGGGTTGTTGACAGTAACCAATGCTAGTTTGCCGATGTTTTAAAACCAAACTAACAGCTTGTTGTTAACTATATGCCCACGACTATGTCGCAGGAAAAATTACTCAATTTTAGTAATCTAAGTATTGTAGACGATAAACTGCGATCTCTTTGCTTCTACGTAATATTCGACCAATTTTCCACCGTCAAAAGTAGAAAAAATACTATAATGATTTTGATGTTTTTGACGTGAGTGAATGTATTTAAATCGGAATATATATAATAATATATCATTTTAATTTTTTAAATAATTTTTTTCTTTACATAAATATTTACGAGGATAAGTCAAAAATTACTTACACTTTTCGTTCTACAACTTTATTAAACTAAGATAGGTGTACAACAGATATATTATTTTTCGATATAGTCTCCACCTTTAGCAATGCACTTGGTCCAGCAAGCCACAAGGTTCCGGATGCCTTCCTTGTAGGAGGTTTTCGGTTGGCCACTTTTGCACCGCATCCCGAACGTCCATGTCTGAGGCAAATCGACGACCTCTCAAAGCTTCCTTGAGCGGTCCAAAGAAATGAAAGTCTGAGGGAGCGAGATCTGGTCTGTATGGAGGGTGTTCCAGGGTCTCAAAGCGTCTCAAAGTTGTCGGTCGCCCAGCTCCCTCTTTTTGTGTTACGCTCTTTCGGCTACTTTTAAACATTTTGATATAAATAAATAAAAAAACTCTTTTACGAGATAAAGCACTTTCCACGTATTGTGACAAAAGTTTCCGGTGAATTTCAGCACCTTTCACACCTTCTGACCACTCCTCTTTGCTCCTCTTTGGTGCAATCTGATAGCGGAGCTGACATGCTTATGTTGTTGTAGCTAGATGACAACTGACGCGATCGTGATTAAATTCCGCACACGTGACCACAGACGCGCCAACTCAACGCATGCGCATGCGTCCGCCTCCTATCTTAGTTTAATAAAGTTGTAGAACGAAAAGTGTAATTTTTGACTTATCCTCGTATGTTTATTATACGTAATAAAGAGATAATAATTTTAGATTTTTTACAATTAAACTTTTTTTTGTCTGAGGGGGGAAGAAAAAAATTTTGTGCTTAGGGTTCCGCAATACCTAAATCCGCCCCTGCATATCAAAAGTACCTAAAGATTGCTTGTGTTCCATGAAAAAATGAATTTGAAAATATGCATTTTTAATATCCCCCCCCCCCCAAAAAAAAAAAACTATATCTTTTTTTTTAACAAAATCTTTTTATTTTCAATTGTCAATATACATAATTATTTTTACAACAATTTGGGCATCTAGCAACACTCCCTTTCATAGACGCCGGGTCCGGTGGGCCTCAGGTGCTTGTTATTTCAAAAAGTGTTGTTTACATTTATTTTGTAATATATTTTTAATTAAAATTCAAAAAATGATAATTTAAATGGAAATTTCGAGTTGTATTTGAAAACGGTCTTGTAGCCTCATTCATAAAAATATTTATAGTTACTTATTATCTGTTTTTAAATAAATAAATCCTTTGTGCAATTTGAACAAAATTTTGCAAATATACGAGAAGAGGGAGGCAGGTATTTGATAAAGTCATGTGATAGTCGCATTACATATTTTTTTGTTTTAATTCCTTTAAAATTTGACTTTTTTAAAAACCTGTCTCAGCTAGTAAACTTTGTCATGACAAATTTTTACAACTTTTCCATGTGTATATCAGAAAACCCCAATTGTATTTCACAATTCTCATTCTAATATTAGAAAATCACAAATGTATTTCAGAGATCTCAACTTTTTTTTTTTTTTTTTATTTAATGACTCGGAAATGAATCCATTTGGCCAGTTCCTTTTTGTTTTTTTTTTTTTGTTTTTTGTTTTTTTTTTTTTTTTTAAAGATACATTATTTACATTTTTATATATACACATATGTACAATTATAATTATATATCAACATTTAAAAAAAAAAAAAAATTTAAATTTAAATATATAGTTTGATGCAATTAATAGTTTTATTATTGCCTCTTGTATCTCGACTCATGACAGTCGGGATTGAAATACGCAAGAATTAATTGCATTGATGTAGGTAATGGTATTTTTTGGGAAGATCTATTATAAAATCAGTCAATCGCTCTAAAATTATTTGAGCGACCCCAGAAAATGTGGTTGACATCACCCATTTGGATGCCATCACATTCACAAAAAGGAGTGTCTCTTAAGTTAAATTGAAAAAGTCTTCTGGGGGTAGCCGCGTGACCCATTCTCAATCGTATATAGAACTATTAACCTCCTATATAACCGACAGTCATGAAACCATGATTTACATCCAATTCTGGGCATAATAGAGTGCAAATAGAAACCTCTCGATTCTGAAGAGGAGTCCCAAAATTTTTGCCACAAATCAATAGATTTTTCTTAATACTATTAATTGCATCTACCGTAGGTGAGGCCCATGTTCAATGGAGCTCCATCCGTAATAGCCTGTTTTGCTGAGCGAGTCAACAAATTCGTTGTATTGGATGCCCACATGAGAGGGACACCATAGGAATTCAACAGTATTATTTATTTTACACATACACTCACAAATTTTATAAATAAGATAGTTCTCTGACTTAGTTTTATAAAAGTTTTTGATTGATTTTAAAACTGCTTTGAGAATCTGATACAATTAAAATTTTTTAGATTGATCTAATGAGTCTATATAAACCAAAGCCCTTAGGATAGCGATCGCTTCTGCGCTAAATATGGAACAATCCTTAGATATTTTAAATTTTTCATAGTAGTTTTTGGTTACATGGTAGAAGGCACAACCTACATTTTTCGTCCATTTTAGAGCCGTCTGTAAAAATCAGCTCATAATCAAAAAATTCATCTCTGAGAAGCGAACTAAATTTTAGATCTCAATTTATTTTCAAAAAACCCCAATTGTATTTGAGAATTCTCAATTGTATAATAGAAAATCACTAATATATTTCAGAAATCTCAATTCAAATTTTGAAAACCTCAATTTTATTTCAGAAAATGTCAATTGTTTAGTTAGTTTACCAGGGGTGTACCGAGATTGGAATTAGATGTACATGTCTTTGGATTTATGTGAAATTATTTTGGAATTCATTAGATAATGCCCCTACATCTGTTGATCCTTCTACTTAGAAATGAAAGTGGATGTGGAAGTAGGTGTACACAATATTAGGTCGCGGTTCACCCCTCGTTAGTTTATTTATGTTTTATTTTCTGAAATACAAGTGAGATTTTATATTATTAAATTGAGAATTCTCAAATACAATTGACCCATTTCTGAAATTGAAATACAATTGTGATATTCTACACTGAAGTGCAAAAAAATCGAGCGACCAATAAAAACTTTATTAAATATTCAATTTATTGATATTTTAAATGGAATTTGATCTTTTATTAAAACTTTATTTAAATGTAAGTGATATTGAGAGAGTAGGATAATTTGTAATTGTATCATTTAATTTAATTTTACTTATTTTTTTTTATAAAATTTGTTAGTTTAAGAGTTAATGGAACAAATTATATTAATATTATAATAATATAATAATAATAATCTTTATTAGCTATTTTCAGCTATGACATATACAAACCTTTTAAATATAATTTGCTATTTAATCAAGTTTTTATTGGTGGCTCGATTTTTTTTGCACCATATACAATTATTTGGGATTTTCTGAAATTAACTTGATATTTTCTGAAATAAAATTGGTAAAGGTCTAGTTTAGAAAAATCTTGATTTATCAACTGTAATCCCTACTATTTTTGACCTATGATCTTTCTCATCTAACATTTCAAAATTAAATGAATAAATTATTCAAGCAAAATTCGAGAAAATTTATTAAATTTGATCTAGTTTAGTAACCTAGAAGTTGTGCTTCGATTCTAACCACTTTTCAAACGTAATTTTCGACAAGATGAAGAAAGAGTGAGTTGTGAGTGAGATTCAGAGAATTATAATAATCTTCGAAATGAAATATTAATAAATAAATAAATTTAGATCGATATTTAATTTCATTCATAAATCAAATTCAATGTTAATTTGAAATTCTTTAGCCAAATGAGAAAAACGATTAATATTTTAATAGTAGTATTAAGAACATATCAGTCACAGATAAAAAATATAATTTTCTTTATAATAGAGACGAGCTAATAAAAAGATATTGGTGTCCGGGGCGGGATATGGCCCCCCTTGGACCCCACCGCCTGTTAATTATGTTAATCGAGGCTTCCTATTCGCCGACGGCATTAATTGAACAGAAGCCGGTTGCCGTGTTGATCTATTTCTTTAATTCATGGCTTCATTAAGTAACGTCCCGTTCCTTGGAGTCCTTTTGTCCCTTGGGTCATTTAATATAGGCATTAACGTTTACGTCTGTCCCATTCATTAAAAAGCACCTAAGAATTTATAGACAAATCAAAGAGTTAATGATAAAACATTTTATAGATTCATTTTATTACATATGATAACAAAAAAATACCTTTATAATAAAAAAATGCATAAATAATGGTTGAATATGGTGAGTGGTGGTTCAGGCTTTGACCCCTTAATCTTGAGCGTTCTCGTGAAGACCTGTAAGTCTTAAAGGATGATTTAGACCAGCCATCTATTTGTTTCATTGAATCTATATATATCAGTGACTTGCGATCCATGGATGCTGTGGATGCTGCGCATCACTAAAATTTCGAAACGACAAGAGTATTTTCATACAAAAATATAATGTTAAATTTGAAAAATAACACAAAATTCTGCATTTATCGATGCATTTTACAAAAAAGTGTGTGTGTGTGATTTCTATGTTTGTCTAAAGACAATTATAAAAGTCTTTCATTTGGAAACTGATAGTACAAGTCATATGATCCTAGTCGGCTGATACGGGTGAGAATCTTGGAAAGCTGTATGGTAGGGTTCGTTTATGTATTTCCGATAGGGTTTCTTTTTTTCAGCAGACATAGCGTGGACCTTGAAACTTACGATGTATTTCAAAAGACTTGGTATACTATGTTGTGAATAATCGGTATTCCATCGTAATTTTATTTAATTCAACCAATTCAAACTCTTCTCTCTTTAGTTCGTTTCGAAATTCCCCATGCGTAAGCGAAAAATAGATTAAAATTTTAAAAATTGAAGGATTATACTTTGAACAGCATCCTCTGGTTGAAACCCTCCGCTACTGCTAAATATATATACAGGGTGTCCCAAAAAAGTATACTTAGTTTGAATAATTATAACTTCAGTTTTTATTCACATATATTTAATATTTAAATTGCAAAAAAATCTACATAAAATGAATAACTTTCCTCCTACCGCAGATGTTCAGAATTATTACCGTTCTGGTCAATACACTGCTAACGAGGCTATTGATTCACAAACTTAAACACACATTTCTTCTGGTGTTGTGGCACATTCTTGCTCAATTCCGACTTTTAATTCTTCCTGTGTCGTGGGCTTTCTGGCGTAGATTTTATCTATAAGGCATCCCCTCAAGAAAAAGTCTATTGGCCTCAGAATTAATTGTGAAATTTAATTTGAATGTAGCTTCATCGCTCCAAACAATCTTCTCTGAAAACTGTGCATCCTGTTCCAAGTACTATTCACAAAAATGTTTTCTTCGGTCTGAATCATCTTCAATGATAGCATGTACCATTGTTGGAATGTAACTTTTCCATTTACAATGTCTGCGATGGATCCTGATGTCAATCATCCAAGGTCGTTGATGTTCTTGGTCTTCCTGAACCTTGTCTATGAACATCCTGAACAGTTCTATTCGTTTCAAACTTATCCGATTAATTGTAATTCGTGTAGGTGGATCTGCCTGAAACTCCATGCGATAATGTCCTTGTACTTCTGCTATATTTTCATACTTCCAATAGCATGTAAAATAATGGGGTTTTTTTCAAAGTTAATTTTGGTGCACTCATTATTTTCAATTAATCACACCCTTAATTAAAAGAAAGATAATACCTCTCCGAGGCCTTTAAAGAAATGACCTGTCTGTGTGGATGCAAAATAAAAAGGAAACCTTTTTTCAAACCCCAAACTTAGCATTCCATTACCTGTGAATAATTACTTTGATTACGAAAAAACAATCAAATTAAAGTTACTCAAAAATTAAATCCTGACAGATCTATTTGTCGACCAGAAAACACCCTAGTGTGGGATTTTCATCGAAATCTTTGAAGCCGTTTACAAGAAACTGATTCTATATATATATTAATTGCTCATTTAATAATATATAGAATAGGCCAGATTAATTTGCAGCAACGCTGACTTAATGCTGCCGACAGGGAGCCCTGATGCCGTCGGTACATTTGCAGAAAATTTGAAATATAATCGTAATTTGGATTTTGAAATGAAACACTCCAATTGATTTTAAATGAAGAAACTTTAAATATATTGATAATTATTCTTCCTCCCCGCCCCCTCACCACTCAAAAATTAAATATTCAATTTGCTTTTCTTTGCGCACAGAAGAAGAAATTAATCACATCTTATTTGATTTATATTTTATATATTATTTGTTTATTTATTAATAATTTGCAACTTTTTTATAATTTTTTAAAAATCTAAATTTTGTTATTCTTATTTTTTGATTTTTACAAAATTGAACGACTTAAGACACGCATGCCCGAGTTTCTCATGGCAATACTGGAGCAGCCTGTCATACAAACAACACCTGATCTCTTTTAAATATTTGGAGCCTTATATCGATTATCGATTCCAAATTTTAAAAAAATGATATAATATAATTCTCCTCCTCACACGATCCCACTTATTTAAATAAATCTACATATTTCCACACAAAAAATATCACAATGCTGTAGATTATAGAAGAAAAAAATACTCCCAGATTCATATCTAGAGCCTCATTTCTGTAGCTGTGTCAGGACGAAAATGAGGCGAAACTTTTAAGAGAGTATGTATTTTCGGGAGTTTACAGGTATACATTTGGAGTGTGATTTTTTAAGAGGAATAACATTTTTGGACTGACACGCCGCCCGCCAGGGTACCAGCCCGGAGGGGCGAGCTTCTAGGGCGTGCCGAAGGCACGCACGAAAATGCTCGTAATATAATAATAATAAGATTACAAAAAATGCACGACCTCCTCACACACCCTTTATCCAGCTCTTTTCAAATAAGAGTCACCCTTTAAAAAAAAATTGTTAAAACTTTTCTTAACTCTTCTTTCTTTTTCCATCCTGAATATTAGCACTTGGATTCGACTTGTTCTGATTTGTTCGATTTGTTTCCCAAGAGACCTCCCACCAACCATAGAGAATTATATGGCATAGTTCCTTGAGAAATCTAATAAAAATTTCAAAACTAAATCTTAACGATTTTCGTTCTTTCCTATTCGCCCAATGTGTTGACAGCGTTTATATTTAAACCTTTTCCGGCGTTGATTTATTTATTAGAATTAACTTTAATAATAAAAATAAAAAAAGTTTTAGTGGTACGTATTATTATTTATTATTATTACATTGATTTTTATTTTTTATGAAAATTTGATGTAAAGTTATATGAAAGTAAATAAAATTAAAAAAATGAAGGTAATATGTTATTGGAATATAAAATTAGTTTTTAAAAACTTTCCTATCGGAAAATAATTTATAATGTTACTTATTTTTCATCTTAGATATTATTAAAATGAATTATTCATTACTATTTGATAATATATGGGAATGTTTTCATAGTTTATTCTATTAGTAACTTAGTTTTGTACATATATCTCATATCCAAAACTATACTTAATGCATCCAAATTTCAATCTTCAAAACATAAAAACATCCAACCAGAGGTGTACCAAAGGGACGGTATTGATGCCCTGGGCGCCAGTCTTGGGGGGCGCCGCGAAGACAAAACATTTCTGCGATTATTTCACTAATTCAAAATACGAAAACTAAAATGCCATTTTAGTTTTAAAATTTATTCTCATTGAATACATGAACAAAAATTTACATTAAAAAAATCATTTTTGAGAATTATTGAATTGTATGTCTTAAGCTATGTACACATTGGACAATTATCTGTCGATTCGAGCCGTCCGCCAAATAAAAATAATACAATAAAATGTACGAATCGACCGATAACACTGCTCGACAAAAATTAAACAAAAATTTGTACCCGTAAACCTAACAATGGATTCCAGTAGAGTTTTATACCCTGATTATCATGCAATTTCCCGATTTTTTACAACACGTCAGAGTTTTGAGATATTATCAATTAAATAAATAAATAAATCTTTATTCCTCGACCTGCTTAGAGGCACAAGTCCTCGGTGGCTAGGTCCTCCAAACATCAATACAATCTAGCTACAATACATTAATAAACATCAATACAAATTAATTACAACAATTTAAAAAATAATAAACAAGTAAAAAAAAAAAAAAAATAAAAAATAAAAAAATAGAAATGTATGCTCATTAATAAATAACATGACCATAGATTTCCATCAAAAAACAAAAAGTAATTTAAAAATTCCGCGCAAAAACCCGATACCAGGAGCAAGCGACGCATTAGCCATCCCGGCATTTGCCATAAGTTGTTAAGGAAACCTGGTCAAAACCTTAACAAGGATGGTATGTCCTTTCTCTACCTCACCTAATCTCTGCTTGTGAGAACTAAATAAAATTTTGCACAACTCTAGGACATTAGGACTTGACAAAATTTATAATTGATTTAATCATAGGGGGCAGAGGACTATAATCCCAAGTAGTAACAGACAGACTGTTCCACAAATCAATGCCAGATCCTACAAATGAATGTAAACCGATATTTTTCAAGAATCTTGGCTTACGAATCTTTTTTCTATGATCAGCTCTACCTAAATAACTTGGTTCCTGAAATCTATTCGTTATTTCCTCCCAACTCCTAAAACCCTTATAGGCTTTGAAAATCACTTTCAATTTAGCCCATTCCCTTCTCTCCAATAAACTAGACCATCCTAATTCATTAATCATTGAAGTGACACTACTAAACCTATCAAATTTACCAAAAACAAATCTAGCCGCCTTCCTTTGTACCATATCAATTTTTCTCTCTAATCGTTGTGGGTGTTTGTCCCAAACCACAGAACAATACTCTAAATTAGGTCTTACATAAGTTAAATAAACTTTTGACTTGACTTCTCTAGATGTACCCTTCAAAATTCTACCAAACATCCCCAATTTCCTATAAGCCTTATTGACTATATAACTAATATGCATATCCCACTTTAAATTTGCCTGAATATGTATGCCTAAATATTTATAAAATTTAGATTCATTGATAATATTTCCACCAATGTAATAATTTTGAGGACTAACCAGATTTCTAGTACTAAATCTAACCAAATTTGACTTGGAATGGTTTAGTTCCATTGAATTGGATCTACACCATCCTTCAATTTGATCCAGGTCATTCTGTAAAGTAAGGCTATCACAATCATTATCAATTACTCTATATACGACACAATCATCCGCGAAAAGCCTAATAGATGATTGCACGATAGAAGGCAAATCATTTACATATATAAGAAAAAGAAGAGGACCCAGAACACTACCTTGAATCACCCCAGACGTGACATCTACTCTATCAGACAGACCATTACCCACTTTTACAATTTGAGTTCTATCCCTAAGAAAACACCGAATAAATTTAATTAACTTAACAGACAACCCTGACGAGTTTAATTTTTCTAAAATAATTTTATGACTGACTTTATCGAAAGCCTTGGCAAAGTCCAAAAATACTGCATCTACACACTGACTTTTATCTAAAGCTTCCTGTAATTCCTGAATAAAAGAAACTAATTGAGAATTACAGGAATAATTTTTTCTAAAACCATGTTGCCTATGATAGAACCATCCTTGCCCTTCCAAATACGAGCGGATATGAGAGTCTACCAACCTCTCTAAAATTTTGCCCACCAGACTTGTTAAACTCACTGGCCTATAATTACAAGCTAAGCTCTTATCTCCCCTTTATAAACAGGAATAACTAACGCTCTTTTCCAACCAATAGGCATAGTTCCCTCATCCAAACATCTATTAAAAAGTAAACATAAAAATTTTGAAATACTATCCACTACAAATTTCAAGAGATCACTATTAATTTCATCCTCCCCCGAGGCCTTTCCTGGTTTTAACCTCTTAATACCTAATGCTATCGATCAAATTGACGAAAAATATTTTATTTTCGAGTCCCATTAAATATTAAACAGCAATATTTGAAATCAAAATATTTTGTTGATGTTAATATAAAACAGCTTTCTCTTTGATTTTCAAATTACCACTTGTTTTTAGCTCAATTAGAACTCGAGTTATAACTAAAAAACTAAAACCTTATGTTTTTTATGTTTATTATCCTTTATAATTTTTAGTTATAACTCGAATTCTAATTGAGCTAAAAACAAGTGGTAATAGAAAACAGCTGCATCTTTGATTTTCAAATTACCACTTGTTTTTAGCTCAATTAGAATTCGAGTTATAACTAAAAATTATAAAGGATAATAGGGCAAGAATTTACATTTTTTCACCCTCCCCCCCTTTTTGGGGAAATTTTTTTAAACAAAACTTGTCAGAAATCACATCCCCTACAACTTTGTTTATCATAAAATTTGCCGTAGGATTAATAGTTTAGGAGTTATTTGCTAATTTTCATTCGTGCGCCCCCCCAAACCCCCTTCTGGGGTCAAAATATCAAAACGTTATATAGCTAAAACGTAAGTTAGAAGACATCTGATGTAAATATGAAATTTCATAATAATCCCTTTAGCCGTTTTTAAGTGAATCGTGAGCAACTTTTCGCGGAAACCACTGAAACAGACATACAGACAGACAGACAGGAATTTTGTTGAGGGTGTTTTCGTTGATAACTTTGCTTAAAACGTCTGCAACCAAAATTTGGCGTGATTTGGAACAATGTACAGACAAAACCTTAATTTTATATATATAGATAGTTGTTTCACCATATGGGTTTTCTTAGGATTTTTTTGAAATTTAGAAATTTAGAGATTGGTCTCAAAACGAAATTTATGAATAATATAGTTCCGGAGATATTAAATTCCAAAGAAAATAGTTTTTCAGACTCTTCTACATTTCACTATAAGGAATATCGGAAAGTTTACATATTTAATTATAATTAAGAAACTCTTCTTACCATTGTTATTAAAAACTAAACCAACCCTAGTAGCACGACGTTTCAAACTATATAGTAACTATATAGCGCGAAATCTATATAGGCACTATATAATTACTATATATATTAGTTTGAAACATTGTGCTACTAGGGGACATTAAACAATAACTAATACATTTTTTAAGAAAATTTTAATTCATAGCTACAACACAGTTTCTGAGATAATAATGAATAAATAATGAAAAATGTATAATAAAAAATTTACACTAAAAACAAGCTGGCAACAACGCATTTATTTAACTTAAAAAGTGTATTAACTTTAGTACTTTTTTGAAGTTTTTTCGCTTCAGCCATTGTCGCAACAGCTTTCAATCGCTTATTAATAACTTTTTGTTTTATAAATCTCCCTTTATAATGTACTTTATCTGAAATTTCTATGATAAAATATATACAAGCTCGGACAGTGTTGCCAGATTTGTCAAACGAGCACGGAATTGGCTAGTAGTGGTACATAAACAGCAAAAAGTTTTGGGCTTATGAATTATGAATCCTTATTGTCTGATCTAAATATTTTATATGCATTAACTTTTTGCTAGTAGTCGCGAAACAGCTACCTTAATTTAAAGTTGTGAATCTCTAAAAAAAACACCCTTTATTTATCATTTAAAATTATTCATTCACCTAAACTTCAAACAGCGTTCCGTGTTTCGAAAAAGTTTCACTTTTCCCTCCGATTTCAGATTAGTTTTTGCCCAGTAGTATAATCTGAATGTACTAAGCGAGGTCTTATACTTATCATGTGTGCATGGATCTTGTTCACCCCTGAAGTCCTCGTTCTCTTTCTACCCTCTCATTGTTAATTGAATTGGAATATGATTAGTTAAGTGTGACATTTCGAATAGTTGGTGGACATTTATAGGATTCCGAGCTGGAGAGGATCACTAAATTAATAACGGCTTGCTTAATAAATTTCCCCGGGAAGGACATTCAGGCAGGGAGGGTCTCTGCTGTCTCCTCGGGAAGGACGGACTCACTATTCGGCGATGCCTATCTCGAAAAGAAGGAGGAAGTCCTCCACTTGGCCTGGGATTTATGCCTTTGATAAATGCTTGTAGAGAAATAAATTGCGTTTTCCTTCTTTTATGATTTATATTATATATGGATTGTCTAACAGAATGTATATTATATACAATACAATATTCGTGATTCATGGCATATTGACGGATTTTGTAATTCGAATAAGCGAAAGGGTTAAAAAGGCGACGATACACTCATAAATAAATTTCCCGTGTTGTTTTATTTTCTTTCTTGCTTGTTTTCTAATCACAAAACAATCAAAATTTTACAGGCCGAAAGAAATTGAAAGAAAAATTGTCCAGTGCATTCATAATAAGAATTTGGAGGAAAAAAGTAAATTTTTTTTTTGAAAAATCGGTACGCTTTCCTTAATAAATTAATAAAATTTAATTCTTTAATTAATCGGCAATAAAATTAATTAAACCAATTATTTTACATGAATTTATGCATACATTATTTTTGAGCTTCGATTCCGGAGATTACTTCTCCACCACCGACTGTCCTTGATCATCTTTTAGTCCTTGTTTTTAATAAGAGGAAAAAACTAATTAAATAAAAAAACCTCTTTTCCGATAATTATTTCAATTCCATAATCCAATCAATTTCATTTCCCCAATAAAATTAATTAATAATAATAATAATAAATTTTATTGAACCAATTATTTTACATGCATTAGCGTATACATTTTATTTGAGCTTCGACTTCGGAGATTACATCCCCACCATCGACTGTTCTTTATCTTCTCGTGCTTGCGATAATGTTTTTAGTCCGTGTTTGTAGTAAGAGGAAAAATTTACGAAATAAAAAACCTCTTTGCCGTTATTTATAAAAGAAAGGAAAGAATCAGAGGAAAATGATGATGCTATGATGAAAGATGAGCATTAGGTCCTGTAGAGTTCCAGTATTAGGGTTTAGACTAGTTTGGGTTTTTTGTTTGAACCGATTGGTAATGTCGCTTAGGTTATCCAACAACTCCTGCATTCCTAGACCGACTAGGATAATTTCGTTCGATGTTCCGTGGAGGGGGTAGTGTAATGATGCGGAGTGTCCTGGATTGGACTTTCTCCAATGCCTCTAGATTTGATCTTGAGGCGTAAGATAACCAGGCAGGTACTGCATATGCCAAAATAGGTTTCACTAACATTTTATATAATGTCAATTTACCTTCGATGAAAGTGAACTTCCAGGACGAATTAAAGCGCCAAATAACTTTGATAGCCCTTCTGCTTTTTCTCTGTCAAAGTCGTGTGAGCAGCCCAATTAGCTCTTCGATCCAATAGACACCAAGGTATTTGACTTTAGACTTGCCATTTTAAGTGGAATCATTAATTTTTAGAGTAGTTCCGAGATATTTTCGCTTTTTTGTAAATAAGATTGCTTCACATTTGTTTGGATTTGTTTTTAATTTCCAGTCTTTGAGATAATTTATTACAATTTGGGTTTCTTCTTGGAGTCTCTGCACTAAGCATTTAAAGTTTTTATTAGAATAATAAATTGCTATATCATCCGCAAACTGTGCTACGTGGTTCATTTTGGGCATGTCTGACGTGTATAGTAGCATATAAGAGAGGAGATAGAAGAGCTCCTTGTGGAACCCCTGCTCGGATAGGCCGCCATTCAGACTTCTCATTCGCAATTGCACTCGGAAGCTTCGCTCTCGAAGGAAATCCCCAATTATTTGACATAAAGGTTCTGGCAGTCCAATAGAAAATTTTTTGACGCTAGATAAATAAAATTAATTAAATTTCTTAATCTTAATTTATAGTAATATTCCTAATGAACTATTAGTGGGTTTTAAAATAAATGAATGAAACATAATTAATAAAATAGAAGATAAAGTATTTTTTTTTTGGCTTTTCTGCCTTTATAGCCATAAGCCAATTTACGATACCTCTTATTATTTTTTTTAAATTTGTCTCTACACCGGAGTCAGATTTTAGCCGGATGCCTCGAGTCTGATTCGAACCCGGGTTCACTTGGTTAGCAGGCTGACACGCTACCCCTAACCTAACCTGACCCCCCAGAAGATAAAGTGTTATCTTCTTCCAATTTGGCCAAATTTTCTGATTGAGCCCTTTAATATTTAAATTTTCTTATTGACCTTCAAATCACATTCTGCATTATATATGAAGGTTAAATTTTTTTTTAATTTAATGATAATTCAAAAACCCCTGTTCTTAGGCCCACCGCAGCGCACGCATGCAAAACTATGACAATGACACCCCCCTTTTTTTTTAATTTTCAAAAATAAAAAAATTAAAATTTTTAAGATAATATTATTTAAAAATTTTGAAAAATATGTTCTTTGCAGTGTTATAAGCTTTAAATATCCTAAAATTTACAGGAGATATGACAAAAATCTAAGTTAACTAAATAAAAAAATCTCTGTTGTGTAATTATAATAAAATCAGAATTGTAAACCATTATTAGTAATATGTAATAAACTTAAATTTTTTGTCATATCTCCTCTGTAAATTTCAGAATATTTAAAGCTTATAACACTACAAAAAACATATATTTTTAACAAAATTTCCGACCCATTGAAAGTGTCGTCCCTTGTTGCGTCCGTACCTGTTCTATTGTTTAGTAATATTTTTACTTTATCCATACGAAGTAGATACAGTATTGTAATCGGTCTCACGCCAAGTGTGACTTTAAAGGATCCTCAGGTAAAGACTACGGAACCGATGGTCTCAACCAAAGACACAAATTTTAGTATTCAATATAAGGTTGAATTTGAAGACCTGAGGGTTTTGCCAAAAATTACTTGGGGTCTCGTTCAGGGGCCAAAAAATAGAAACAGTTTAATATTTCAAAATTACAATACTTGACCATACCCTGTATGGTAAAGTAAAAATAATAATATTTTTGAATGATTTTGCATTTTTTTAACCTGAAGATCTGCAGCTATAGAATGGCCAAAATCTAATAATTTCTCTGCTTTTAAAATTAAATATTTTAGCACAAGAACAAACTTTCTAGGACTTTTAGTTCTTAAGTTATCGTGGGTATCAAAATCCAGACACATAGGAAAAATCTTGGCTGAAAATGATTTTTCTAATAATAATTTTTTAGTAAATCCCGAAAAAGCAATATATCCTCTCTGATATTACAATATAAAAAAATATTTCTACTAAAATCCTAGAATTTGTCCTAAAAATTAAATTCTTTCTTTTAATATACCATATATTGGGTAATTTTAACCCGAGCTGATTTTTTGAAAAACATTCCAACTATTTAAAAAAAAGATGCCCAAATCTTAAGTTTTATAAATAATATATCATTTTAAAAATGGGCTTAATATTTTGTAAATAAGTTTACAACTGTATTATTAAAAAAAATAGTACTCCCCCCTCCACCCGGTCCCTTTCTCAAAATTTGCTTATGTACAATCCATGACATGTTTTCACAGCTGGTTGCCTGCGAGGCTGGCAACCAAACATACAGCTAAGTGAAGCTGCAAAGGAGAATATTAAAGACTTAAATCCCTCTATCTCAACTTCGCAAAGTTGCCTTTAAAAAGAGTTATAAACCAAATATCATTATTTTTTAAACATCTATTTTTTCAATTTTTCAAAATTTTCATTGATAATTGGAGAATTTCTCCCGAAGCGTCTGGATTTTTAACCGACTTCAAAAAAGGAGGAGGTTCTCTATTCGAATGAATTTTTATTTAATAAAGTTTAGGGAAAGCGGTGTTGGTTTATAGTGAAACATATTAAACAAAGGAATTATTATTTAACGGGTTAAAGTGTTCTGTTTAACCTCCTGATGAAGGGTTCATAGCCCGAAATATGTATAGAGATAAATAAAAAATCTCCAAAATAATTTAAAAGATTTTTTAATTTTTTTAATTTTATTTCCTCTTTGTGAAACACCACTATAACCCGTTAAATAATAATGAATTTATATTTATTTATTTATTTATTTTTTGTGTCTACATGTTACCTCATATCTCCGCCAATTGTGAACCGATTTTGATGATTTTTTTTGCATTGGGTTCAGTCTAGCTTCCGATTAGTCCCGTTTTTTTTTCATTGGTATTGGACCTTTTTTGATATGTTTGTTCAGGCATAACTTCTTTGTTTATGAACCGATTTTAATGATTCTTTTCTTATTGGAAAGAGGGTACCTTAGGAGTGGTCCCATATTAATTTGGTCAAGTTCTGATGATATGATCAATGGCGAATTAACGTAAATTTCCAATTCTTATGAGCAAATAATCGAAATTAAAATAAATAAAATCTTTTATAAAAAAATCAATCTTAAAACGTTCATTTAAAACCCGCAAACGTTTCTAGAGAATTTATATATTTATAAATTTTATTTTATTATCATTTTCTGATTCATTCGCCCAACTCTTTCTCTTACGAGATGCATGCAAGGTATTATATTAAGTCACTATTAATAACATCACTAAAAATAGAAAAATAAAAATAATTTTTATAAAAAAAATAAAACCGACTTCAAAAAAATTAAATGCAACAAATAAAATAATAAAACTCAAAAATAAAATAAAATACACTAAAAGGTATAAAATAATAATCTAATTTAGTTACAACTAAACGACGAAATATTTACATGAAATCACTTTTTGAAGTCGGTGCTAAACATATATATTTTATGAATCAAACTCGACGGATTTTATTTTTGAGTTTTATTATTTTATTTGTTGCATTTAATTTTTTTGAAGTCGGTTTTATTTTTCTTTTATAAAAATTATTTTTAAAAGAGCAAGTTCTAAAGAAGTTAAAAATCTAAAAACTTACTAGTATTCAGTATTGAAAATACAAACATTTTGCCACGCAATTGAACTTTCTAAGATTTTTCGTTTTTGAGCTAACATGGGTATCAAACTCCTGTAGTGAATTCATTACTAGGGCCCCCTGCTGTCAGGCAGGCTTCGAATGAAATTAAATAAATTTAATTATATAATATTAGTATAAGAGGGTCTCGATCTTTTGGGCTTCCAACAATATAAATGGGTTGTTAAAATAGTTAAAAGAACTTGTTAGATTTTTCCATTGAGTAAAAGCCTTAGTGGATGTAGACAGTGATAGATAATTTAAAATTTTATTCTATTTTTATTTACTAGCCGATGAATATAAAATGCGACCACCCACCCGCAAGGGGTCGCTTTCAACTCAAATACTAATATCAATACAAATAAAGCCTTTATACCTATGTATTTTTTTTTATTGTAGACGACACTGAATGATTAATAGGAAGGGGTGGAAAAAAAAGCTAACCTAAAGAGGGATATTAGTAGCCCCCGAAAAATGAACAAAGCTTATGTATAAAGATAGAAAAAAAAGTGAGAAATTTTTATAACACACATTTGATAGTTTTATATAAAAATTTTAATATATTTATTTTTTATCGTAAAAAGTAATTTGTGATAGAAATAAAAAAATTTAATTTTATTAGTCTATTAAGTATAGTCTGGATAAATAAGCACAAAATGATAAAATATAAACGCTTATAAAAAACGCATAAATAATCTTACATTTTTTTTAAAAATATATAAATTTTTGAATATTTTATCAGAATAAAAAAACCCCATTAAATTCGTGAAATTATATAAAATAAATAAGTGAAAAAGCCCCAAAAATTGAAAGAAAATTACAAATAATTATTTCTACATTAACAGAACGAAATGTGAATATTTACTGCGTTCCTGTTATAAAAAAGAAACCCTTATCATCGAACAAATCTAGCCCTATCAGCGGGTGCTTAAATCTTAATTAAATGATTCTTTCTGAATTAACCAAACTAATTTTTGAAAGTAAAGTATAGCCCTGCTGCGAAAAAGAAACCCTATCGACAACATATAAACTATAACAACAAAAATAATTTATCCTTATCCTATTGAGTAATTGAACCCATGAGAAATAACAAATAAAATATTTTTAATTAAAAAGACTGAAACCTTCGAAACTATACTCTCCAACTAATATACCTATATAATATTTTGAAATTTTATTTTAATTCGCTTTTTTTTCCAAATTCTATCGAATACTCCTTATTTTCGTTATTTTTCAAATTTAACATTAGATTTTTTAAGAATATATTTTGGGACCTTCGCCCCAAACGGATACTGCTTTGTGTGACGTAATTTATGGATAGTCATTGTGTGTTTGGGTAGTGTAAATTTTTAACCAGTAATAAGCTGGTCATAACACTGTATTTGGTTTTGGCAAATTTGTAATGGAATTAATTACAATTAGATGATTATTTGTTATTTTATTGATTAAATATTTATTTCTTCTAAAATGTTCATTTTTAATTAATGAAGAAAAGTTAAGTGAAAGTCACTTGACGCACACGCTAGTTTTTTAATCCAATCAATTGGGCATATTTGGAATACGTTTTTATTTTATTTGCAATTATTTTCCTTTCTGATATCTAATCAAGTAATGGGATTCTTTTCCATTTGCTATTAAATTGTATTTATTTCATTCCGAGTTGAGCGGCTAGCGGGGCAAGTCCTTTATATTTGTGTTTTCTAAGTGTTGTGTTTTGTGTATTTTTGTTGAATTGTGGGGAATTGTTCAAACCTTCAAGTACCTAGACACAAGGTAACTAACATTTAAATAAAATCTTTTAAATCTTTTAGATTACTTAATTAGTGATTTCAAAAATAAAACAAATATATCATAAAGAGAAATAAGGAGGTTGTTGTCCTCTGCTTGATGCAAATAAACATAATCACATAATTATATATCAAACTAGCTGCAAGGCCCGCCTTCGTCGGCCCTCTTGCTAGCCAGGTGGCACTCCCCCTGGACTCCCAACCCACGAACCCCACCCTCATACCCCACTCCTACCCACCGCACCCCCGAACCCCACCATGCACCCGTGCCCAACCACCGCCCCCCACCCCAGCTCCGCATCACCCCACTACCCCCTGGACCACCCCACCCCCACCATCCCCCCGGACAGATTATGTATACAAAATTTGGTTAAGTTCGCTCTAAGGGTAAGAATTTTCATTTTTTGATCTCTCCCCATTTTGGGTGGTTAGTTTTTGCATTTCTAGGCTTCTAGTGACCCACAAATTATGTATACAAAATTTGGTTGAGTTTGGTCAAAGAGCAAGAATTTTCATATTTTGACCCCCCCCTTTTTTTTAGGTGGTTTTTGGGGGGAATTTTTTCAAACAAAAGTTGTCAAAAATCACATCCCCTACAACTTTTCTTATAATAAAATTTGCCGTAGAGTTAATAGTTTAGGAGTTATTTGATAACAAGAATAAAACATAACAATAACATAACAAAACAATAACAAGAATAAAAACCAAGGTCCTAGTATGTACAAAAAAAGAACAAACGAGACAGGAATGCATCAAAATTAACCAAGAAAACCTAGAAGGAGTTAAGGAATTCCGCTACCTAGGAAGTAAAATAACATGGGATGGGAGGAGCAAAACGAAATTAAATCAAGAATTGCCCAAGCAAAAATGGGGTTTAATTCAAAACAAAAACTACTATGCTCCTCCTCAATCAGCTTAGCAAACAGGAAATTGCTATTGAAGACATATGTATGGAGCATAGCCATGTATGGGTGTGAAACCTGGACAATTGGAAAAGCGGAGAGATTGGAGGCTTTCGAAATGTGGTGCTACAGAAGAATGATGAATATCAAATGGATGGATAAAATTACAAATGAAGAAGTTCTTGGAAGAATCGGAGAAAGAAGAACCTTGTGGAAGAGTCTGAAGAAGAGAAGAGGTCAGATGATGGGGCACACACTGAGACATGGGGGACTGCTTAGGGATATCTTGGAGGGGAGGTGGGAAAGAAAAGGGGAAGGGGAAGACCCAGATTAGAATATTTCAACCAAATAATTGGGGATATGGGATGCCAGACATTTAGAGAGGTTAAACAGCTGGCGGGGACAGAGTCGAGTGGAGACGGATTGTTGCATCAAACCAGTCTTAGGACTGCATACTCAATGATGATGATGATAATTTTCATTCGTGCGCCCCCCCCCCAAACCCTCTCTGGGGTCAAAATATCAATATAGCTAAAAACCTAAGTTAGAAGACATTTGATGTAAATATGGAATTTCATAATAATACCTTCAGCCGTTTTTACGTGAATCGTGAGCAACTTTTTCGGAAACGACGGAAACATACAGACAGACACACAGACAGGAATTTTGTTGAGGGTGTTTTCGTTCACAACTTTGCTTGAAACGTGTGCAATCAAAATTTGGCGTGATTTGGAGCAATGTACAAACAAAACCTTAATTTTATATTATATAGATAGATATATATACTATATACCAGTGGCGGATGTTGACTTTTCAACCAGGGGATGCTGTCCATAAAAGTACCCTTTATTTTTTGAAATTTTATTTTAATCTTTGCTTTTTTTTTGCAAATTTCATCGAATAAGGCATAATTTTCGTTATTTTTCAAATTTAAGATTAGATTTTTTAAAAATATATTTTGGGACATTCGCCCCAAACGGATACTGCTTTGTGTGAGTGAGGGTAGGAGTCAGAAATTAAATATTGTGACTTCAACTCCACATTCCCTGAGATGGAAATTGACCTTCTTCCACAATGAATTCGCCTGTCCTATAAGAAAATCTTAAATTTCTCCTAATTCTATTGCTATATAAACAAGCTATGACTTGTGTATAGCATTCTTAGTTATTTCCGATCTTATATATTGTGAGTCGTTAGAATTGGATTAGTCTAAGAATTCTCTTTTTTGCATTATTTCTATTTTAATAGTTTCTCAGCGAGAAGAATTTTTATTCTACTAAAACTCGTCAGGACTTGTCTGTGACATGCTTAGACTGGATGATATACCAGGCAGGCATGGACTTCAAACCTTCTATCCGGACTCTTTTCGGAAAAATCATTCATTTTAATTGCTATGCAACAATTTAATTTAATTTCGAGAACCAATATACTTTTCAAAACAAAAATGTTTTTTATAGAAATATTTGAAACATAATTTTTAGAAAGTCTAGTGTTGGTGCGAGGTGAAATATATTTTAATAAAAGAAAAGTAAAAATATATTTTTGGATTTGAAACAACGGATAATTATTTGAAAATTTAAAGATCCTCCTGAAATTTTGAATTCGACCTTATATATTTATGAATATACTCTAAATGTTTGAAATTTTAGGGATGCACCGGATCCACAGCATCCATGGATCGCACGCCACTGGATATATATAAGTTGGAGTAAAAACCCGTTTTTAGTATGAACGCGTTCTTACTAGTTAAAACGCGTTTCACTGAATACCTTTGTGGCAACTAGAGTTTACTGATGTTGGTTGAGTTTGGTTCAAAGGTCCAGAATCTTCATTTTTGACCTTCCGCCTAATTTTGGGTGTTTATTTCAAAAAATTTTAAACGAAAATGTCAAAAATTACATCCTGTACAACTTTGCTTCTAATTTTTGACATTTTCGTTTAAAATTTTTTGAAAAAATAAACACCCTAAATGAGGCGGAAGGTCAAAAATGAAGATTCTAGACCTTTGAACCAAACTCAACCAACTTCAGTAAACTCTAGTTGTCATAAAGGTATTCAGTGAAACGCAGCTATATCTAGTAAGAACCCGTTCTTACTAAAAACGGGTTCTTACTGCAACATATATATTGTATATTAATCGTTTACATGATTTTACTTAGATAAGCACAACGAGGACTAAGTAAAATAGAAACATATTAAAAAAGTGAAAAAGTTTTATTAGACAAATCTCATAGTTTTATATAAAAATGTTAATATCTTTTTTCATCTTAAAAAACAATTTATGGGAAAAAATATAAATAAATTTAGCTTTATTAGTGTCATATTGGAGATATGGTTGTTATTCAATTCACGGGGGCTAAAGAGGATTTTATTAAGAATTTGAAAATTGAAAAATTAATGTCAGTGAGCGCTTTGAAAAGGGGCGATTCGAAAAAAAGGGGTGCGAGAAATGAAAAGGCCCCTAAGGCATTATAACGATCGTCTGATAGCCGTGTCGAATCGACTTAAAAAGGAAAAAATAAAAGAAACAAAAAAATGAGAGGAGAATTAAATCACAAGTGGAATTGCCGACATTTCATTAGCAGCAAGTAGGCAATTTCACGGCGATTTCTCGGCCATCAGTAAGCGGGGGCCCTTGGAAGCCTTTCAAGGGATTCGAGCCAGAGACCTCTCAAGATAAATACCTCCAAAAAAAATTCTCCAAATTAATCTTCGGACAAGTAGGAAGGCTCGGAATGCTATGGCAAAGTATCCTATACTAGATATGATTGAATACGAATTCTACAAGGCCTCACCAGTAGGTACTTAGTACCGAATCTAAGGTTAGAAAAAAATGTTTTAAGATTGCTCGGACAGTAACCCGCAAGTCAAAATAAAATCTAAATTTTTTTTCGACTAAAATTAAAAATTTTAATACATATATTAATTATTTTAATTTAGATGTTAGCTTGACATCATTTTTAATCGGATATATGAAAAAATAAATAAATAAATGTCTTTGACTCGAGTCACATGATTTATTTATTTTTAAGTGAAGCAGTTTACTCGATATTTTCGATCATTTAGATTTGAATATTTACCAAACCTCGGGTCAAAAAGTTTTTTTTTTAATATTACCTACGATAATTTAATTCTATAAATAAAAGTTTTTTGTTTTTTTCTTATCAAACGATTTGGCTAGATTAATCGAAATATAAGCTTTCAGTCAACATTCCCTATTCACGTGTTAAAAGTCCGATTTTTAATAATTAATTACACGAAAAACCCTTGGTCAGATCTTTTTCAAAAAATTATTTTATACGCATTTGTTATCGATTAACAACATATTAAAAATTTAGATTTTTAATCCAACATTGCCTTAATGTCCGAGCAACCTTAATAAGACTGTTCGACAAGATTTTCTAAAAATTCAGATTTTTAATCCAACATTGCCTTAATGTCCGAGCAACCTTAATAAGACTGTTCGACAAGATTTTCTAAAAATTCAGATTTTTAATCCAACATTGCCTTAATGTCCGAGTAACCTTAATAAGACTGTTCGATAAAAATTTTCAACCCTAAACCTAACAATAGCAATAGATCCTTAAATATGGTAGTCATGGCGTTTTTTGATTTTTTTAAAACAGTTTAGAATTTCGAAATATTATTCAAAAAAAGGAAATTTTTATAAATTTTCGAGGGTTCCATAGATATACACATCAAAATATTTCATTTCCCTAATAGAAGAAAATATCTTTGATTTTTAATTTACCGCTTTTTTTCTAGCTCAATTACAACTCGATTTACAGCCTAAAAACTAAAACTAGATTTTTGTATCCATGTTTATTATTTTTTTTAAATATAATTTTAGTATTTTCTCGGTCGAAAATTTGTCAGCAGCATCTAATTTTATCTTCTTCAGGTTGTAATTTATTTTAGAATTTGTTTTGATTTACTGTTGGGGCCGAAAAACCTAGATCGCATATCTTGGTTGCTGCAAAGGGTAATGAAACATTTAATTGAAAAAAAATTGATTTGTTGAGTGTAGTAGAGTTGTTGATCATATATCAATGAGGTTCTCCTTTGCTTGATGCAAATAATGTAGGTAAATTCATTTTGATGTAATAGCGAGATAGTCACATAACAAAATATCATTTTTTTTGAGTGATGAGCTTAATATTAGAACAAAACTAATTAATCTACCTACATCCATCTATTCGGGTACGAGGTCTGTTCAAAAAATAACCCAACTTTATTTTCACTTATACAGATTCTTGATTCTTGTCCCCCTTTCAAAGTACTCTGCTCCCATTTCACAGACTTTTCCCAACGGTGAGAACCCATGAGAAATAACAGATAAAATATTTCTGAGATTGATGATGAAGGTCAAACCTTCGAAACTATAGTCACTAACAAATAAATTATATATGTATATATCTTTATATATTATATATGTTTTTATTCAATTTGCACACTTGCTTAGTATTTACATTATAAATTTCAGAACAAAACCCTCACAGATAAGCAATTTGAGGAGGTTACATATTGTTATGTTGGATGTTGTTGTAATTTAGTAGATTATTATAATTTCTCGCGACCAATTAAGAACAACAAACAACCCAATTTTGAATCGAGATCCATAGGTTATGAAAGTGAAAGTGATAGAATTGTTATCTGTTCCCCTGGGCATGTTTCTTGCCTCAGGTGCAAAAAGACCCTAGTAGTTAGGTCTCTGAACGTGAGTTTCATCAATCAATAAATTAATTCGTCTCTCCTGGTGTCGTGGTAAGTGAGGGGGCGGGATAAGTACAATTGATTTGGATCTTTTTTCTTGCAATGTCGCCCGTTGAAAGAAGATAATCGGGTGCGTGAGGAGGCAGTTGAGATGCCCAGGATAAGCCCTTTGCCGGCAGCCAGCTAGCAGGCAAACGAGCGTGACCAGCATCACTCGTCAATCTCGGTCACGTGCGTGTTCTTTCCTTTGGACAGTGGGGCGCACCGAGCAGGGGCTTAGCCCCCGGGGCCCCATTGGGTTCCCACACAAATGCCACCCACCCACCTGCGAGCAGAAGCCGCCCGGCAACCCCTTCGTTTTCGCCTCGCGATCTTATCACACCTCCATGTTCCATAATGTTCCAGCTTGTTCTTTTTTCTATCAAATAAATCCGGGACGTGAAACGCCGGCCGCGCCGAGAGGGTTCGTTTTCGTTGTGACCCAGCATGGAGTCAAGTCCTCGGGGTCGGGATATTTACCATTACAATCCGTAAATAAGCCTAAATGTCAGGGGGTAAAATACAATATTTATTCCAATCTGCGTTTCAAGATACAAACTGGTCGAGTGGTGAAGATTGATAGACTGGACAAACAACTGCCCTGGATTCTTGTCCAGAATCTTCTTTTTTCTCCTCGACGCATTCCATTAATCATCCCTCATTTCAAGAGCGCTAATTGATAGCGGCATCTCAGCGGGAGAACATGATTCCGTTTTCGTTTCAATTTGTTCCAATTCTCCATCGGAATGGATTGAGAAATAGCTCACTCCACAACAACAACAAACAATTCCCCTCTATCTATTTCTCTAAATCAAATTCCACTTTTTTTACTTTACCATACTGGGTATTGTAATCGTGCATGAGATAATTTTTTTCTTCGAATTTTCAAACTATTTAAAAAAACTACAGGTGGGTGGCCAAATTATTATACTCAAATAATTTTTATCAAGTAAATTTATTTTATCAAAACTTTTCAAATTGTAGTAATCTAGTCTCTAATAACCCTTTTGGACTGGCCAGGCAACTCAACCCGATCGAAAATGTATGAGCGGCCCTAAAAAAAGAAATTCGCAAAGATAAAATAATTACTAACAAAAGGGACTTGATAGAAAATATTATTAAACCATCTCACAAGACACCTGCACTTCAAAAAATAGCCAAAAAATGCTTTGCCAGCAATGCCGCAGCGCATACAAAATGGGATTGCTCGAAAGGGAGGATTCAGTAAATATTGAAATTATACTTTGAATTGTATTTGTATTATTGAATTTATATTGTCCTAAGCTAATAAACCTATAAAGATAACAATTGAAACGATATTATGAGTTTAATAGTAAGCTAAACTCCTTAAAAACGTATGATAGATATAATTTTTCAAATGAGTACCTATAATAATTTGGCCACCCACTGTATTTTGAATTTTGATACAAATTAAAAGGTAATTCACGCCGTTTTGGTTTGCAATAAAACCTTCATTCAGTGGTTCTTAAACTTCTGCAGTCCTAGGACCCTTCCCTGATATAAAAAATACTTAAAAATATATTTTTTATTGCTCCGTGCTTCTTGAACTGTTTGCAACCATTTTTTTATAATTTCGCGGACCCCATGGATCCAGTGGACCATGAGTTTAAGAATCGCTGCCTTTTACAAATATTAGTAAGAAAATCTTCGTAACATTTTACTTATTTAAGAGGTATTAATTATTTTTTTCAAAATGTCTGTTAGTAAATGTGTACTCTCTAGCTCAAAAATCAATGAAAATATCAAAACTAAATTTTATATATATAGATATTACTTGGTAACTCAGGAACATGCGAGCCTGGCATTGAATTTGCTCAAAATTATAATGTTTTTGGTATTGTGTTGAAAAATGTCTGGAACTTGGAGGAAAATCATTTCCAATCATAAGTTTTTTTGGTCGTACCCACGTTAAACGATAATTCTTAGAAAGTTTCTTCTTGAGCTAAAATCCGATGGACTAATTAGATTTTGTGCTTTCTAGCTTAAAAACTTCTGGTGAAAAAATGCAAAAAACATCATTTTTTGAATAATTTTATTTGTAATTTTAAGGCGATGTATTTATAATTTAGGGATAAATTAGCAATTTAAATTTAAGTTTATTATTAATTATTTTTAATGGCGTATTTAGCCGTAAAGAAATTTGCACTTTTTTATTATTTAATAAATGTGCATGTGAGCAGTCTTTATTAGAATCTAGTCGAGGAAAATTACTTGTAGTTTACTTGTAGTAAGTACGGAAAATTACTTGTAGTTTACTTGTAGTAAGTACTTGTCAATGCTGAATTGATGCAAAGGCAGCCCAAAATAATGAAAATCGCACAAATTTATTAAAACATCATTTTCATTGTCATAAAACGATTCAGAAGATCATCCGTCCTTCTTCAGGGTTTAAAAAGTGTCAACGAAAAACCTCCCTGTATATTAATAATTATTATTTAGAATTGCAATAAAGTTTAAAACTTTGTTCACATGGATGCCTTGATGAGGCCTGGAGTGGGTCAAATGTAAGAAAAATCGACCTTTTTACCTGAATTTGAAATTTAAAATAATATTAATATCTATATCGCTTTCAGGTGAAGCAGAAAACCACTAGAGCATCGTTGACCGGACGTTCCACATATTATAAAAGAAATTCAATTCGATTCCTTTGTTGGGGACTACCTTTTTAATTTAATTAATTTGTTCAATAATGATTTGAATTCAATTATGAATTCCAAGTATTAAATCACTAATAAATAGCCATTTATCGCAGTTCCGCACACCATTAGAAAGTCTTATTATATAAATCCTTCTAATCCATTCTGAAGAAATTTCTAACCAGAATAGAGCATATTTATTTTTTATTGCTGTTATTATTTATTTATTATTGCCTAACAAGTCGAGTAGCGCCGTTGATATTGAATCAAAAACGATAAATATTCCTAAAACACAATGGCCGATTTCTTAGGTGGTCGTGATTTATGCACCTAATAGATGAGCGGCCAAACAATCCTGAGAATTAAAGCCAAGCCAATGAAAATCACATCCAATAGATACATATTTTATCACATCGGAATCCCCCTTCCCTCCCCCCGGTCCCCTTTTCTCTCTTCTTCATTCATGTTCCCAGCTTCACGAGAGAACCGTTCCTTGCCTTTTACGAAATCCACTGGCAAATTAACGATTGACACCTTAAATAGTGGAATCGTTGCTTATCTATCCACACTCCCTATACTATATATCTACGCAATCTGATATAAAATACACTACTATATACAATATTGCATTTCAATTAAATTCTAAATATATCAATAAAAATTCTCATTTTATAAAAATTGCCATAAGATATAAAATAAAATTTATTTATTAAAGTAAATGAATAAATTTTCATTAGGTTTTCAATAAAAATAAAAAAATATATTATCTAAAACAGTGCAAAAAGTGAAATTGAAGAATAAATATTTTTCCATTTAAATTTGCAAGTCTATTTTTTGAAATCATGTTAAAATAAATAATTTTAATTATTTTTTAAAAGGTTCCCATGTGGACTTGGATTCCATAACTTGAAAGCAGTTACAGAGTGGAATTAAGTTGGCCTCCCATCAAACTCCCTTTGAGTCGTCATTCTCACGACAAGCAGGAATATTTCCTATATGGTGGCTCATCCCGGAGTATCTTAGTATTGAATTTCAAAGATCGCCAAAATTTTCTTTTCCTTATTGTGTTGAAAAATGTCTGGAACATAAAGAAAAAGATTACGAGGCATGTACTTTACCCGCTCAACCAACCTGACCCCGAGTCTGTACTATATGTATTTGGCTTTTTTTTAATTTGAGCGCGGGTCTCTCTTTCATTTTTTTCTTAGGAAAATTTGACCCTTGAACCCCGGTTAGAAATTTTTCATTTCGGGACCTTAAACACAAAAGGCCTCGTATCTTCCTAAAAGTCAGCCCAACCAACCAAAATGGGTGGAGGTCCACAAATATTGAGGCGGGTCTCTTCTATAATCCTCATCCATTCCACTGACCTCTATCCTTCCCCCAAGACCCACCTGCGATCATCATTCACCCCGCCAGCCCTATACTTGTCCTCTGCGCTCCTCCTCCTCTTCCCCCTAACTCTCATCTGCCACTAGAACCCCACGAGATCCGGGTAGAGGATTAAAATTTGTGAGACCTGCGCTCATTAGAAAGTGCATATGTCAATAGAGAAAAGTTTCGCGCTTTGATCGGACGTGGATTCCACACACACTTTTTTTATTTAATTCTGGAATCCAAATAAAAATCGACTAATGCTATCCAGAATTTTTAAATTAGAAATAATATGGTAAATATATGGCTTTTGAAAACTATGAAGTTGCACCAAGAGGCATCGTCTCGGCGGCCAGATACCTACTTCACCCCAGAGAAGAAGGAAAATTGCTTATCTAAATTTAAATGTTCCAAATACTTTTTGAAATTTATATTTCTGATGGTCTTCAATGATAACGAAGATAAATAATTAGTTAGTCATAAACCAACACGTCCTTCATCACTTAGAAGCAATAAATTAATTGATGATAGGCAACGTGGATTCAGCACAAAATCGTTCCACCGAGCGACATTCCTAACCTATGTCACTTCCACACCTGTGAACAATACTACCAGGAGGCCGGAAAAGAAACCCTCGCTGTAGCCCTTGATATCTCCACAGCTTTTGACCAGCGGCTTCCAAAAATGCTTCTATTTTCCAAACTACCAGCCTTTGCACGTTCACCGCCGACGCATTCTCGCCGAACAAATGGATTGAAAGCTTTCTGACAAACCAAGAAGTATAAAAGTTGTTGGTTGGATGGAACGTCTTCTGAATCCGCGTTCTCCACAAACTCCCCAAGGTTGTTCCCCAAGGCTCCGGTACAAATCTCCTCCACACTCTTCCATTATTTTATATAAACGACCTCATTGATCCGACACGGCAAGCTCCCCCTCTAATTTGTTACGCACAGTGCGATAGCACTCTGCACGGCAAACCCTCTCTCCCGAATAATCGAATCAATAATTTGCGCATGCTCATTTACTCTCGACCTGAGACAAACTGAATAAATGGAGGCTCTCAAAATTTGGTTGACTTTAATTCAAATAAGACTCAATGTTGTCTAATTTTCTAGGCGCGAAAAATAGAGATTTCCCTGATATTCACTTCGATTCGCATCACCCTGAAAATGTGTGACAGCCTATCCATGTTAGGCGTCTCTGTCGCATCTGACTCTGTCTTGGAATGAACACATCTCCTCTGTGGCGAAATCTGCAGCAAGGAAGATTGGCTTCTATTCAGGTCCAAGCGATTTTACAAACCCCCACAACTTCTCACCATCTACAAGGCCCAAATCCGCCCCTGTCTCGAATACGGCTCTCATCTGTGGAGAGGAGCCTCAAAATATTCTCTTGCTACCCTTGATGCAATTCAGAAACGAGCCGTCAGGCTAATTGACGATTCTACCCTCACCGACTCCCTCGACTCGCTGGCTCATCGAAGAGATGTCTCCGCCCTTTCCCTTTTCTATAGATACTATCACGGCAGGTGCTCTGATGAGATAAAATCAATAATTCCCCCAAAGCATGCTTTGCACGCAGCACACGTTTTGCCGACTCCCAACACTCTTTCGCGGTCAAATTAGAAAAGTGCCGGACCACTTCATTCGCGAATTCATATATCCCCATGACTTCAAGGAACTGAACTCTCTCCCAGCCTCTATCTTTCCCAGCACCTATGATCTTCAAACCTTCAAAACCAGGGTGCATAGACACCTACGTCTACACCCTCTCACTTAAACAACTTTCCCTTCTCTTCGGTAATGCAAGGGTCTTTCGAGATCCATAGGGGCTACATCTTTACTGGTGCACCCCTTCTTGCATTCGATTGCATTAAAAAAAAAAAAAAAAAAAAATAGAAAATTTAAGTGTGACGTGACTATTTGAAGCCCTGAGAAGTCGGCAAAGTCGACGAAAACGTTAGCTGATAAATAAAAAAGTCATACATAAAAACTTCGTCCTTATTTTCCTATTATAAACTTTCAAAATAATTAATTATGTGTGATTTCACTAAAAAATTAAAATTTTAATCAAATTAATCACAAAATAAAAGCTTTAATAGTTTAATTAATTAATTTCAAAAGAAGATACTTATTTCGAATTCTCCATCTTCAAAATAATATCCCAATATTTCGATGTTGAATTCAATTAACTTCCTTTTCCGTATTTGATTAAAAAAAAATCGTTTATTTATTTGTTGTTTGATGAGTTCCAGAAATAGGATAAATTATCTTGCGATTCGACACCCTAATCCCAAGTGGGCGACTCGTGTGTGTTGGAGGAGGGTCAAGGGGGGCTGGCTGGCTGTTTGGTATTCATTCAACGTCCCTATAATGAATAAACGATTCCATTCTCACAGTATAATTATTTCCATCTCCCGATCCCATGGCGATTTAAGGTGTAAACTCGACTCCGAATGACAACCGAAAACCATAACGGGACCTCCTCTTTTTGAAACCTTAGGGGGGGGTAACCTCTTCAGCAGCTCTGCTACGCCCAATTCTCTCTCACCAATTGGTTTCTTTTTAATTTACATCCTCGATTTCTCCCCCCCTCCCCTAATGGCCGTTTTAATAAATAAAATATCAAATTTGATTATTTCATTTGAATTTTTAACCTGTTGTTTCGACGTTTCGAGACTTTATGGGATCTCGAATTGTGTGTCAAAGAAATGTTCACCGAGAAACACAGAAAAGTGTATTTCCTTTTAAATAAATTAGAAATACGCCTCGGAGTGTGTGTTGTTAGAGTAGCGAACGCTACACGTTCTTAGAACTCAAGAAGCGCTTACGTCACGTTCTAGTCACTTGCCATTAGGCAAATCTACTATAGTAAAATACAAAATTTATTAACGATAAATTTCTAAGTGTAGTAAAATATATATATTTTTTAAATAAATGCGTGTAAACAAATTAGATGCATACAGGGGGAAAAGGGTCCCAAAATGTATTTATAAAGTTTTTCAAAATCTCTTAAGCCCGAAAAGATATAGGTAAATAGCTTAGAAAGGTGAAACCATAGAGTAATATAGAGTGGAAGGCTACCGAATATCGAAAAGCGCTCTCTAGCGGCTCGGAGAACATTATTCTTAGTCCTTAAGAGCTATTCAAAGATATGGTCATAGGACATTCAAACAAAGCCTTTGTCATAGATGAAAGATTCCTACAGGCTTTGTGCTAAACGTTCATTTAGAAAATTTTCCAACGTACAAATTTATAGATTAAAATATTATTAAATATGCCTAGTTCTCGACGTCAATGTTTTGTGAAAGGTTGCTTTCATCAATCAGATAAAGAACATACATTTTTGAACGACCTAAAAATCCTGAAATGTAAGTACCCTATATAAAATTAACTAGTCATTTATTTCTTTGATTTTTATATGTTAATTCTTTAATAATTTCATTATAGAGGTAAAGAGAGCGGTTTCCGCAATTTTATTGCCCATTCCGAACCGCCAGAGGGCTCTGTAACTCGTATACGCTAAAATACATTGACTCCTTATGGGTGAAACATTCAAAAACAAAAAACGTATTTTTTCCCCCTAAAAAAATAGTTATAGACATTTTGGGGTAAATTTTTGAAATTTTTAGTGTTCTATTTCCTGGGTTTTTTAAGTTTTAGAATTCAATTTTGGTACATAGGTCTATTATTGAAATATCCTTGGAGAGTTTTTTGATATTTTCAAAATTTTACCATTAAATCGAAAAATGGGTGATTTTTGATTATGGTGTCCTAAATATAAAAATAATTCTATCTTCTATGCTTTTTAAGTTATTTTGCTCATATTTGGCATATAGCTGTCTTTTTCAAATTACAACTTAAAACCCTTTTTTAAATACTACTCCAGTGAGAGAGGAGAGGGCTGGTGTGGTGGAGAGTGATCGGAGGTGGAGGGGAGAGGGTCCAGGGGCTTCCCCTTGGCTAGCAAGAGATTTTTTTAGGAATTAAATTAATTTCTAAAGAAGCCCTAAACTCAATAAATGTACATAGCAAAATTTTTATACAGCACCGTAGCTAGGTCTAGACAGGAGGGCCGCAAGCTTTGAAGGGTGCAATCAGCGAAATAATTATTAGCAATGATTAGATAATTTCATTATTACATAATCTACTTCATGAATAACGATTTCGATTGTTTTATTAGAGGAGAATTTTAAAAAGCGCAATATTGATGAAATCTTGCTAGGATACAAAACAACCATCGATTTTTAAAATTTTCTTATATTTCTCAAAATATGAATTTCCGTTCTATGCAAGGCCATTATAAGCATTAAACTATTAGTTAAGTGAAAGTAATATATCAATATAACATTGAATGAGATGATGAAAAGTCAAACTATCATCATCTTTTTAATATTCAAGAAATCATCTTAATAAAAAAAATGTGAATAATAAATCCATAAATTTAAATATATAAGAAAATATTTGAAGTTTTTATTTTTTTAATTGGTAAAGGAAATATCTAACATATTTTGTTGATATAAAATTTAGTTCAATTTTTTTTTACGCGGTTAACGGTTTGTTTCTCCCTCCTACTCTGAAATCACTGTGATTTATAACTTTCAATTAAATGTTTAGATAAATACATGATTAACCACATATACATATATGTTTATTTTTGTTTATATGCATATACGTTATACGTATAAATATATATTGAGGTGCGTGCAAAAGTTTGTGCGGAGTTTCAATAGATGGAGTTATGAGCGTCGTAACGTGTTGTCATTAATGCCTACTCCTACATATTATATATCCTTGGAAAAGTGACGTCTTCAGCTTTCATTTAAAAAAAAATCATTTGTTTTCATACAACTGCTTCGATAAATATCACTTTAAAAATGAATATCGATAAAGTGCATTTACGGCATGTTATGCTTTACGAGTTTCGGACGGGAATAAACGTTGCCGCAGCCATGAAAAACATTCAAGATGTTTATCAGGACCAAGCAACAGCTAAACGAACTGTGGAAAAATGGTTTACTAAATTTTGGCGCGGGGAATTTAACCTTGAAGACGAGCCACGCTCTGGTCGATCTTCTGACATTGATGACGATGTTTTGCGTACTTTAGTGCTCAATAACCCGCGAATTTCAACAGAAGAAGTTGCTACAGCACTAAACGTTGACAAATCAACCGCTTTTCGGCGTTTAAAAAAGATGGGATTCGATTTATAGATCGATATATGGGTGCCCCATTTGCTGACCGAGAAGAACAAAATCAAACGAATTTCTGCGGCCGTTTCTTTACTCGGGCGGCTCAATAACGAGTCGTTTTTGGATCGATTAGTGACGGGCGATGAGAAATGGGTCCTCTACAACAATGTTCAGCGTAAACGGACATGGAAACATCCAGGTGAGCATGGTGACGCAATGCCAAAGGCCTGTTTACACCCGATGAATGTGACCCAGTGCCAAAGGCCAGTTTACACCCGATGAAGGTGATGCTCTCAGTTTGATGGGATTGCAAGGGCATAATCCATGTTGATCTTCTCCCTGCTGGCGAAACGATTGATTCGGTCAAGTACTGTCGCCAATTAACCAATTTGATTCGAGAAATCAAAGAGAAACGTCCGATTTTATCAAATCGCAAGGGAGTCATCTTTCAACAGGATAACAACGCCAGACCACACGTTTCGAAAAAGACGCTGTGCAAGCTGAAGAGCCTGAAATGGGATGTCCTAACGCATCCACCGCATTCTCCTGATATCGCACCATCTGACTATCATTTGTCCCGGTCATTGAAAAATTATTTAAATGGAAAAAACTTTGACTCTTTGGAGGCCTTAAAAAACGGTGTGTCTTCGTTTTTCGAATCTAAACCGCGCAGTTTTTATGATCGAGGCATCCGTCTGCTGCAAGAACGTAGGAAAAAGATTATAAAAAACGATGGAGAATATATCATTGATTGAATACAGATTTTTGTTTGCCTAATCGCTGTGTGACTTTTACTCACAAACTCCGCACGAACTTTTGCACGCACCCAATATATGGTTTATTTAGTTATATTATAACGTATACTACAGACTACGCCATCAAATTATTTGAAATTTTGCACGCATACGTATTACTTTAATATATAGGTTCTAAGCTTATACACAAATATATTTAAAAAAACACGCTTTTTTTCAAAATCTATATAGTATACTCAAAATATAATAGATTTTATATTTTGTTTGAATTATAGTAATGCTCGTTATATTTATATCTTATAAATATTGCATTATAATCAAATATTATTGTGAAAGAAAAAATAAATATATAATATATAAACTATTTGTCAACAACCCATTAGATTAGACGAATGTTTTATTTTTCATTAAAGGTTGTATTATAATAATTGGCCTGCTCATGTGCCCATGTTTTGAAAACATTGATTTATAATAGATTTAAATTTGCTAAATAACCATGATAGTTTTTTCTTTATTTATTTAAATTGATTTCTTCAATTCCAATTCTAACTAAATTAATTGGGTCCACTTGGATGAAAGCAAGTTGATGAAAAGCAGGCAGCCGAGAAAGAGAGGAGCGCGCGCGTCTGGATTTACGGCCCCCGTGTCTCTCGGATGAAGGGTGTCAGCTTGTGTTGAACAAGTTATAGGGCTTAGGATGTCGGGGGTCTGCTAACAAATTTCGTGGGTCTCGGTATGGAATGCCGAATGCACAACCTGCAAGCCCCTGTGGGGGGCCACTGGCCCCTCCTGGCCCCGTTCCCTTAAGACAATCAATGCGCGCCGGGCATTCAAGTCTCCCCTGATGATTCGTTGACACGGCCGTCACGAAACCTCTAATGGAAACATTTTCGGTAAAAGACCTGTAAAAACCAAACATCAACATCGTGTAGGGGTGGGGGAGCTTCCGAAGCAGCCACCTATAGGAATTTTAATGCATTTCAAAAAAAATAAATTGGAATAAGGTATGAATAAAACAAAATCATTTGTCTTTTTTCCATTTTCATTTTATGTTTTTATAAAAACCCTTCAACATAAATGTGTGTTCATTCATTATATGACTTTCACTTACTCATAGGTAACAAAACCAACAATTATTATTAATCTTATTCACGGTGGTGCTGAAGATTCTTCTTATAGTAGGTGTTAAATGAAAGGCTTATTTTTCAGCATTTTTTTTAATTTTAAATGCTGTTTTTACATTTATCCAAATATTTCCTAAATTTTGTACAATATTCCTTCTTCAGTGGAGCTTTTTGTGCAAATACAATAATAGAAAGTTAAGTATGTCCGAGGGGTGAACCACGATTGGAATTAGGTCTACACCGTCTTTGGAATTATGTGGAATTATTTTGGAATTCATTAGATAATACCCCTTCATCTATTGTCTTCTACTTGGAAATGAAAATGAAAGTGGAAGTAAGTGTACACGATATTAGGTTGCGTTTCACCCCTCGGGTATGTTACTTAACTTTCTATTATTGTATTTGCACAAAATAAGATCCACTGAAGAATGAATATTGTACACAATTTCCGAAACATTTGGATAAATTAAAAAAAAACACCATTTAAAATTAAAAAACTGCTGAAAAATAAGGCTTTCATTTAACAATTATTATTAATTATCCTAAAATTGGGATGGGTGGTGCTAATACTTGAGAACAATTGCTGAATAACCCGAAACGTCATAATTATGTTGTATTATTTGTTTTTTCTGTTCAATAAATAATTATAATTAATTATGTGTGAAATAAACAATATTTCAACCCCCAATTAATAACTAGATTAATTAAAATTGAAGGAAAAAGTGAAAACATTTTCAAGGCTTGATATACTCCTTAGCTGAAATGACCTTATTAATAATTTTAAATTTAATAAATTAATAAAAATTTACTTTTAATAAACTCATCATCATTTTTAATCCAACATTTTTTTCTTCACCTTTATTTCAAATCAGAAAAAAAAATATAACTCGATTCTACTTAAAGTGATCTCTAAAGGGATTTGATAAAAGAGTATTTTAATTTTTAAAGAGTTAGATGTCGGTTCAAGGTGAAACATTTTTTAAATAATCACTTAGTAAAATTTAAAGGTAGGTTTTCTATGTTAACTCCTGATAATGGGTTCAAAACCCGAAATATATAAATCGAGATAAAAACTCAAAACATATTAAATTTGTTTTATTTTGTGAAACCTACCTTGAAATTTTACTACGTGATTAAAGAGAATTATTTTGAACTACATATAAAATTCGACCCTCCCCAAAATAATCATTCAATTAAAATTTTAATAATATTTTTCATTTCTGTTAAAATTACTACATATAATTTCTAAATTTCAAATTTCATATTTAGTTTACGAGCTATTGGGGCTCCCTTTGACTTTTTAAACGGAACCCTAAAAACTCACAAATAAGCAGACGTGTTCTGATGTGGCCATCCACTTGACTTTACCATCCAACCTGGCCCCTCACTTATATCTATTATTTAATAAAATTATTTATAATCATATAGGGGAAGGGGTTAGTTTTTTCATTTTTAGTCCTCTGGGTTTCCACTGATTATGTATACAAAATTTGGTTGAGTTTGGTAAAAGGGCCTAGATTTTCATTTTTTGACCATACACCCCCCTCCCCCATTTTGGCCATTAGTTTTTACATTTTTAGACTTCTGGGGTCCCACTTATTATGTATACAAAATTTGGTTGAGTTTGCTCAAATGGCCTAGATTTTTAATTTTTAACCCCTCCACTTCCTTAATTTTGGGTCGATATGCACCAAAATCTAATCAGCTCCTAATCTCAATGAACCAAAACTACGTGTGAAATTTGGTTTCGATATTCATACTAGTTTTTGAGCTAGCTCGTCCACAAAAATTTGGTAACGCACTAACTAACAGACAAACTAGCAGACATTTTGACAAAACAATTATTATCTCGAAAAATATAATTTTTTCGATGTTCACTTATTAGGGCTTTTTTGTAGAGCGAAATGCCATGATTTTGCCGAATTTTTTTTAATCAAAATAGTTTCAGCCGTTTTTGAGATATTTCGAAAAATAGAAGGAAAAAAAACATTTTTTTTCCATGCACGACTACAATACTTGACCTGTATGGTAAAGTAAAAAAGATAGGTGTAAATCCATTTAATTTTTAATATATTTCTGATTTAAAATAAAATAAACTAGTGGGTTCTAAATATGATAGATTAGTTTATTAAATTGAATGTGAACAACAACAATTTGTTTGCTTATGCCTTTTTCGTAACAACGCATGAAAATCTCAATAAAAAACAAAATTGAATTGAAAAAAATATCTTTTGCCGAGAGAAGAAGAGTTGTTGATGCATAAAGGGAAATCATTGAGGTTGTCCTGTACTTGATGCAAATCAACATAATATACAGATATATTTAACAAATTGATGTAAATATGTACAATTTAATTTTTTGAGACTATAGTTTTGAAGGTTTGATCTTCATCATTGGTCTCTTTAATTTCACGAAAAAGACATAAACAAACAGGTGTTTTTCAAATTCAATTTTATAAATTAATCTATTGATTTATTTTAGATCTTATTAAGTTTATTTTATTTTAAATCGGGAAGATGTTTCAAATTATGTTAAGGAAGAATGGTGTAGCTTTCTTGGCTTCTTTGTGAAACATATTTTAATAAAGTAATTAAAATTTAAAAAAAATGTTAAAAATATAAAATATCTTCTTGTGAAACCTACCTAGAATTTTTAAATTTTTTAACATTTTTTAAAATTTTCATTACTTCATGTTTCAAATTAAATGGATCTATATTTTTGTATCATTTTTAGGGTTCCTTTCAAAAAATCAAAAGAGGCTCCATTAGCTCTTGATTATAGGCCTTGGGTTCTCTTTATGAAAGAAAAATTGCTATATCATCAAAATTTGTAGAGAAGTGCTAAAAAATACTTCTTACTGAGTAATTTTTTAATTAGATAGATTAATAGCTGCGGTTCAAGGTAATAATTTATCCCTACTATTACTACTACAAACAGTAGCTAATTAAATTACTAATTAAATACAATTAGATGGGAAAAAGATTAATCTGATTCTGAAGAGTCTCATATAATCAGTGTATAATTTATCTCAGGCTAGTATGGGATTTATACGAGGGCATAAAATATGCACTAATAAGGAATGCGTGGGCGGGTGGAGTGTCTGCAGGCCGAAAAATCTCTCTCAATTTATGTGAGGCTGGGCCACCGAGAGCCAGCCATGCCTTATTCGGACTTATAGTCAATAAATATCGGAATGACTGACTGCGAACCCTTCAAAGCTCGGAACACCGATGGGAAGGAAAGAAATTGCACACACGGATAATGAATGGCCGGCTATATGATTTAAATGGGAAACAAGCGGGGTGGGTCGTATTCCCTTCCAGCTCCCAACTCATACAATATCGATTAATCTTAAAATTGGAAATAAATCTAAAGCCAAATGAGACAGAATTTAAATATTACTTTCTCCGCTCCCTCCCTTTAAGATTTCAATTGGTGTAAACACAACACATTTCATTTATTCGTTATAGGGACCGTGCGTTAAACATAGAGGCAGCACTACTAACGCTCTCTTGTGTTTATTTATTCAAATAATTTGGGGGAATTGGGGTAAATATTCTATTATACGATAGCACCCTCCACAACGCTCAATCCTTACTAGACAATCGCACAAACATAGCCTCCTCAATAAATTCAGATTTAAGCATGCTTAAAAAATGGGGGATCTCCCAACTTGGTAAACTTTAATGCTAGCAAAACATAATGCTGCCTAATTACTAGGCGCGCAGATAGGAACCTTCCGGACATTTCCTTTGATTCGAGCTCATTGGAATTCCGTAATAAAATATCAATGTTAGGTGTCACCTTAGGTTCTGACCTCTCTTGGAATGACCATATTATCTCAGTAGCAAAAGCTGCAGCATGTAAGCTTGGCTTTCTTTTCCGAACCAAACCATTTTTCACCCCCACTCAACTCCTTATATTATACAAGGCTCAAATTCGCCCCTGTCTTGAATATTGCTCGCATTTGTGGAGAGGGGTCTCCAAGTATTCTCTTAATACCTTAGATGCAATTCAGAGGCGAGCTATCAGACTGATAGGCGATCCTACATTAACTGACACTCTCGACTCCCTAGCCCATCGTAGATCTGTCTCCGCCCTTTCCCTTTTTTATAGATATTAGCTTTTGTTCTGACGAAATAAAATCGATAATCCCGCCAAAGGCTTCATTTGCGCGAAATACACGATTTTCTAATATTCAACACCCCTACGCGCTTAAACTAGATACTAATCTAACAAACGCATTCGCCAATTCATTTATTCCTATGACATCTAGAGACTGGAACTCTCTTCCCCCGACCGTCTTTCCAGCAACTTATAACCTTCAATCTTTCAAGACTATCATCCACAGATACCTTCGACTGCTACCCAATCCCTAAATCTCCCCTTATCTTCAAGTTACAAGGGTCCACCACGGACTACAGAGGTTGTACCTCTCTTGGTGCAACTTCTTCTTGTATCACTATCATTATAAAAAAATAAAAAAAAAATTATAGTATATATCATGGATAAAAGAGTTTACAGAGCCCAGAGGGCCGTGAGCGAGTCTCTTTGTCTTGGAGGTTTAATAAAACATCCCCCAAAACTTACGTTTTCGTCGCCAGTTGGCGCTAAAGTCGTGACGCACGGTCCCTATAACAAAGCAAAATTAAAATTAGAGGAACAGGCGGTTCTAGTATTGAATTAATTCGAATAAGAACAAAAAGTTGTAGAGAGTTCGTTCCGGTGCCAAATGTTTTTGTTTTCGATGCGAAGAATTGATTTCATTCTGGATTCTCAAATTTCAAAAATTCCAATTCATAAATAAATCTGGGCTGCCCTTTGGGGTTGGGAAGTTTTAACTTTATAGTATCAAATGACTTATTTGTTGTATCTGCTCTACGAGGCATCTGCCTCAGAGTATTGTTTAATAAATAAATAAATAATTAATCATTTTTTGAGTGATTTAATTTAAATTTTCAATGATAAAGTCATAAAATAACAGAAGTTGATCATTTAATTAATTTAATCATTTTTTTTGAAACCCAATAACAGAAAGTGGTACATTTTTAATGAAAATATGTCATCAGAAAACACGACGTTTCGACGCCTATTTCTGAAGCCATTTTGTCAAGTTCTGTGAGTAAAGTCTCTTGATAGACAGTAGGTACTTTACCCACAGTTCTTCTAAGAGACTGTAGAAAAAGGTGTCGAAATGTTTCCTCATTAAAAATATGCAATCTCGTTGGCTTAGGGTAAACAACTCAACTATCTAATAGTTTATTGAGAAATAAATATATTTTAAAATTAATTAAGGGGGGGGGTCAGATAGGCTAGGCGGTAGCGTGTCTTCCTGCTAACCAAGTGGACCCGGGTTCGAATCCGACTCGAGGCATCCGGCTAAAATCTGACCCCCGGGGTAGGGACAAATTTAAAAATAATAAATAGTATCGTAAATGACTTATGGCTAGAAAGGCCAAAAAGCCCAAAAAAAAAAAAATTAATTAAATAATAAAATTTGCGTACCAGCTTGTTAATCAAGTGGACCCGGGTTCGAATCCGACTTGAGGCAACCGGGTAAAAATCTGATCCCTGCATAGAAGTCTTAATTTAATATCAGTATCGTAAATTGGCTGATGGCTAGAAGGACCGAAAAGCCAAAAAAAAAAAAAAAAAAAACATAAAAAATTTATCCCATTAATTTAAAAATGATCTTTTCTGTATTTTTGAGCTGGTAAAATTACTCAGTGTTGAACGTTTTTTTTTATTTATTCCTACTTCATCAGCTAGTTAGATTTTATTTAAGGTGGTCGATATTTCAGTTAATTTTTAATTAAATTTTATTATTTTTAAGTCGTTGATGAAATTGGAATAAATCGATTAAACGTTACAATACTGTATAATTTTTGTTTTTGAAAATATTTTTTTGTTCACTATTCTACGAATCCTCGATTCAATTTATGAATAAATCATGGACACGACTCATCCTATAGTTTAGATTACTAATTAAATACTATTAGATGGGAAAACATTAATCGAAGGGTCGAAATATTCGGAATATAGAATTTTCAAAACCAAAATCCAAAATTACAGAATTGAATGAAAAAGTAAAATCTTTTTTAAGACTCGGTACGCTATTCGGCTTGTGCCATCCTTTTAATAAACTTAAATATATCTATATCATTAGAGGCCGTCCATAAATTACGTCACACTAATTTCAAGATTTTTAGACCCCCCCGCGTGTCACATTCTGTCACATTTTCATTCAGCCCCCACCCCGTATTGTGACGTCACACTATCACTTTTATACCCTATAATTTAATAATTGTAGAATCTTTTTTTATAAACTAAAAAACAAAATCTTCAGGGAATGAAATCTTAATTATAAGAAAAAGGGTTTATTTATTTGAAAATACTAAGTGTTTTTGCTAAAAATTGCTTGCTTACAATTTTTTGCCTATAGATTTATTTTACCAATATTTTCAGGTTGGAATAATAATAACCTGAAACCTAAAAAATATATTTTAAAATTTAAAATTTTTATTATTTATAATTTATTTACAATCAACCATTTAAACCAGGGTTTAAGTAAATTTGATAAAATTAAGTAACAAACACACATACACAAAACTTTGTCATTTATATATATGAAAGGGAAGTCTTCCATCGAAGTCACCCTTAATTGAATTTATTAGTCCAGCTGTGCAGAATGGCGCACTCCTCCGTGTCTAGAATATGATTCTTCTTAAGTCTCCTAGTTATTTGAATATTGTCCAGGAAATTGATGGCTGATATATTTGAATGGTTTTCGAGTTTTTTAATATGTTTGTTGTATGAGTCCAGGATTACCTTTCTAACAGAAGGGTAACAATAAGGTCACTATGCAGACATTCGTTAGTTACGTACCAAGGCGCGTTCGCAATACCTCTCAATATTTTTGATTGAATTCTTTGGTTTTTACTGATGTTCGACTCACTGGCAGTTCCCCAGGTCTGACACGAATATGACCATATTGGTTTGTATAATAGTACTTTAGTTTTTAAGGCAAGCTGTGAGTTTTTGCCTAGTAACCAGTACATCCTTTTGTATTTAATATTTATTTCGTTTCTTTTTTTCTAAGTGGCTTTTCCATGTAGGTCTTTGATCCAGATATATTCCAAGATATTTGACTGAATTACTAAATGGAATTTGTTTAGAATTTAATTATACTGGAGGACTTATGATTTTTCTATTTGTGAACGAAATATGAGTCGATTTTGTTTCGTTAACTTGTATTCTCCATTTATGAAACCAATTTTGGGTGTTGTTGAGATATTCTTGAAGTTTATTTGATGCTGTTCCAGGATCAGAATTTGAGACCATTAAAGCACTATCGTCTGCAATAAATAAGCCATCATGATTAGGTATATCTGCACTAAATATAGAATAAAGAAACGGTCCAAGAATACTCCCTTGCGGTACCCCAGATTTGATTGGATGATATTGTGAGATTTCATTTTCAGTTCTTAATTGAAACCATCTATTTTCCTGGTAGGATTTGAGTATCCAATAGAGTTGGTCGGGAAATATTTTTTATTTTATAGAGGAGTCTCTCATGCCAAACTTTATCAAACGCCTGTTTGAGGTCCTGAAATACACCCATACATACATTTTTTTTCCTCTAGGGCTTTTTCAATGTTGTTTGTTATTCTATGTATTTGCTCGGAGGCGGAATGTTGAGCACGAAATCCATATTGATTGTAAGGTATTATTCCATCAGTTTCAATGCATGATTTAATTCTTTTTAATAAAAGTTTTTCAAATATTTTTGACGCATGAGGAAGGAGGCTAAAATAGGTCTGTAGGAAGAGACTTCTGATATATTTTTTCCAGGTGTGATTATCATTATTATGATTGCATGTATCCATTGTATTGGAAAATATCTAACTCTTAGAATGACATTAGATATTTCAGTGAGTAGTATTATTCCTTTTTTAGGAAGTTTTTTTAATAATTCGACCGTGATTAAGTCATAACCGGGAGATTTTTTTGTTAGATTCATTTTTTAGTTGTATTTCTATTTCCTTTGTGGAGAAAAAAGGTATTGGTGGGGATAATTGTAATGGGGAATCTAGGAAGCTTTCTATTTCGAAGTTTTCCGAGTTTGAGCATGTTTGGGGGAAAGTATTAAAAGTTTGTTTCAGATAGTTTGAAAATATTTCGGTTTTTTTAAGATTTGTCCTTGCCCAAGTGTTTGTGTCTGTTTTAATAGTGGTTGAGAATTGCTTCAGTCTTTTTAGATATTTAGTTGCCTTCCATCATTAAATTCTGTTATTTTAGTATTATTATGAAAAATTATATTTTTCGCCCTTAAACGACGAATTTTGGAGAAGGTCAAGATCTTCTTGATGGTCCAAGGTCCAGATGAAGATTACGAAACGGGAGTAAGACACCAAGAATACAAAAACCCGTAAGGTCTTGAACAAATTTTTTTATTCAGATATTCATATATATGATTGTGTAGTTAATGTAACTTATTTTGTATTTTGTGTGTGTTTTGTGTGTATTAATGAATAAATAAATTTCTATAATAATAATAACTAATAGTATTAAAAATTCAATATTCCCCATATTTCGACTCTTCGATTAATCTTTTCACATCTATTAGTAATTTAATTAGCTACTGTTTATAGTAGTATTAATAGTAATGGCAGGGATAATTTATTGCCTTGATCTTCCGCTGATCAAAAAATTAATCTCAACTTCCCAAGGCTACTTTTTACTAAATTATTTTTTATCTACAAAAAAAAAATAATTATATTCCATCTTTAAAGGATTATTAATTAATATTACTTAAAATATTTTCTTAATATATTTTATTAGTTCGCCTTGCAGCAGTGTGATTAGAGTAGCATAATGACGTTAATTTTAATAAATTAACAAATTTATAAAGTTATAAATCATCGTGTTGTGACATGATTAGCCAGAGACGACGACAGATAGGCGGCCACCAGCGAGCGTTATTTAAATTTTATTAATTACTTAATTCGCATATGCTTCCTTTTATTTATTCATTCATTTAACATCCAGCTATGCATATACATATATACAGGCTGTTTCAAAATTAAAACTTTATATTTCAACCGTGAAATTTTCTAACAGGAAAACAAATTCTTAAATAAATCTGATTTCACAAATATTTCGATATTTTCAAGAAGCATGGCGTCAGTGGCGGATTAACTATCCCTATGCGCAATCTGACTTCGACGACCTAATCCACCAAACCTTGCACTTAGCCTCTTTATTTTTATTAATATTTTGTCTTCTTAATTATAAAATTGTTTTTGACGTTCTAAGATTTTAGGGATGCGCCGCATCCACATCATCCATGGACCCTACATGTGTATATTTAGTTAATTAGTCTCTTTAATTAAATTATAACGCTAATGACCTTCGTAGTCGCCGCGTCCTTAAAAAAATAAAATAAATTATAATATTCAAAAAGAACAGTAAATTGCATAAAAAATATATTTCAGAATTTCTTTAAGGATGGATGAGCGAGAGACGAATGAAAATCCAATCGACTTGATTGGGGAATAATGGAATTGAAATAATTATCGGAAAAGAGGTTTTTTTATCTAATTAGATATTTCCTCTTATTAAAAACAAGGACTAAAGATGAATAAGAACACTCGATGGTGGAGAAGTAATCTCGGAATCGAAGCAAAAAATACAATGTATATATTAATTAATGTAAAATAATTGGTTCTTTAAGGATTTTATATTGAAATATTTGGGAGAAATTTATCTTATCAAGTAACATTGATTCTTTCAATTCTTATTCTTGCTTTATTTGGTGTTGAGAAATCATCGAGGTAACATCTACCTAAATGTACCGCCAATCAAAGGTAAACAACCCTTGAAATCTACCCTTATATTTTATATATAACAATTAACCCTTGATGTCTACCTCTATATTTTATACATAACATTCTTATACAATCTTTTCTTACTCATTAATGACAAAACTTTTGTATTTTGATATTTTAAATCCTTGTAATGACATAAACATTATTCGAAATTCAAATTTTATTAAATTAATTCATGTAGATATTCATTTTAAAACCCATTAATAGGTTAATATATATTTTTGTATATATTTAAATTAACTAAAACATTTATTTTATCTTAAGTTTATTAAATAGAAAAATAAACTGCAACGGATCGATGCGAAATTTTATCCAAATTCATTTGAAATATTAATATGTTTATTTCTTTATTATTAATCAGATATCACTTGCAATTTGCAGTTCATGTTGACTTTAATTCAAAAATAATGATCGATTCTCATTTAACACCACACTCGCACGCCACCCATCCCGGACCCCACCCCGTGCCTTCCACCCCCCGTGCACCACATCCCTGTCTAGCCCCCTGGACCACCACCCCGTACCCCCTACGACCCCTGAACTCCACCCCACACCACCCTCTATACCCCAACCTACTCCGCCTCACTCCCTCACCCCACCTCCATTCTACCCCGGCCCCTCATACCACCCCCCGCACCCCATACCCTAACCCACCTTAAACACACCCTCCGCACCCAGTTTTTGCATTTCTAGTCTTCTGGTGACCCACAGATTATATATACGAAATTTGGTCGAGTTCGGTCCAAGAGCAATAATTTTTTTGACCCTCCCCCCATTTTGGGTGGTTAGTTTTTACATGTCTAACCTTCCAGTGACTCACGTATTATGTATACAAAATTTGGTTGAGTTTGGCCCAAGACCAAGTATTTTCATTTTTTGACCCCCCATTTCGGTGGTTAGTTTTTGCATTTCTAGCTCTCTAGAGGCCCACAGATTATGTATACAAAATTTGGTTGAGTTTTGCTCCAAGGGCAAAAATTTACATTTTTTCACCCCCCCCTTTTTTTGGGGGGGGGGAAATTCTTTAAACGAAAGTTGTCAGAAATCCATCCCTACAACTTTTGCCCACAATAGAATTTTTCTTTATGACCTTATATTTAATTTTATCATTATTATTATTACTAGAGCGGCTCTACCAGAGAGATTACCGATTCTTGAAAAAGTTTCATTCTTTCCTCCAAATTTGAAATTATATTTTAATTTCTTGATTTCTTGAATTGATTAAATATTAAATTGAAAGTTTCTTTTTGCCGAGAGTAGCAGAATTTTTATAAATTAAAGGAGACAATAAAAAGAGTGTGTCTTATCCTGAAAAAATAATTTTATTTATTTATTTATAACGCAACTATAATTTCATCAGTCTATTACAATTGATTCACAGGAATTAATGTTTGAAAGCCCTCAAAACTATAGTCTCGTTATAAATAAATAATAAAAAAATATTTTGCCAACAGAAAACACACTCTTATATTGTCTCCTTTTTATTAAATATTGTTTATCTGTGACACATAAATATTTTTGTATGCAAAATTAAAAAAAATAATCGTCTGAAAATGTGGGTCAAATTTCAAATAGTAGATTTTATCCAGATAGAGAAACCAAATTAAATAAAAAAAAATCTAAGTTTTTTATTCAGTGATAAACTTCTATATTTAGTCAAATATTTACAAATGAAATTTAATTTATGATTATTTAGAATCCTATTAGGAAAATTTGTTTAGATTAAATTATATTTTCAACTAACTAAATCACGTGTGTGGTTAGTTAACGAGCAGGCGACCACCTTTCAAAAGCCTAATGAATTTTCTCGATTCATACTTTTTTTTTCGTTTTCCAATTAATCTTGGAATTTAATTAAGATTAAGTTGCCAAGTAGGCGAAGTTGTCTAGAAATTATATTTATGGGTGTCTTTTTTTAAGTAAGCAAAAAATTTATTTCCCAGGCTGCTGCCTACCTGCCTGCATGCCTATTTAGGTGTAGGTATATTATCAAATCATCTTTGGAAATCAAATAACGTGATTTCCGATGTAGGAGTAAACAAAGTTGGCCTTATTTCTTGTCACAAATGGATTAATTCTAGCAAACTCGAAATTCTATTCTGGTCCAGATGCCCACATGAATAGGCAATTTTTCCTTAAATTTATTTTTAAGAAAATTATTATTTAATTGAATGTAATGGAAGGCAGCCCAGGGGTAGTGAGGAAAGAAAAAATTAACAAATATCCAAATAAGGTGTATAAAATTGGACTCTTTCCTCCTTTCCCTTCAAACCGACGTTTCGGAGGATTCTTCCCGCTTTCTTTAGCGTTTCAAGGGATCAATGAAGGAAACAAATAAAATGCTCCTTCCCCTCTCTACAGCAGTGTTTAAAACTTTTTAAAGCATTTTATTTGTTTCCTTCATTGACCCCTTGAAACCCTGAAGAAGGAGGGAAGAATCCTCCGAAACGCCGGTTTGAAGGGAAAGGAGGAAGGAATCCAATAAATTACACCTTATTTGGATATGTGTTATTTTTCCTTTCCTCACTACCTCTAGGCTGCCTTCCATTACTTTCAATTAAAAGTTCTTCCAGTACGTCTCTCTCCAGAGAAAATTCGGTGCAAAAAATTGTTATTTAATTATATGAGAATTTATCAAAGATCTTAGTAAATTATTATGTATATATTATATGTCAGAAGGTTTCGCCCCCTCAGGAGTCGAACCCGAGCGCCAACTTGCTATCCGGGCAGTTAGTTGGCGCTCGGGCTCGACTCCTGAGGGGGCGAAACCTTCTGACATACAATACATATATACATAATAATCTACTAAGATCTTTGATAAAATTGTCCTTATATAAATTCTCATATAATTAAAATACAGGTATGAAATACCTGGAAGTTGTTGAAAAAAAAATTTCCATCCACTTTTTCAAAAAGATAACTCAAATTTTAAAAATTATTGTATTCAAAAAGTATAAGAAAGGTAAATCTCATATGAAGAAATAGATATATAAAGTAAGCTGACTGCCCGGAAAGCATGTTAGTTCTCAGGTTCGACTCCTGAGGGGATGAATCCCCTCTGATATCGCAATTTAATAATGTTTCTACTAAAATCTTAAAATTTTTCCTAAAGATTAAATTCTTTGTCTTTTAAAATACATTGGTTAATCTGAACCCGAGCAGATTTTTGAAAAACATTCCAACTATTTTCAAAAAAGATGCTCAAATCTTTAGTTTTTAAATAAATAGATATATAAAGCTTGTATAAATATATATTTATTTATTTATTAAAGTTTTCCAAAAAAGTTATTGTTAATAAATTAGCTCTGATGAGAACAAACTGTCACTGGGCATTCAAACAACCTGGATTATAAAAAGTGAAGAACTGGAGAATTTTTTACCTTTAAGAAAAATATAATAATCTAATAATCTTTCTAGTTGTATTCACGTTTTGGGTTCTAATTTGTAAACCATTTTCATACTTTTTACTCCTGGCTAACATGAATTCATCTTTTTTTTTTGTGAATATAGTAACTTGAAAATAGAAGATTGTAGAAAGTTTGTTCTGGTGGAAATATGTTTGTATTTCCAAAACGAAGTATTGATTAGATATTTGGTTTTCTAATTCACGACTTACTGTTCAAAAATGCATGAAATAAAAAAAAAATCAATTTCTCATCTGGGGTAGCTATCAACTATTCTAAATAATATGCTGAAATTTGGCATGCTTTTACTCGATATACTCAGTTCAGCTCTAGTTTTGAATTCACTCGAAAATTTGTCTTCACTTTGTTTTTAAAAAATCATTATTCTGCCTTCCTGCCACTATCTACAACTAGATTACAATACCCATGATATACCTTAAGAATACAAAGTCTTAAAAAGCTTATTCCGTTTCCAAAATTTTTGTATCCAATGCAGATATACATATAATATATAATTAAAAACAATCTATTGCATCTCGGATCCAATATCTATATTTCCTAGGGATCCCTTCTGTCATGAAATAGAATATATCTATTAAGTTCTTGGATTCGTCTTTTAAATTTATTCTTCATATTGTAAATTAAAATTTTTATTTAAATCACACATAATTAATTATAATTATTTATTGAACACAAACAAATAATACAATATAACTACGATGTTTCGATCGACTTATTCTGCTATCCTTCACAAGTACATATAAGCCCATGCTCATACTTGAGAACGATCGCAGAATAACTCGATCGAAACATCGTAGTTATATTGTATTATTTGTTCGTGTTCAATAAATAATTATAATTAATTATGTGTGATTTAAATAAAAATTCAAACTTTAGTCAAATTAATCACAAAATTAAAAGCTTCAACAGCTTCATATTACTTAAAATTTTTATTTTTTTCGACTTACTTCGAGTAAATTGGATTTTAATTTATTATTTTGCTAAAAGAAATAAATGTTTGCCTTAGATATGTCAGAATTAAGTAAAACACAATAGGATCGATCAATCTTAACGATTAAATATTTCCAACAAAATGGGATAAACAATGAAATGGTATCTTTTCGCTTGATCAAATTTTGTAGGCCAGGACCATTAAAGGGGGACGGGATTTGTAGTAGAAGCTAAAAAAGAGATAATCCGTCTTGAGGGGTCTCATGTTGCGAACAAACAAAGCCATCACTGTGTCAACATCGCAACACGGAAACCAATCCGGAGAAATATGCTTGGCGGCCCGGAAAATAAATGTGACATCGACCCGACCCTGTCTTCGGTGATAGCATCGGTTATACACACAAAAACCAACAACAACAACCACTAGACATCGGTTCCGATTGAATTTCGTAAGCGCGGATTGTGTGGGCGTGATTGGCAGCCTGGGCCTTTGTGTCCACCAGCAAAGTAGAAAAGAAACAAGCCCGGGAGGGATTCCCGAACTAGCAACGATAACGATATCACTGCTGCTACCTGGCTGGTATTAAGACGATCGGGCCACGAAAAAGATAAATAAATGCCCGAGGAGAGGGGTTCTCACTTGCATGATTAAAGACCTCAATTTAACATTTCCACTGAATTTATTAGAACTATTTGAAATAAATCACATTATGCACTGTGTTTAATATATTACTTAGTAGTAGGGATGGCAAATTATTTTAATATATCGATATAGCTTATAGCGCTATATCGATACATAAATATATCGCAGCAAATATATCGATATTAATTATTTTTTAGATATTAACATATCAAAAACTAACCAATAATTGCAACTTATTGAGAAATAAAAACATCCTATATATAATCTTTAAAGAATTTGGTGTCGGTTCTAGGTGAAACATTTTAATAGATAATAAGTAAAAATATATTTTTCTAGGTGGGTTTCACAAATAAAACAAATATATGTTTTGAGTTTTTATCTCGATATATATTATGGTTGGATCTTTTGGAGTCCACAGAAATTAAAAAAGCCCTTTCAAATAATAGTAACATCCTTAATAACCATTTAGAAGTTAATAAAAATACCATTATAGATTATATTTTATAATTTAAATAACCCGAAAAATATTATTTCCCATTCTCAAAATTTCTAATTTAATATTTTACTATTGTTTCTTTCAAGTTCTTAACCCCTCCTCCCTTACCTTATTCTACTTCTTCCTTCCTTTATTTCTAAGCCCAGGGATAATTCTAAGCCCTTAGTTAAACTCCTTTGTTCATTTGTCTATTAATACAATAACCAATACTGCAATATTTCCCTCCACCATGTACGTTCCTCCCAATTGAATCTCACTTATACATTTGTTTCCAATTTTATATTTAGTTTTCTTTTGTAACTCTTGATGATGGGCTCATAACCCGAAATATATATCGAGATAAAAACTCAAAACATATATTTGTTTTATTTGTTGAAACCCACCTAGAAAAATATATTTTTACTTATTATCTACATCCTATATAGTTAAAATAATTTAATCTTAAAAATACACTCTTTTTTATTCAAAGCTAGTTTCACCTAAGATTAAAAACAGTAGTTAATAGTCATAGTCATGTAGAGTAGATTTTTTTTAAATTCAAAAATTAAATTAAAAAAAACACAAAAACATGAAAAATCTACTTTTCACAAAAATAGTTCCAAAAACAAAAGATTGGACAGTCTTTTGCCAGTCAGATGGCAGCGATTTTTGCCGCTATTTTTCTAGTATTTTGGTATTTTTTTCGCCTCTCTATTACATTACACGACGTAAATTTTTATTTTTTTTGTGTTTAGAGTACCTAGTCAAAGTATTTTTTAATAGTTGTGATGTTGTGAAATAAAAATTTCTTATAAAATTATGCAATAAAAAATTGCAGCAGTTTTTTGGTATTTGCAAATGAAAAATATGGATATATTTTGGAAATATATCGATATAAAAAAATAATCGATATATTTCCCATCCCTAGTCAGTAGTCCCAGACTGCTATTGAATTAACGTAAACATTTTCAATTTTTTCCCCTGATTGTGTTTAAAAATGTCTGAAACGTGAAGGTGTCCGTTCAGTCGAGCTGAAATCAATTATCCCCCCTAAAGCCCTCTTTACGAGAAACCCTCGGTTTTCGAACGCTCAACACCCCTTCGCTGTCAAATTGGATAAAAATCGAACAAGCGCTTTCGCCAACTCTTTTATCCCTATGACATCTAGAGACTGGAACTCGCTCCCAGCCACCGTCTTCCCCGCGACTTATAACCTTCAGCTATTTATCCACAGATATCTTCGACCCCCGCCCAGCCCATAAAATTCTTTCTTCTTCTTTTCATGATGGAGGGGCCAACCCAGAGCCTTTAGGGGTTGCACATTTCTGGTGTAACTCCGTCTCTCATCATTTTCATTAAAAAAAAAAAGAAAATTAATTTTCAACCCTGGTGTTTTCTGTCTGTATGTTAGTCGGTGTCCTTGGATTCCAAATACCCCCTAGAAAAATTTTCAGAGGGGGGGGGGGGCAAAACACCTTGGGGACAAATAATTATATTACTAAATTTTTATTAAAATATTTAATTTTTTAAGTTTTTTTCACAAGTAGAATACACTAATACAGTAGTGCTTAAATACAAAAACACACACAAACGGTACATTAAAAGTAGTTTAGTGAGGGCGGCCCAGAATTTAGGGCTGTTAGATAATTTTTTATTCGATCCCAGGCCGGGAGGGGGGGGGTAGATGTCCCTCTAAGGAGGCCGAGGAATAAAGATTTATTTATTTATTTGCTTATTTAGTACTTCACCCTGTAACATTATTTTGTAGTATTGTTCGCGAGGGTAGCATTCAATTTAAATTTTATTTCCAATAGAAGCTAAAAGATGATTATAGTAATTTCCGTATAAAATTTTTTATATTAGAAGAAATCAATGACCTCTTTTATATCATAAAGAGAAACGAAGAGGTTGTCCGCTGCTTGATACAAATATACATATACACATATATATATGTATATATATATATTATTTATTTGCGACTATAGTTTCGAAGCTTGGCCTTCATCATCAGTCTTTTAATTATAAATATTATTTCTCATGGGGTCAGTATCGCATGGATATTGAAAATATTTTGATCTTTACTTAGCCGAGAGCCAATTAAAATTGTTTTTTTAATTTTAACTGGCTCTAGGCTAAGTAAAGATCAAAATTTTCAATATCCATGCGATACTACCCATGAGAAATAATATTTATAATTAAAAAAGACTGATGATGAAGGCCAAGCCTTCGAAACTATAGTCTCAAACAAATTAATAATATATATACAGATATATATGTGTATATGTTTATTTGCATCAAGCAGAGAACAATCTCTTTGTTTCTCTTTTATGAATCAACAACTCTGCTACTCTCGGCAAAATAAAAATTTTTCAATTACCCCTTTTAAACCCTGAAGAAGAAGGGAAAATCCTCCGAAATGTAGGTTTTTGAGTGAGGGAACAAGATGAATTCCCATTAATCTATTTTATTCGAGATAATTTTTTCACTATCATTGGGCTGCCTTTTCATCACTTCTCAATTAAAATTTTTAATTTTATTGTTGGGGAAAGTAAAATGTGCTCTCTTCATCTAAAAAAGTAGTATCAGTAGAGGCAAATTAAGCAAGGAATAAATGTCAAAACAATATATATTATATTTTGGATTAAATCCAACGATGATTAATAACTCGATTAGTTTATCTTCTTCGGTCATAAATAATTATATTATAGAATTATAGATTCAAAAGATAGATATCAATGAAAATCCCTCTAATTGAATTGTATGCAAAATAAGCAAGCGCCTACCGTAGGGGCGGATTCAATGTTACGTGCCATGCATACATACATACATACATACAGACGATTCTCGATCCTAGCGAGATGATAATTGTGCTGGGGTCTGTCTGTCTGCTTGCTTGGGAGTGGTCCCAGTAAATGAAAACCATAGTACACGTGTAAATGCTCCGTTTAATTGAGTAATCACAGTAATGATCGACTTGTTCACGTTCACACACACATACACACTCTGCGTCCACGAATATTTATTTATTATTAGCTGGTTATTAGGCAAGGGCGGGACTTTTTTTGGGTTAGATTTGAATCACAAAAAAGATGATAGCGTAAAAACTCTCACTCTTTTTCTTCATGAATATCCTATTTGAAATTCATAGTTCTTTCTTCATTCCAATCAGAAATATTTTTCACCATTCTATCTTTTAATTTTATTTAAAATACAAAAAATATACATACCTACCTACATGAACAATCGAGTTTTATTGAAGAGGCCATTTACCATCGAATCATTGATGCATTAAATATTTATTACCAAAATTTGAAGTTGATCGTCTGTCTCATTACCGAGAAATAAATTATTGAAAATTGTCCTTTTAACATGGAAGTAAATGGACCGAGCTTTTAAAAGGGCTATAACTTCTATACAAATTATTCCATTTTCAACAAATTTATACAGATCAATAATTCAACTTTTATGAATCGAATGATATATTTTTCAATAGATTTGACAGTCTAGTAAATTAGTTATTCATAAATGCAAAAATAAAAAGTAGTTTGCAGCCAACAAAATATGACAAAAGCACTAGTAACTCTATTTGTTGAAATCGTTTTTGTGTTAAATAAATGTTTTTTATAATGAGAAAAAATTTATCTCAATATTCTTTTTATTAATATTATCAAAACAAAGATTTTTATTCGAAATTAACCTCAATATTAACAATTCATTTTATTAAAAAATTTGGTATGCAGACGTTGTCACTCTGGAGAAATATAAAAGATTTTTTCGAAGATCAACCAGATAGATAAGCAGTCTCGAACTCCTTAAAGGTTTATAAATTAATATAACCAAGATTGACCATCAATAAGAATTTTACAAATAAAGATTTAAATGAGTGAAAGGTGAAATATTTAGCGCGATACATTTTTACCCCGCACAAGTTTTGTCCCGGATTGCTACTATATTTTTGGCGTTGACAAAAATTGGTAACGTACATTTTGATAAAATCATTAATATTTCGTAATATATAATTTTTTCGATGTTCACTCATTAGAGCTCTTTTGTAGACCAAAAAGTTTCGCTCAATTTTTTTAATCAAAATACTTTCAGCTGTTTTTGAAATATTTCGAAAAAACGAAGCAAAAAAACCCTTTTCGTTCAAGATTAACAATACTATTATAAAGTAAAATCATTTAAGGAAAATACTTTTCTCTATATTTTTCTAATTTTTCACTACGAATAATCAAAAAATGAAATAAATATTTGAATATTTTTACTTTTTCAATACCTACCTACTATTTAGGGGCCCGTCGATAAATTACGCCACACGAATTTCAAGATTTTTAGACCCTCATTCTTCTGTGTTACATTCTGTCACATTTTCATTGAGCACCCCTTGTATTGTGACGTCACACTATGACTTATTTATGCCCTATTTTTTAAGTGTTTTTGCTATAAACTTTTTGTCTAGATTTATTTTACCAACATTTTCATGTTTGAATAAAAATAACAAGAAATCGAAAAAGTATATTTTTAAAAAAATTTAATTTCACTTTTTAAGATCCCCCCTGTCACATTTTGTCACAAATCTGAAATGTTCCCTCCCCGGGGATCATTAAAATTGTGTTGTCACAAAAGTCAAATTAAAAAGTTTAAAAAATTCAGGTGTGTTGAGTTTAATTCATAAAAAAAAATCTACAATTATTAAATTATAGTGTATAAAAGTGATAGTGTGACGTCACAATACAGGGGGCTCAATGAAAATGTAACAGAATGTGACACAAGGGCAGGAGGGTCTAAAAATCTTGAAATTCGTGTGACGTAATTTATGGACGGCCCCTTAAAAGCCAGTGAGTGTAAAGGATACATCTGCGAAATTCGACAATTTTCTGAATAAAGCAAATATGCCAAAACATTATAAAGTTGGTTTCAGAATGCATGAGCGATTTATATTTACGACTATTCCTTCACTTAATTTTGCTTTTTCAGGGGAATATCGACTACGCTAAACGCGGAAATGCCTTGTGTCTAACATCATTTAACCTCCTGCCCAGAGAAACCACTATATTAATTACCCTTTTAAATTTTACAATAGATTGTGGCTTTTCTAAATAGCTTAGTGTCTGTTCTAGGTCAAACTAACTAATAATTGACTATTCTTTTATTTTTGTTTCAGGTAAGCTGACTGTCATCTAAATTTTTAACTATAGTTACTCTTTTTAAGGGTGAGTTTCTATTTATTTAAATTTTAGATAATATGTCTTTTGATCCCTGGGAATAAAACAACGACTTATTTTTTAAAATTATTGGATAAAAATACTTGGTAGGTTTCACATTAAGATATAAAAAAATAAAACGAATTTATTTTTAGAGAATCTTTAATCTCGATATATATATCGAGATTAAAGATTCTCTAAAAATAAATTCGTTTTATTTTTTTTATATCTTAATGTGAAACCTACCAAGTATTTTTATCCAATAATTTTAAAAAATGTTTCACCAAGTACCAACACCAAATTCCTTAAAAACTTATTTTTTAAATTAATTTTTTTAGACATTTGACCAACTCGGTCAGATTTTTTTTATTAAACTTTTCTCCATACATTATAATATTATTATTAGACTTCTGGACGTGTCTGATTTGGTAATTTTTAACCATTAAATTTCATTCACAATCGTCATTAATTATAGCTATATATTTATGATAATTTTTAATTGCCGATAGAAGTGAATTTTAAAGGAAGGAAATCACAGGAGCTTGTCATCTATTAGATCCGAGATGGAATGAATTATTTTTAATTATTTTATATCTATAGGGTTGTTATTACCCCTCGGGAATCAAACCCGAATGCCAAAATTAGCAATCTGGGCCACTCGGCTACCCTGTGTATTAACCCCTTTTTAATAAATGAATTTAACTTTTAAGGACCAATCATATTTACCTATAATACTTATATATGTTGCATGCCAGAGAGAGATTTGTCTTAACGGTTTGGCTAACGGCCCGGCAAGCTTAGTTAGCGCTTGGGTTTGATTCCTAAGGGGACGAACCTCTCTGATATGCAATGTAAAAATATTTTCTCTAAAATCTATGATTGGTCCTTAAAAGTTAAATTCATTTATTAATATTATAGGTCTGGGTTGATTTTTGAAATAATTTCCATCTTTTTTCAAAAAAAGACACTCAAAAAGATACTTAAATCTTTGCTTTCACTGTATAACCCCATTTTTATTTAAATTTTAAATTGTATCTCTTTTGATCTAAATATAGATATAGACTGTAGTTTTGAAGGTTTGACTATCATTATCAGTCTTTTTAATTAAAAATATTTCATATGTTATATTGCTTATAGTTTCACATACACGATTAGATCATGGTAAATTCGTTTTGTTTTAATAGTAAGCTGGTCACTCAACAAACGTTTTCCTATTACAACTATTGTCACTAACAAATAAATCGCAACCACGGGGGGGGGGCTAAGGGGACTGAAGCTCCCCCTCAGGACAAGGAAAAAAATTAAAAAATTAACATATGAGAATTTCGAAGTTTAATAATTTAAAGACAAGACTGAAATATATGATAATATTAAATTAAAATATTTAACTTTGAAACTGTCAAAAATTTATTTTTGGCATTTTACAAAAATGTTTATATGTATATATATATATATATATATATATATATATATATGTGTCTGATGTCTGATCCCCCCCCCCCCAGGACAAAATCTTGGTTGCGGCAATGCATATGTATATTACCTCTAAGGAAAGCGGTGTAGGTCTTAAGTGAAACATTAATTAATAAATGATTAATATATAAAAATTATATATAAAAAAAATGTGGAGTTTCACAGGAATAAAATAAAACATTTTTTTATGAAAACTCAATATATTTAGGGCTATTCGCCCATCTTCAGGAGTTACATTAGACTAACTGGTTTAGATAGTACATACATAATCTCAAATAAATTTAAATTTATGTACCTACCAACTATCTAAACCAGTTACTCTAATGTAACTCCTGAAGATGGGCGAATATCCCGAAATATATTTCATAAAAAACTGTTTTATTTTATTCCTGTGAAACACCACATTTTTGCATATGTTTTGCGTATGTTTATTTACATCAAGCAGAGGACAGCCTCATGTCTCTTTTTCATTATATCTTCGTACAGCCTGAATAACAACCTAAATTCGATCAATTTTCGAGTTATCTTGTATATCTAAAAGACAGTTCTCTACAGAAGCGATACATTCCCAAATTTGCCTTTTTAAAAAGATCCAAGAAAAAATAAAAATAAAGGTAAAGTCTCAATTTCACATAAATAAATCATACATGAGACAATCCTTTGGATATTTCCATGAAAGCTCGATCTATCTCTATAATAAATATTTGCTAAATATTTTCCGAAAACTTTCATTTCTGAAGGAGAAATAAAAACCTTCGCCCGTAGAATATTTTTTTGATAAGAATCATTTCATCATTCCTCATAACAAAATGAAGTGTTTAATTGGTTTGTCGTTGTTGTTGTTGTTTTTTGTATGTCCCCCCCCCCCACAAATGGTGTCCCCCAATCAGATACGCGTCCGTGCTTATCTCGCAAGCTGATCCGCGACGCTGCCGGCATTCCGAGGACCGCCCAACTCGGAGATGTCTCACTTATCCGGACCATTTTGTCTTTATATTTGTATTTGTGTGTGTTTGAAAGCAAAAGAGGTTCTGGAAAGTGTCCCGTGGGATCAGGTATCGCGTAGCCCAGGCGGCCGCCGCGGGGGCAGATCGGGTGTCCTCCGGCAAGACATGATAAACGCCCACGCACCCTACCAAGGAAGGCCATTAGCCAGGACCCTTCCAGTTAACATATTTAATTAGACAATCTTCTATTTAAATAACCGAGAAAAAAATTATTATCATTAGAATAGACGCAATTTATAATAAATTCCTTACTTTCTAATCATAAAAGTAAAGTGAAGGGAAAAAAATTCTATAACTGAAATAAAGAGATTATTTTAATTTATATTTCAAGTCATCAAAAGATGAGAGGTTATAAAAATTGTTTTGTGAGATAAAATATTGTTTGTAGAATGACATTTGTATGGTTGGAGGGTTTTTATTCCAGCCCAAATAACTCTCTTCTTTCTCTTGGTCTGATATTCTCAGGAGACTTGAATGCAGTGGCGTAACTACTGATGTTCCATTTGTTCCGTGGAACACAAACCCGGGACTTCATATTATGTATGTCGATTTTTTTTGAAGTGTAACCTCTTATGCAAGTTCGGGCTTCAATTGTTAAATGTTTATTTATTTTAGCAAGCAAATTATTCTATATATCAGGGATTCCCAAACTTTTCCGAGTAGCGGCGCCTTTTTTACAATTAACATTTTTCCATGGCGTCCTACCCTAATTAAAATACATATTTCAAAACAAATACCGTATTTGGTCTTCTAAATACTATCGTATCAAAATCGATAAAAATATCTTGGGAATTAACAGTATTATTTTTCTATGAAAATCCAAAATCCAGACCAGAGGGGGGACCCTTTATATAAAAATATTTAAATTTATTTAAATTTATTTAATTTATTTATTTATTTAAATTTAATATATAAAATATATTTCAGATTTTTTCGAGGGTGTCAAAGCTAGATTTTTTCGCTTTATATCGAAACAAATACCGCATTTCTTCTCTCTAAATACTCTTGTATTAGAATCTTAGGAATTAATAGTTTATTTTTCTATGAAAATAAAAAATTTAGTCTACAGGGTTGTTTTCATTTTTGACTTTGTTGTTTACAATTTTGTTTTGTTAATTATTTTCAAAATAAATGTACAAGAATAAAAACGCGTTCTAATTTGTTTTTGGTTTACGTTAATCTAGTAGTGTAGTTATAATGCTACATTATCTGTAAAAATTGATTTATTAAAACAACGTACCACCGTCAAACCCCGTTTTAACGAGAATTTATAAGTTTAATGTATCACACAAATAATTACAAAAATTCAATTTTGTAATATTCAAAGACGCCTAACTTGGCAACGCAGCACTCAAAATTAAAAAATGGCACACGAAAATGTAGAGAATAAAAAGCCCTTCAAAATGATCGAACCCCTTTCCCATTTAAGATTTTTGTGGGGGTGGCTCTGGGTGGTCTGGGGATGAAGGGGGTGATCTAATTTATATATCAAAATTCTTCCCCCTCGAATACAAATTTGACGTGTCTCAGCGATTTTTGAAATAATTTGCCAGTTTAGCCATACTAGGGGTGGGAAGTTTTCAAATTGACACACTGTATAAATAAATACAAATCTTTGTGAAAATGACTATTTGAAATCCAAACGTTTCACTAAAATTTTTGCCTTTATCTCATTGGAAATTTTAAGAAAGTTATAAAAATAGTTGCATTAAAAAATAATAATGTTTTAAAGATAGTTAGTGGCTTTATATATCTTTTCTTAAAATCAACTATTTTTCCAAATTTCTTAAAATTTTGATAAAGACAAAATTTTTCGCGAAACGTTTGGATTTCAAATAAATATTTTCAGATTGTTTTCTATAAAATATTTGTACCTATTTATTTATATAAGTATTTAAAAAGCTTTTTGTTTCTAATTACCATGAACCAAATTTCAATTTAAATAAATCATAGAACAATTTGTTTTTATTCAGTTAAAAAAAATGATATCAGGTTAGGCATTCCACGGGGAAATTAGAAAAGAACATAAAGCTCCATCTAAATTAAATCCTTACTTAATTAGTAATAAAGTGCAACCGAATAAAAAGCAATTTGAAACCTTTAACTTTCGTTTTCACATCTGAAGGTTTTATTACATTTCAAGTTATAATAATTATACACATTAAATGCCCTCCACCCTCATTCTTTTTTTCATTTTTATTACATTAAAAAGAACTAAACTAATGATGATAATTTAATTCACAAATGCTTTTGTCATAACAAATAATCGTTGTCAAATGTCGGGGAGATCCACAACAACATCAACAACAAAAAACACATAAAAGACTAGCTTTAGAGAGCTTTATTTTTTATTTTTTTTTTAATATAAATCAAAGAAAGAACCATGAGAGTCATTAAAATTTTTCAACTACAGGTAGGTCTCAATTTATGTGGTTCCCTATACCTTCTCTTCAAGTTTTTATTTTCATTTATTTAATTTGTTTTTAAAATTTGTTGCTGTATTAAAAACTTTAAAATGTTTTTATGTGTGTATTTTTATTTTTATTAACACTTGATAACTTCCCTTGGGGGCCTAGAGGTGTCGAAAAGTTAAAATTTAAAGCTTATTTTTAGTAGAAATAGATTTATATCCACAAGAGAGCTAACTAATCCTATTCAAAGCTTTTAAAAATTGATCATATTTTATCTCAAGAATTATTACTTGGCTTCGTCTGCCTCCCGGGCGGGCCTAGTATTGAATTCACTCAAAAAATTTCAAATTATTTTTTATTAAAGTAAAGAAAAATTTGAAAAATTCTCTCTGAACTCCTGAAGATGGGCTTATACCCCGAAATATATATATATAGAATCGTGCTAAACAATCATCTCATAGATTTATTGCTTTTTTTGATTGTTGCTATCACTTATTAGATATTTATTGAATACTATTTCGAACTCTATTGGTGTAAACTGTAAAGCAACGGACAGATGGATATGATCTGATAGAAAAAATGGATTGAGACGGATGATTGAATGGATAGATAGGTTTTTTGAAGCGCTAATGGTCCTGGCAGTCGATGCGCCCTTATAAAAAAAAAAAAAAAAAGTTTCTAAAATTTTTCAAAATTTTCTTTATTTTATTTAAAATGTTTCACCAAGAACCTATATCATTCTCCCTTAATAAATTTATTTTTGATTATTTTGTTGAAAAATGTCTTAGACCGAGAGCTAGTAAAAATTTTAGACTATTTTTCAGAATGTAAATAACCAGGGCCGGATTTAAGAATATGCCGCCTATAGGCTAAAGTCCCATCTATAGTTCATATTTGCTTAAAATGCTGTGAATTTGTATTATGTTATAGTTTTAGATAGAAGGCTAAGTAGAAGGACTAAAACATATTTTTAAGTAACCTGTAGGTACCTATTTTTAAATTCGTACGGAAAATATTATTAACTGTCTGAAAATACTTCATTTTAACTTTAGAATAAAATGCCAAACTGCCGCCTCTGAAAATTTGCCGCTCTAGTTTGCAGCCTACTTAGCCTATTTAGAAATACGGCCCTGCAAATATCATATCCCATACTGTAGAAAGTGAAATTCTTACTCGCTGAATTCAGTCGTTTTTATGAGTAAATGCCCACTGAAGTTCTCAAAACTATTGTCAGAATGGTGAAATTTGATTTCAGGACATTCCCTATGACAATATTTACCATTTTACACGAAAGGAAAAACGATAGCCCATCGCTAAGGAGGGCCAAACCCCCCCAATGTGTCAGATTTAGTTAAAATTTCAATCCGATATTCATGATAACTTAAAAATAAAATAAAACGAAACGTCGTAGAAAGTTCGTTCTTCTACTAAAATGTTTATATTCCCAATGATGATTACATTTTAGACTTTCTCGCTTAGGTCTTTCGGTTAGAAAATGCAAAATTATTCAAAAAAATGGATTTTTTTGGATAATTTTTAGAGATTTTAATAAGTTTTTATAGTATTTTATAGTATTTACATCTAATCATTAAATTATTGTAGTGTGTTTTGAATTACCATTTAAAAAATTAAATGTTTTTATTTTAAAACTTTCAAATAGTTTAAAACAAAAGTACATTTAAAACTTACTAAAATTACTAAAATAAAGCTCTTCTACCTAGTTTTGGCCACCAATCATACAAAAACATGTAGTCCCTAACAAGGGACGAATTTGCAACTCCTAAGACATTTGTTTGTAATTGAATTCCCTTCCTTGTTAGGGATCACATTTGTTATCTAATAAATTAAAATTATTTTATTTTGGAGGGCTGATAAAATTAATCGTATGTTTCCTATATTTGATTCAATCACGAATCAAATGTAGGTGATTTTATCAAATATTAAGTGAAAATAATATCTGAACTTATATATTTCTAACATGAAATAATGAAATTAAATAAATTTATAATTTTCTCATTAATATATTAATGATGAAATTGAATGATGGATAGGAAGCTCATGGATAACGAAAACTACAAATTCCGAATATTTTTTTATTGGAACATCAATTTTCTCTTAAAAAACCGACGTTTCTGAGGATCTTTTCCCCATTCTTAATTCATTTAAAAGTGTCATTAAGCTTCTAAGAACCTCCTTCATGTCACCTTTAACACTGATTCTGATTTTCTGGCACTAAAATTTTCCATTGATATCAACAGAAAATTCTCTATGGAATCACCGTTTCTATTTTTTGGATAAATAATGATAATAAAAAAATATCAATCAACATCTATTAAGTATGTTTTACATCTTTATAATTTAGTCTTCTGACATTAAAATATTTACCCCATCCGTTTATACATATAAAGTACCTTAATATATTACTTTAGATAGATAGAAAGGACTAGATTTTTATTTTTTAGATCCTAGATAACATTCTATTCTACCATTTAAACGGAACCTTTTTTTCTATATATTTATGTCATTCCCTAAAAAATAAGCATTTTAAATAAAAATTCCTTCCAATTTATGGGTCACTTCACTCAAAACTATTTTTCCCATAATACTTATAGAAATAGAGAAGGATATAAAAATCGAGACTTTGTGAAAATTTATTTTAAAATGCAAAAAAAAAATCGAATTGATAAAGGGAAACTATCAAATGATTAATATAAAGCTGAAGATTGGCACGCAAGTATGTATCGATAAACTGTACCTCTATGCAATGCTCAAAAATATTTTGATTTCCAAAACGAAGAACTAATTAGAATGTGAGCTTTTCCATCTTTAATTGAATTGCCGAGAGTAGCAGAGTTGTTGATTCTAAAATGATTTTATAAAGATAAATTTATGAGGTGGTCCTCTGCTTGATGCAAATAAACATATCTATACATAATATTTGTAACGAAAATAAATATATATGAATATATTATTAACTTTTTTAAACGTTAGTTTTAATTTTTTCTTAAAGCAATTTTCTATGTTAATTTAAAAATAATTTCCGGAATGAGACGCTCCCCGCCAGGGGCTAAGTGACGCCGGGCCGAAGACCCGGTCATCAGCTATTATATAATTAATATGTAGATATGTTTGCTAAGAGTATAAATCCGAAGGTTTGGCCTTCATAATCTTTTTATAATATTTCTAATTAAAAAGACTGATGATGTCTAGCAAATAAATTATATTTACATATCAATTTGAACCGCGAAAGTTAAATAATGTAATCAATAATTTCTTATGTTAAGTTTACATTTAGAAAATTATTTTATTATTTTTTGAAAAGGAAAATTCGATCTAAATAGCTTACCTGACAGGATCACCCGTGGCCTAGTTGGTAAAGGCGCTCTTCGGCTATAGGAGAGAGACAAAGTTTCGAATCCTGTCGGGTGCTCAATTCATTTTTTCCTTTTAAAAAAAATAATAAAATAATTTTCTAAATATTGAATTAACATAAGAAATTATTGATCACATTATTTAACTTTGCGGTTCAAAGTGATAAATGAATATAATTTATTTGCTAGACATCATCAGTCTTTTTAATTAGAAATATTATAAAAAGACAGATTATGAAGCCCAAACCTTCGGATTATAGTCATAGCAAATATACTTACAAACCTACATATTAATTATATATGTATTAGCTGATGACCGGGTCTTCGGCCTAGCGTCACCTACCCTGGCGGGGAGCGTCTCATTCAGATAATTATTTTTAAATTAATAGAGAAAATTTTGAATTGAATTGAAAATGATTATAATTGAAAATATGCCAATCTTCTTAATAAAATATTCTAACGGTAGCCCTGCCATCTTTGTAATATTGAAGCAATCTCTTTATGCTGCCATCTATATCTAATTAAGTAAAGTACTACCTACCTACCTACCGATCTTATTTTGTTAATATATTTTCATATGTTTATTTGCATCAAGCAGAGGGCAACCTCATTGATTTCTCTTTATTTTCCACTTTTAGAAAAAAAGTAGAGAAATCTATCAAGTGAGTGTTGCTAAAATCATGTGATTTGACAGACATGTTTGTAACAATACATTTTTCCTTTCTGTGAAGTTTCATCATTCTAGCTCAAACACTGACAAAATAAAATTACCATATCGGTAAAATTTTTTGAAATCGTATTCTAAGTTTTCACTTTTTTCTCCAATTTTTCTAATAGAATTCGGCTTCTCATTATTAAATTTGTGTTATCCATTGATTCTTTCAAGACCTTATTAAATAAATATTTATTTTTAAAAGTTTTTTAAATTGATTGCTATTTTATTCCATAGCTGTCTATTAAGGGCTTCATTTACAAATTCTTTTCCGTTTATGGTGATTTTTTAAAACAAAAAAACATAATTCAAAGAAAAATTTAAAAACTGTTTTGACCTTTCTCAAGTATATTAGTTTTCAGTTTAATTGTTTTTTGAACAGACCTTTTATAAAAATATAAAAAAACTAAATTTCCATTTTTAAATCATAGATAAACTGACTCGGAAATTTCCCCCCCCCCCCCCTCGCTCGCACCTTGTTCTTGATGAAATATTTTTATGTAATTTTCATGAAAATTAAGGGCTATTTCTTCCCTCTCTCCACATCTTTTTTGGATTGGGTTTTGTTTTATCTTTATGCGTTGAGCATATAATCGTTGTATTTAATTAAAAAATTAACTTCTTGATGCCCGTAGTTTAATTTAATTTTCATCTATAATTTAAGTGTCCCACACAGGTGAGAGAGGCTCCATTTAACATAATCATCAGATTTTTTTCTTTTTAATCCAAAGGGCTCTAATTTTGAATATACATATATTTTATAATCAATGTAAATTATTTTTAAATAAGGGAAAATCACTGTATTGTATAGAAAAATAATTAAAACTTTATAAAAAATAATACAAGCATATCAAAAGCTGGGCGAGCCTAGTATTGAATTCTTGCAAAAATTTTCAATTTGTATTTTGCTTATTTTGTGTTTAAAATGGAATGTGAAGAAAAATAATTTTCAACCATGATTTTTTCCGTCTGTCTGTCTGTATTCAAAACCCTAAGAAAACTTGAGAACGAAGTCGTATAGAAAGTTGGTTTTTATACTAAAATGTTTGAATTTCCATGTATTAAATGTTGGGGTTCTAGCTTTAGTTACATCTGGTTCAAAATAAACTGCAACGGATCGTTGCTAAACTTTATCCAAATTCATTTGAAATATTAATATGTTTGTTCCTTTATTATTAATCAGATATCACTTGCAATTTGTAGTTCATATTGACATTAATTCAAAAATAATTCTCATTTAATAGTTGAAGAATAACCATTCTACATTTGATTTTTGACGTTTCGGTTTTTATTGGTAACCATTGCTGAAGACATGGAGGAATCGACTTAAAATCAAAAATAGCCATCGATTCTCATCTAATACTTGAGGAATAACAATTCTACATTAGGTTTTTGACGTTTCGATTATTATTGGTAACCATTGCTGAAGGCATGGAGGAATCGACTTAAAATCAAAAATAACGATCGATTCTTATCTAATACTAGAGGAATAACCTTATTGCATTCTATTTTTGATGTTTTGACTATTAATGGCAACCTCTACTGAAAACGTGGAAGAATAGACTTAAAATCAAAAAGACTAAATTCTTTTATGGCAAACAACTCAAGCTTGAGTTGTTTACCAAAAAGAATTTAGTCTTTTTGATTTTAAGTCTATTCTTCCACGTTTTCAGTAGAGGTTGCCATTAATAGTCAAAACATCAAAAATGGAATGCAATAAGGTTATTCCTCTAGTATTAGATAAGAATCGATCGTTATTTTTGATTTTAAGTCGATTCCTCCATGTCTTCAGCAATGGTTACCAATAATAATCGAAACGTCAAAAACCTAATGTAGAATTGTTATTCCTCAAGTATTAGATGAGAATCGATGGCTATTTTTGAATTTAAGTCGATTCCTCATGTCTTCAGCAATGGTTACCAATAAAAACCGAAACGTCAAAAATCCAATATAGAATGGTTATTCCTCAAGTACTAGATGAGAATCAATCGCTATTTTTGGTTTAAAGTCGATACCTCTATGTCTTCAGCAATGGTTACCAATAAAAACCGAAACGTCAAAAATCCAATATAGAATGGTTATTCCTCAAGTATTTGATGAGACTCAATCGCTATTTTTGGTTTAAAGTCGATTCCTCTATGTCTTCAGAAATGGTGACCAATAAAAACCGAAACGTCAAAAATCCAATATAGAATGGTTATTCCTCAAGTACTAGATGAGAATCAATCGCTATTTTTGGTTTAAAGTCGATTCCTCTATGTCTTCAGCAATGGTCACCAATAAAAACCGAAACGTCAAAAATACAATATAGAATGGTTATTCCTCAAGTATTTGATGAGACTCAATCGCTATTTTTGGTTTAAAGTCGATTCCTCTATGTCTTCAGAAATGGTGACCAATAAAAACCGAAACGTCAAAAATCCAATATAGAATGGTTATTCCTCAAGTACTAGATGAGAATCAATCGCTATTTTTGGTTTAAAGTCGATTCCTCTATGTCTTCAGCAATGGTCACCAATAAAAACCGAAACGTCAAAAATCCAATATAGAATGGTTATTCCTCAAGTATTTGATGAGAATCAATCGCTATTTTTGGTTTAAAGTCGATTCCTCTATGTCTTCTGCAAAGGTAAGGGATAAGAAAATAACGCAGTTGCTATGGTTACTTATAAAATTTCCTCCCAAATTTTTAGCATTTCACAGAGAGAAGCCTATCCATTCTTATTTAAGCAAGGCTAAATGAGCTATATTAAAAGGTTCAAATGAATAAATTTTAAAGAATTTAAAAAATTAAAAAAGTACTCTCTTACTCTAGAGTAAAGTACTTTAAAATATAATTTTACTAAAAACTTTATTTATCCTTTTTTGTGGTCCCCAAGGTACTTAATTAGGATATTAAATTTCATCAAAATTGGTTAAGTCATTTTCAAGATATTTAGAAAAAACTAAAAAAGTACTGAAATAAAGTACTAATGTTTGTGGGCCGATATGTACCAAAAACTAATCAGCGCTTCATTTTGTTCAAAGAATGCTAGGTTTTCAATTTCATTTCAATCGGTGCAACGGTGTGGAAAAAATCGTGGGCCAAAAAAACGATAACATACATACATCCATCCATCCATCCATACATACATACATCCATCCGCACGCACTAAATGAAAAAATGGCACTTTTTGGCCTCTCGACGAGACCCCATGTAATTTTTGGCAAAACCGTCACGTGCTAAAATTCAACCTAATTGAATACTACAATTTGTGACTTTAATTGAGTCCATGGGTTCCGTAGTCTTTACCTGAGGACCCTTTGAAGCCACGCTTGCCCCGAGAGCGATTGCAATACTTTACCCATGCTTTGCATTGGATAAAGTAAAAATGCTGAATTTTTTTTTTTGAATGATTTTATTGAGTTTTTAAGGCGATGTACATAATATTATAAACATTTTATATTTACGTTTATTATTAATTATTTATGCAGGCGTGTCTAGCGTAGGGTTTTTACTTTTTTTGTTATTTAAAATTGTGCGGATGAGCGATTCTTTCATTAGAACTAAGAAAATGAGTAAAAACAGTGCGGATAGAATGATCTCTCTTCGTTTAGAGCAGGGTGCCCGCAGAAAAATTTTCAGGAGGGGTACTTTGGGTACGGAACGGCATTTAGACTCTGGGATAAGAAAATTTTAAATCTAGATGAATATCATATTTTTAATTTAAAATTATTATATATTTGTAATTAGATTAACAGATTTTTTAGGAACGGGAGATGGATAATAATATTCAAAACACTATGTAGTATTATAATTAGTTTATTAAATCATGAAAAGACAAGACAGTCCATGGATCTGTTTCGGTGACATTTTTTATAAAAGCATCCTCAGTGCCCTTCTGAAAACAAAAAAAGTTAATTACAGATAATATTTTTGGATCAAAATTTTTTTCTTTAAAAGATACATTGATTATAATTAGTAAATATTCAAACCTGTGTAAGACATGTTATGATTAGGTGGTAACTGGAGTTATATTATCATGCTTTTATTTTTAATTTTTACATACCTAGTTCAATGATCAAACCAATGAAATCAGTTCGGCCATATTTTCAATTATTAGAAGTATTCGGTGTCGTACAATTTTCACCCACAAAAGATATCTCACACATCACAACTTTTTAATACAGAAAGAGTAAAAGTATCCTCTTTAAAATTAATTTCTGTGGACAAGCCACCACACACTCATCAAACTCTCTTTAACATTAAGAAAAATATAATATACCAGTCAATTAACTAGGATCATGATTAGGGCTCTGATTTCGTCCTATTTGCCTTTTTTATTTATGGCTTAAAATTTAGGCCAACTTGATATCTATGCGTTTCATTAAATTCTAAATAAAATAAGAGGAATTTGTTAGTGCCTATAATGCCTATTTTCCCCTATTCTGGGTGTTAGTGTCTATTTCATCTATAAATGCCTTTTTTAGTGCCTATTTGAACTAAAATTGGTAATTTCCATTTTTTACGATACATTTTCTAAATTTAAAAGTTTTTTTGAATTATTAAGAAAATATTCCGATAAAATTATTAAGGTGGGGTACCTTGGATCCAAGTAACTATATATTATGCTGACCATTTGGAAGAAAATCAAACGGTACATTTGAAATTTATCTTTTTAAATATTGTTCTGTAATTCTATTTATTTATTAATTTAGGTCATAAAAACAACCAATGAAGATGACGGAGGCTAAGAATGCTTTATCTTCTATTACTCTAGAGGCCGATTTAGCATATATAAAGTACAATTTTAACAATCTACCTGTAACCATTACAGCATTAGAAGGGAGAAATCTCTCTTTTGATAGAGTCCATAAAAATATTCCAGAGATTTCAAAAAAAAAAGCATCTGGTCCTATTGCCTTCAATCTCAATCAAAAAATGGACAAAATACTGAAGCGGAATCCTAGTTGGACAATAATGGAAAGAATAGCCAGGAATTTAGGAGGATATAGTAGTGCAAAAGAGGAAAATTTAACACCATGCGAAATGACTTATTTGAAATTAAGTGCCTATTTTTTACTTAAAATGCCTTTTTAAGTGCCTATTTTAGTTATTTTTAGTGCTTAGTTGCCTGCCTATTTTAAAGATTTTTAGTGCCTATAAATCCGAGCCCTAATCATGACCTACTAAAACAATTTCACCCTCTCATATTTTTAAAATTACACTATAAATTAACTTCAACCTGTTTCTTATTAAAATTTATTAATTAATCGAAACTTCTAAACAACATACTGAGTTCCACAAATTTATTCATTCTTTCCATATCAACGACAAATAGGATGAATTTGATATCTCAAGTATTTTAGAAGATATAAGACACAGAACCCTTGCTACGCAACTCCGACTCACACTTTGCCGGCTTATTTATATTATAATTTGAATAAGAGTCGTAGGGGAAGGAAGGGCTTTGTCTATTTTTAATGGGGGTTGGTTTCGATTTGTTGCCGAGGTGCAAAAGCGGAACGGGGTGGGGGGTTGGTTCCTGGAGCCGGTGCCCTCGGGCAGAGCCACCCTCTGTTTCTGCTTCGCCCGTGGTGCGATTCTAATTTGCCCCCTGGGGGTCTTAAGGCGGCTGCGGGCTGTTTGCCCAGCCCCCCTGCCCCTTTAAAAAACTCACTCCTCGACATCAACCTTCAACAGCAAACTGAAGAAGAAGAAAAAACAAAAAGCAAGAATTCCCGACGCCTCGTTTCCAATGCATCGATTTTGATATTTATTACTCGACTGTGGATATATATGGACAACAAGAACATCAAAAGAAACCTATTTAGGCTTAATTTGCACTCGGAAACTTTCCTATACTGTGAACATTTTTTATTTATTCTTCACCATTAACTTACGACCAGGGGAAGAAGGTCTTTTTTGACGTTGCATTCATAAGGACATCATTTTTAATACGAAGAGACTGCAAGTTAAATATCCTTAAGCAATTAGAACATTTGTCACTCACTCGATAACAACATCCCGAAAAAGATCCATTTAAAAACAACATTTTAAAGTCATTTATACCATATTTACACACCTATAAATCCTTTTAATAAATAAATAATTCCTAAAAATGTTAATTTATTTAATTTTAGCATAATGGGAAAAATAAACATAAAACCAATATAAAAGGGTTTATAAATATTATATTTAAAATATATATATATTAGCTGCAAAAGCCTGCCTTCAGCTAACATCTTGCTAGCATTTCAATTTTTTGACCCCCCCTCCCTCCATTTTGGTTGGCAAATTTTTGCATTATAGTCTTCTGGGGGCCTACAGATTATCTATACAAATTTTGGTTTAGTTTGGTTCATAGTGCTAGAATTTACATTTTTGGACCCTCCCCCTTTATTGGGTGAGTTTTTGGAGTATTTTTTATAAAAACAAACAATTTCAGAAATCACATTGTGGGGGTCTACAATTTTGCTTCTGACAGAATTTAATAGTATATATGTTATTTTATAATTTCCATTATTGACCCACACAAAACTCCACAAAACCTTGGGGCCAAAATATCAAAATATTCTATAGCTCAGATCTTATGTTAGAAGACATTCTGATCTCTAAATATAAGAATATCTCCAACCGTTGTTATGTCCACTGGACACAAAAGAGCGAAGACAGACATACAGACAGGAATTTTGTTGAAGGTGTTTTCTTTGATAACTTTGCTTGAAACGTGTACATCCAAAATTTGAGACGATTTGGACCAATGTAAAGAAAAAACCTTAATTTTATAAGGATATAGATATATAATTTATTTTTTAGAGATTAGAGTTTCAAATATATCTAATTACCTACTTTGTTATATGACCAGATAGCTATTGAAGCAAAAACAAATTTACCTAAATCCAATCAGATATTTAAACCCATGAGAAATAACAGATAAAATATTTCTAATCAATAAGACTGATTGATGATGGTCAAACCTTCGAAACTATACTCTCTAAGAAATAAATATTTATATCCTATATATGTAAATTTTTAATTGCATCATGCAGAGGACAACCTCATTTTTTTTGTAATTTTAATTGCATCAAACAAGTTTAGGGGTTAATTACCCCCAAAACCGACTTGAATCGGGCAGTAAGAATTCACTTTGGGAGTGTGTGCTGATCATAGTGTGCTGTTTGATGTGTTATTTTGAATTCTGAAATACACGTTAAAAATCTACTAGCTTTTAGTCAATTATAGTATATTTGAAGTTAAATAACAATAGAGTGATATATGTATAAGGGAAGATAGGAATTTTGACCTCCATTCATTCTAGATTCTAGAATATGTCATTCAGCCAAATGAGATAATATTTCAAAATTCAAGGAATATCTTTTAATTATTGCTTTTTAAATGTGATCTTTGTTGCATATTACATATGTCTAATATATGGTATATTATGAAATATATTTTTTTGATGAATGATATAAACTCAAATTGGAGGCAATTTCCTTTCCTAAGCTATCTATCTTGATGATCGAATGTCCGATTCGAATCTTCTCTTTAAAGAGGCGCATCTTTCCTTTGATCTTTTCCGGAATTTTCTTCAGGATAAATTACATTAAAAATTTATATCCAATTAATAATCTAAAAAGCCCTAAAAATGTGTGTGATTTGAGACTATTTTTCTACCTCTCCCTATGTAAAAAGCCATTAATTCTGCACACATTTTTGAAAATTTAATAATTATAATTTTTTAAGACCCTCTCTTAATTTTTTGGTTCGATTTCAGTCCAAAATCTATTCACCTTTTAATCTCAATATATAAATAATCTACATGTGAAGTTTCGTTTTGATATTAACACTAGTTTTTGAGCTAGAGCGCACACAAAGTTTGGCAACGCACCAAACTAAACGTCTTACTAACATATGGTACATTTTAACAACAATAGTTAATATCTCGTAAAATATAATTTTTTCGATGTTCACTCTTTAAGGATTTTTTTATAGACCAAAACTCCATGGTTTTGCTCAATTTTTTTTTTTATCAAAATAGCTTCAGCCAGTTTTGAGATATTTCGCAAAAATGAAGCATAAAGAAGCATTTTTTTAATGCACGATTACAAAATTCGACCAAACCCGATACCCTTTATGGTAAAGTAAAAATGAAGCCAATCACTTTGGCTCTGTGAACGACTCATATATGTATGTAAAGCTCATAAAAAATCGTATTTTAGATCAATTAATGAAAAGAGTCATGTAATTTGTATACCTTGCAGGCGGATTCCAATTTATCACGAGGGATGCTAAGACTAGCCAAGCAATAATATATACAGGGTGGTGACTTGGCCGACGCAGCATAGCGATTACAATGTTAATTTTTGAATGTGCATTTATTTGCTCCCCTAATTATTTTAGAGTTAAAGTTTTTTGTAGAGAAAAAATACTGAATCCGAACATATTTTTGTTTTAAAATTTTGAAATTTCAGAACCGTAATAATCAACATTATAAATAATTGTATTTTTACAAAAATCACTGATGCCATGGAATTATTAAAACAAACAAGGCATTTTTATTTGTTGTTTCTATTTGAAGTTTAATAGTGATGTTACCAGGGGACCCGGGTTCGAATCCGGCTCGAGGTATCCAGCTAAAATCTGACCCCCGGGGTAGAGACAAATTTAAAAAAAAAAATATAACTAGTATCGTAATTAGGCTTATGACTAGAAAGGCCGAAAAGCCAAAAAAAAAAATAGTGATGTCTTTAGTGATTATTTTAGAGCATAATTAGAATACAAAAAACTGAGCAGAATTAAAATTCTAAAAGATAATTACATCAGATTTTGTCTAATTCATAATTTAAAAGTCCAAAAAAACGATTTTAAAAATGTAGATATTGTAATATGCGATAAAAATATCACAATACCAATTAGCAAATGTCCGACGAGAATTTTACGAAAGGTTGGGCCATTGTTTAGTGGTAAATGGTGGTTTATTCGAACATTTGCTATGATTGTTATTTTTTGTTATAATTTTATGCATTTGTTAATTATGTTAAAAAATTAAATTCTGTTTACCTTACTAATTTTATTGTTTTAATTACGTTTAAAAATATTACTTATAATTTCGTTGATTATTCTTGTGAAAATTTAAAAGCTCGTTCTAAACTTCATCTACGTGAATCTACTATTTTTATTTATCAATGACGAATACAAAACTCAGCCCATTCAAATTTAACGAGTTTCTCATTATGGTAATCAATAAATTCTAATAAGAACTGATTTTAAAAAGTTCAAATATAACAAACGTCACTTAGAAACAACAAATGAAAATGCCTTGTTTGTTTTAATAATTCCATGGCCTCAGTGATTTTTGTAAAAATACAATTATTTATAATGTTGATTATTACGGTTCTGAAATTTCAAAATTTGAAAACAAAAATATGTTCGGATTCAGTATTTTTCTCTACAAAAAACCTATAAGAACTTTAACTCTAAAATAATTAGGGGAGCAAATAAATGCACATTCAAAAATTAACATTGTAATCGCTATGCTGCGTCGGCCAAGTCACCACTCTCTGTATAATAAGTATATAGATAATATTGAATTGTTATTCCCTAGGGATATAACCCTTTTGTAAGTCAAAATATAAATTCCTATCACTACACCCTCAAACATACTACCACTTTTTTATGTATAATTAGAAAACTTGGCCATACCAGGTATGGTAAATTAAAAATTTAGTGTATCAATAATTTTTTAAAGTCCGGTCATTGTTTCATCGCTCCCCGCACCTTATTAAAAATAATAATTAATTTTATGCTTTTTAGTGCACTTTGAAATAAAACTGTATAGGTATTTAACAAATCAGGAGCTGGCTAACTCTGTATCTTGGTATCTTTCCTGCTAGCAGATAAAAAAATCTCATCTCTTTTTTTAAGTTACTCTGAATATATTATTCTAACAAATATTAGTTTTTTCATCAAGATAGTGAAAGTCCTTCAATGAAAAAAAAATAAAATAAATATCATATCCCCACCCTTTCCCAATCTACCATATGTACAAAATTTCATTTTTAATTGTAAATATTTCATGTTTGGTTCATCTTTAAATTTTAACAGTGTGTTTATTATATTCCAAGTTTCGAAGACTTCTTGAATTTTTGCATTTGAGAAATAACCACCTTAAACAAAAAACAGACTATTTTTTTATCTTACGTCAATTCATTAGCATTGGTTAATTAGAGGTTGACCACAAAAAATATTTCAAAAATGTTCAAATTTGAAAACAGATATTTCACAAAAAAATTTACACCACACTAAACCAACTAACAAACAAGAACAACTATAAAAAATTCACAAATGATTCCAACTTTTTCCTAAAAATTAACTTTTAAATTAGAAACAAAAAAAAAGTTGTCGAGATATTTATTTATTTGACGAAATATCGATAAATCATTAGCCTTTTAAGGACCTTACGGTTAAAAAAATCAGGAAAAAGGTGAAAGCAAAGCTCGAGTGGGCGTTTTTCGCACATCTTTTATGGACCCTAAGCCGCCGCCAACCACATCAACAACAACAGGCGCCAGGGATAATATGCTGGAATCACACCGAGAAAAGCAGGAGCAGGAGCAATGCTGCAAGAAGAGAGCTCAGGCATCTTCTCTCACTGTTGACTCAAGACTTTCTTGAAGAAAAGGGCCGGACGAATCAAAAACGGTCGTGGAATGTGGAAAAACAATAAACCTCCCCACGGACGCACAGACAGACACACGGGCGTGGAATTCTTGTTTGAAAATAAATAAATAAATAATATTTGACACAACGGAATAGTTGAATGGAAATGAAGTGGCGGCGGTCAACTCCTCCAGATAATAGATGGAGCCCCGAACGCTGTTGACATGCATTCAATTAGAAGGGGGCGAGAGCCCTCAAAAAAAAAAAACTTCTAACCCAAGTTGATAGCTTTTTACACAGTCAGAGGTAGAAAAAGGGTCCCAAATCACACACATTTTAGGCTTTTAGACTATTATTAATTGGATATAAATTTTCAATGTAATTTTTCCTTAAAGAAAATTCGGAGAAGATCAAAAGAGATGCGCGCCTTTTAAGAGAAGATTCGAATCATCGAAGATAGATAGCTTACGAAATTAAATTGCTTCCACTTCACTCAAATTTGATTTTATCATTATTCATCAAAGAAATTTATAAAATATTTTTGTTTTTAATATATTAGACATTTATATATGAATAATAGACAATAGAAATCATTTTTAAAAAGCAATAATTAAGATATTCTTTAAAATTTTTGAAATATTACCTAATTAGGTTTTTGAATCTCTGAAATGGAGGTCAAAATATACGAAGGGCTTTGTAATAACGTGTCAAACCACATGATTTTTAATAAATTCTTAATTCTTTACCTTTTACACAGCCAGAGCTGCTATGAATCTAATAAAAGCAGGGTATTTCGGTTAAAACCACTGGTTTAAACCGCTTTTAAACCGCCTTCGGATTTTATGCGATTTGGTTTTTATTGAGTGACACTTGAATAACATATGGTAATTTAGATTCATATTTTCATACTTACATTAGGGTGCTATTTTCAAATATTTACGCGGACAGGGGCTCATATGGTTCTAAATAAATAAATAAAAATATCCCCATGCTAAGTCCCATTCAATTTCAACCTAGTGATACACAGCGATTAAGTTTCCCATCTAAATAACATAGGGTTTTTGGCATTGAACGATCAATTTTTTATTCCGGTCAAACTAATGGTTCAAAAAATTTGAAACTCTGTAAACTTTATCCTTGTAATAGTATCTTAGCTATCCCTGAGAACTTTTACAGATTTTTAACTATTATCATTTTGGAGTATAACTTATTTACACTAAGATATAACAGTATTTTATATAACTGTAACTCCAAAATTGTAATAGCTAAAAATCTGTAAAAATTCTGAAGGATACCTACTATTATAAGGATAAAGTCTACACAGTTTCAAATTTTTTGAACCATTAGTTTGACCGGAATAAAAAATTGATCGTTCAATGCCAAAAACCCATGTTATTTAGATGGAAAACTTAATCGCTGTGTAGCACTAGGTTAAAATTGAGATAGAGACTTGAAACTTGGGGGATATTTTTATTTAATTATTTAGAACCATATGAGCACCTATCCGCGTAAATATTTAAAAATATCCAAAATAAGGAGCACCCTAACTTACATGCATATACCTATAAGAAAATCATAAGTTGGTGTCATCTATTAAATCCGATGGATGGAATATTTTTAATTATATGTCAGAGGGGTTGTTTTTCTCCCCTGGGAATCGAACCCGAGTGCCAGTAACAGCAATCCGGGCCATCTGGCTCACCTGCAGGATGCAAACCTCTCTGACATATGTATACGCGTAAAATTTCTTGTAAATTTGAATCTATTACCATCAGCAAATTAATATCTTTCATATACCTATAAATAAAATAATGTATATAAATAAATAATTATCATTAATACCACAAAATTTTCATCTACTTCATTCACTATCCATTGGCGGCCACTTCTTCCTCTTCTGGGTTTAAATCTTTGCCCATCTATGTAGGATGTAATATATACAGGCAATAATGAGCTGGAGTAATGCAATTTGGTTTCCTTTGTGCGATTGATTTTTGATGTGGTTTTAGTAAGTCTTCATTATTTTCTAATGAAATATATTCTCAGACACATCTGCTAATTATGGTTACATAATTAAATCTACGTAACAAAATCATGAAAAATTTTGAGTTGCGACATTGCAATCATTAGTTATTGCCAGTACTGATATATTCTTAAAGATAATACCACAAGATTTTAAAAGTTGGTATTATTTTCCGTACCAGCACAATTTTGAATTGGTAAATGGTTCAAGACCCTGAAAAATAGTATGTGTACAAGAAATTCGTACCTCTAATATCCCTGACCCTTACCTACTTCAAATCTTGCTTTTATATTATGAACGAAATTGAAAGTATTAACATGTTCGCTGAATGTATAAAATTGGTTATGTTCTGTACTATTTTCGATAAACTGATTATATATTTAAGAATTAACTACTCTTTTAATAGTATAAAATAAAGCATTTTAATTGATAAGTGATGGAAAGGCAGCCCAAGGATAGTGAAAGAAATTCTCTTAAATAAAATAGATTTATTGAACATTTATTTTTTCATCACACAAAAGCCAACGTTTCGGAGGATTTTCTCTCCTTCTTCGGGTTTAAAAGGGGTCATTGAGAAGGAGAGAAAATCCTCCGAAACTTTGGCTTTTCAGTGATGAAAAAAATGAATGTCCAATAAATCTATTTTATTCGAGATAATTTCTTTCACTATTGGGCTGCCTTTCCATCACTTATCAATTAAAATTTCTACCAGTCCGTCTCTCTCTGAAGAGACAATTTCTTCTAATATAAAACAGCATTTTCTTTAATTGATGACAAATCTGCTATTTCATAATGGGGAGTGCCGGGCAAAGCTCGAAACGCGCCACCGAAATAGGGGGCGAGTCATTTGAAAAGAGATTAGATGAATATACAATATACATACGGTTGACTGTAAAATTACAATAATATTTAAATTAAATTTATTTATTATTTATTATACAGTCCACTCTCGATAATTAGAAATCCAAGGGACTACAAGAAAAATTCGAATTATATCGAGAACTTTGAATTATCCAAAAAATATTCGAATTATTAAGAGTTTTTATTATATTTTTCAAAATATGTATGAGATTACATAGATTTTATGTATAGCCTCATGTAAAAAAGTAAAAATAATGAAAACGACAAAAAAGAACAAAAAATTACAAATGTATTAACATTGCAAAAGATAATAACATGCCTAATTAAAAAAATTAAGAATAGTTTTTTGCTAGGAAAAATTCGAATTATAAAGCGGGGAAGTGGCATGGTTCGAATTATAGAATGTTCTCTCCCCTCTTGCTACAAAAAGGATTTCGAGTTATCGAGCGTATCAAAATACACAGCATTTTTTCGATTTACCGAAGTTAACAACTGAAGAAGAGTTTGAATTATCGAGAGTCTACTGTATATATATTTATTTTATTTTTTTAATCAGTTTTTGTAATATTTCAAAAAAAAACGAGGCAAAAAACCCTAATTTAGGTGGAGCATCTAGTGGCGAAAGTTTGCAGTGGATAAAATATAAAATTTAGTTCAATCTAATTAAATTGTTCTGAGCCCATTGCAAACCGTTTTTCCTTTGCTAAACTTTCTTCTTTTCTTTTATTTAATTCCTGGCTGGTTTCCTACCCTGTCCACCCCCCACCCCACGGGTGCCAAAGAAGGGATATATTTCTTTGTGAAAAACTATAGCCAAAGTCGTTTGTTGTCCAATAAAAGTAGAGCATCATCTTCCTACGCAAACCAAAAAACAGATTTATCTCGGTTAACTGCTTCCGTTCCGCCACCCGACTCAAAGGGTAATTTTGACGATAGTTGCCCTTCTACCTTTTTTTTTTTAAACCCCACCCGCCAAAGATGTGACATAGAGCAAGCAATCTTGAAAAAGAAAGAGAAAGAGAAACGTTCTTTTGAGCGAAAAGGATAAAAACGGCTTGCCGCCCACGTCTGGAGAAGATCCCTAGGGATGTCCTCGAGAGGTGATGACGGCTGGAACAACTCTGGCACTGGAGAGGAGACACAAACACAAGTCAAGCCATTTAAACAAAAATCCCCATTTAAACAAAATGTTGTTGATTTTTTTTTTTGCCTTTAGAGGGTAAATGTTATTTTTTCAATTTTCAAATATAACTAATTTGTTAATTTTTTTTAGAGATTTTGAATATAAATATTTTTCAAATTTACATATCTTAAGTCAGTGGTCTTCAAACTTTGTCGACACATTTATTAATTAACACAGTGTTTTTCAACCTTTTTTGTTGACGGCACACTGAAAATATCTGGTTTCATTTGCGGCACACCTAAATAAAAAAAAGTAAAAGTTGTATGATACAAAAAGAAAAAAAATGAAGTAATTATACAAATAGGTACTATTTCAAAATTACAAAACCCATGCCATTTTAATTATTTGTCAAAAACGCTCGCGGCACACAGGTTGAGAAATGGTAGCCAAGAGCAGTGTTCCGCAAACTTTTTGTGTTCAAGGTACACCTACCAAATAAAGAATTTTTAAAGGTACACCAAAGTAAAAACCAATGTTTATTTAATATTTATTTATTATTCAAATCAATATAATATGAAAAAAATGTTTAATGAGAAATGTGAGGCTGTTTCAGTTAAACTGAGCACAGGCGATCAAAATTTGGAGCAATCGTTGATAAGGCTGCTCGCATAACTCTCAGCTATGTGTAGGTAAATTATCTTCATAAAACTTGACATTTTTTACAACAACTAATGACTGCGGCACACACTTTTCGGAACACTGGCTTAGAGAGCCCCAAATCTAAATAGTTCTCCTCATTGAAAATACAAAAATATTTAGTGCAGTGTAGCGATTTTCTCAATTTGCAAAAAAATGTTTTATAGCTTTTAGTTTCTTTATTGTAATTTACTTATTATTAGCATTATTAATGCATGATCCCTTCTGAACGATTCGACAGTCCACTCAAGAAGATTCTGATTAATTTTTAAAAATAACTAATTCTATCTTTATATTTTTTAGTTAATAAACACTAATCAACTAGTGTTAGTGCTTTATAATTTTTTTGACGAATTTTTATTTTGACTCGCGGAAGCCCTAGAGATGTACCGCGGAACACAGTTCGAAGATCACTGTTTTAAGTAGTATTTGAAAATAATTTCTTGATTGTTTTATTAAATAAAATAAATATAATTCTTTAACGTTTTTCGATTATTTTTAATGAAATATTAATATTTATTTATTTAATGAAATTTACCTATTTATAATTTATAAAAAAACCTCTTAATCATTCAAAATATTAATATCAAAAAAAGTTTTCAATCATTTTAAAAAATCTTTCCTTTATTTTTGGTCATATTAGGGAAAAATGTTCACCTGTTCAATTATGTAATACAAAAATTTGATTGTTTTATTAAAGTTAACCATTTTTTTCATCATTTGAAAATTTAAAAAAAAATTTCATAAACAGAAACATTTCCCACCCCCCCCCCCCATTTTTTTAGAAAATATCCATTATTACACATAAACTCCAACAAGATACAATATTTTCTCATTTATGAACACTTTGCCTGCCTGTCGGAAAATCTAGTATTGAATTCACTCGAATATTTTCAATTTTTTTATTTCAAAAATTCACTCCAAAATAATAATAATATCCTATTTTTAAGGGGCAAATAGAGCAAAATACCCAAATATGTTTTTTGTATTTTAATGCTTCACCTTTCTAAGCTGAAAGCATATCTCTATATCGTGACAACACATTTTGGGGCCCTTTCCCCCTTTTAGGGTTCGAATTTCAAAATATCCCTTATTAGCTCACCCATAAATCGTAGAAAGAATATACACTCCTTTCATCTTTCTAGATCCAGCGGTTTAGGCTGTGCGTGAATGAATAAATGAATGAAACGTCACCTTCTCTCTTTAAATATTATAGGTATACCTAAAGGTGCATTTTTATTTGCATCAAACATAGAAGGCAGTCATTGATTTTCTTTTAAAACAACTCTACTATTCTCGCTAAGAAAGACAACTTTTCAATTTTATTCTATAAATTCTATTTCTCCTCTGTTGTTTTGGCCCAAATCCGATGCTGTTTCGAGTAGATATGATCAGATCCTGCCGCCCCTATATCGGTTTCTCTCTCTCTCTATTATTTATATACTATCCATGATGGTAGAATATTTATTTCACATTATTTCTAAAGCCCATAATCATATATTTCCAATATTGAAATTTAAGAGTTTCCCAACAAACGATGATAAATGTCAAAAAAGATAAAAATCAAAGGGTTTATTTTAAATATAAAATGTGTTATGGCTATTTGATTAAACCATTCACCAATAATATTTCTTTTTTATAAATTTTTTGTATTCAGTGGAGTTGAAATATCAAAAATGTGATAATGGAAGAAAAAGTGATAACTTTTCCAAGACTAGCCAGGTACACTTTACCAACTTTATTTATACTATACCATATATATGTAGTAATCTAGAATTACTAAACCGCGAAATTTTACAAATGAACATTTAAATCTTTAAGTGGAATATTTATCGCGTTTAGATGTCAAGGGGGTTCACCAGCAGCCAATTGGGCCAGATTACTAATTTCGGCACTCGGGTTCGATTCCCCAGAGAGTAAAAACAATCCTACTTACTTATAATTCAAAATAATTCAATTCAAAGTTTCTATTTGGCGAAAGTAGCAGAATTTTGATAAATTAAAGGAGACAATCCGGGTCGTGGCAACCAGGAGTGGGCCTGGGGGTCAGAACCCCCCTCCCCCAAGGGCAGGGCTGAGTAACGGCAACAACAAATCTTTTCTTATGGCAAACTAACCCAAATTAAATATATTTTATATGTTCAATCAAGAATTATGTTCTTTTTTAATTTCTTGAAGTACCTATTTGTTTTAATAAATAAACTGCAACGGATTGTTGCTAAACTTTATCCAAAGTCATTTGAAATATTAATATGTTTATTCCTTTATTATTATAAACAGATATCACTTGCTATATGCAGTCCATGTTGACTTAAATTCAAAAATAGTGATCGATTCTTATCCAATACTCGAGGAATAACCATTCTACATTGGATTTTAAACTTTTCGGTTATTATTGGTAACCATTGCTGAAGACAAGAGGAATAGTCTTAAAATCAAAACAAAAATAACAATCGATTCTTAGCTAATACTAGAATATTGCATTCCATTTTTGATGTTTTGACAATTAATGGCCACCTCTACTGAAAACGTAGAATCGACTTAAAATCCAAAAGACTAAATTCTTTTATGGCAAACAACTCAACCTTGAGTTTTCAGTAGAGGTTGCCGTTAATAGTCAAAACATCAAAAGTGGAATGCAATAAGGTTATTCCTCTAGTATTAAATAAGAATCGATCATTATTTTTGATTTTAAGCCGATTCCTCCATGTCTTCAGCAATGGTTACCAATTTTTTAATTTATTTCCACACATCAATTCCTGTGAATCAATTATAATAGACTGATGAAGAGAGCAAAGCCCTGGAAACTATAGTCTCGTTATAAATAAATTAAAAAATTTATTTTTTCAGCAGAAGACACACTCTTTTATTGTCTCTTTTTAACCGACTTCAAAAAAGGAGGAGGTTCTCTATTCGACTGATTTTTTTTTGTGCCTATGTTACCTCATATCTCCGCCAATTGTGAACCGAAATTTTTTTTTGCATTGGGTCCAGTCTACCTTCCGATTGGTCCCATTTTTTTTATAGGTATTAGATCTTTTTTGGTTGGTTTGTTCAGGACTAACTTCTTTGTTTATGAACCGATTTCGATGATTCTTTTTTTATTGGAAAGGGGGTATCTTAGGGATGGTGCCATATTAATTTGGTCAAGTTCTGATGATATGATCACTATTAATAACATCACTAAAAAGAGAAAAATAAAAATAATTTTTAAGAAAAAAGTAAAAACCGACTTCAAAAAATTAAATTCAACAAATAAAATACACTAAAAGGTATAAAATAATTGTTATCTTATTTAGTTACAACTAAACGACGAAATATTAACATGAAATTACTTTTTTAAGTCGGTGCCAAACAGATACCTTTTATGAATCGCATTCGACGGATCTTACTTAGTACGTTTGGTTGGCACGCTCGCTTATAGGTATAGTTTGTTTGGCACCGACTTCAGTAATTTCATGTTAATATTTCGTAGTTTAGTTGTAACTAAATAAGATAATAATTATTTTATACCTTTTAGTGTATTTTATTTGTTGCATTTAATTTTTTGAAGTCGGTTTTTATTTTTTCTTAAAAATCTTTTTATAATCTCGGATCTAATAGATGACACCTTCTTGTGATTTTCTTAGACTCATTGTCTTTTTTACCCCTGCCCTCCATTATCGTTATTATTCCAATGTTTTATTTTCCCATTTGAAATATTAGTAATTTGACAGAAATGAAAATATACTTATATTGATTTGATAAAAAGTTGAAAGACAAAAAAAAATAATAATAAGAAATGTGACTAGTTGGCAAAGTTAAAAAGTGAATGAAGTAGTGTTGGAGGATGTGGGTGGTTTCCATTGAGAAGTGCAAGCGCCATTGATGTCCCGGGAAGACGCCGGGACGCCTACACACGGCGCCCGGACAGGCGCCAGCCAGTCAGCCAGCCAACCCCTACGTAAAAACCCTCCCCCTAACTATCAGCCCCGATAAAAATGATGATCCATCAACCACCACCGTCCAAAGTGGATTCGTATTGCATGCACACGATACGGGCCAAGAAAAAGAAGAAGAAATCCACCCACTCATTCATTGATTCGTCCATTCATTCACGGACGGAGAAATTAAAAAAAGCACTACGAATAAATCTCGCCCCCACAGTTCGCTTTTTTCTCTCCCCGAGAAGGAATAAAATAGATTTAAGAAATAGGACATAGATAAGGAGTTTATTTCATTTTTATATCTAGAGAAAATTAAATAAAATTGCAAGATATGAAAATACAAAAAAAGATGACACAAGATTAATGAACGTTTTAAAAAATATTTAATGCTAGGAGGGTGGGATTTAGAAGATAATTTCAATTGGAGTAGAAGTATATTATAAATTTCATATTTTTTCAACTTCAAGGGTTATTTATCAGACAAATGCAATAAATCTAACTAAATCTAGGTAAATTACACTGCTCAACAAAAATTCTCATCACTAATCTCATCTAACAGGGATCATTTTCATGATTTTCAATAACAGTTGAGGGTTTTGAATAAACCACTACAAAGGCCATTTGAATCTATTTTTAAGACGCCATCAACTGAACAAACTTTATTAATAATTGAATGCGCCGGTGAGCGATTCTTTCATTAGAATCTGATCGAAGAAAATGATTAAAAAGGACGCGGATAGAAGGATCTCTCTTCCTTTATTATGTTAAAGCATAAAAGTCCAGACCTGTTTTAGACTAGAAGAGATTAATATACATACTATATTTTAAGACAAAATAAAATTTGCGGGGAATAGCAGAGTGGATGATTCAAAAGGAGAAATCAATGAGGTTATCCCGTGATTGATGAAAATAAACATAATATATATAATGAATATATAGAAAGTAGGGTTCACCCTAAAATTCCGACATTTATTTATTTATTTATTTAATGAGCAGTCACACCCTTTTTTACAAAATCATTAAACCTATGTATATCAACAGTAAAAAGAAGAAAAAATAAAATAAAAATAAAGTAAAAATGACAAAGACAAAATAATACAAGGGCAAAAGATAAATAATAACATATTATAATTAGAAAACAAAGTATAATAAAGACATTCAGACGTTATTTTAATATTTTATTTACCTTTTTTAATATTACAAAAATATATATATTCATTTTTTTGAAGCACCCTGTATATACGGGAAATCAGTCAACTGTCAAATCAATTTTGAACAAAGTGCTTCAAAAAAATGTAGCTTACCTGGATCAAAATTTGTCGGGCCAGTGGATAGGACGCAGGGGGCCAATCGAGTTTCCAGCACGCTCTCCAGACCTTACACCACTGGATTTCTTCTTGTGGGGCACAGTAAAAGATGAGGTGTACAAACGTAAACCACGTAACCTAGACATTCTTTGGAATGAGATTCAAGCAGTGTGTAGAGAAATCTCATTGGACGTTTTGATACGATGTACAGAATCAGTGGTGACTCGTACTCAGAATTGTATTGATGCTGCAGGTCACCAATTTGAACAGTATTAACATTTGCTATTTATGTTTCATTTACATTGGACTTTCAGCTTTCTATTTTCCTGAAATTTAACTTTGTAGAACGGTAAATAAATTTTCTATGGAAGTTCAAAGTGTGTATACATTTTTTTGAAGCACCCTGTATATATATATATATAGTATTATGTTACAGTTAAAGTATAAACTCTAATCAATGAATACATCTAGGTGCATTTTTAGACAGAGTATCAACTGAATAATAAAATGAACACTATATCTAGTTAATGTATTCATTGTCTAGAAAATGAATTCATTGACGACGAGGCATTAGTCAAACCATAATAAATATTGTTTAATATATTATTTTTCCATACTTTTATAAACTAAATCAGGGGTGTCCAACCTTTTTGCTTACACGGACCACATTTGAAAAAAAAATTGTCTCGGACCGCGGATAAAATATTATAATTCTATTGATATTTGTTATTAAAAAAAGATAGTTAATAATATAGATATAAGAACTTTATAATTTTTTAGCTCCTAGTGAGCTTCTAATTTTTCTTTTATTTTTCGAAAACTTCACAGTAGATTTATGATTTCTTATTTTAGAGAAAAAAAATTATCAGGCCAAATTGTTGTGTTTTCCACTATCTACATATGGGATAAATTTCAATGTTTTAAGGAATTTTATGACTTTATATTGGGCCACGTATTTAAATCGAATGGGATTAAGAAGGATAGGAGAAATGATAATTTATTTTTTAAAATGGTCACGGATACAATAATCCCTGACTATCCATTCCAGGAGAGAAATTAATTAATAAAGAGAGAGATCAATTAATTGTGATTGTTCTAGAAAATCAAAATTCCTTGTCTCCTTATACTAGAATGATAACTATATACTTGGTTAGTGTCGTAGCTCGTTACTAATTACTGAAATAATAAATATTTTATAAAATGAAAATATGAGAAGAAGAATTTTCAAATATTCGAAACTTCATTATTTTTTTTATCTTATATGTTTGAGCTTATAATTTTGCTTTTAATGAATTTTATTCTTGAAAAAAGCTTCACGTATTGTACAAACGTACATTCATATTTCGAAAAAGGGAATAAATATATTTTTACATATAAATCTCAATGTTTAAAGGAAGTTTATGATTTTATATTGGGCCAAACTCATTGCAGTGCTGGGCCGTATGCGGCCCGCGGGCCACGGGTTTGACAACCTGAACTAAATAATAAATAATAATATTAAATTAAACAGAATATAAATAACTAATTTTTGTTTGTTTGTTTGTTTCAGGTTAGTCTCTGCTTTCATCCAAATGAATTTTGAACTGAATGCGGTTCGCTGGGTGAGTTTCTTTCTCTCTCATCGATTCTTTGCTTCCTTGAGAAAAACAAAGCCAACAACTTCTCTCTTTTAAAAGTTTTTCTGATTTTTCTTTTTAAGTAATTTTACCCCAATTCTACCAATCTAGCTAAATATTAAATTAAATTAAATTTTTATAGAGTTTATATATCAATGGATAAATATTTACACAAAAATAATAATTTTATTAAATTAAGGATCGAAGAAAATACTTTTTTATTATAGACAAAAGGATCAGCCGGGATTCGAACCCGGGATCTTCGCATGTACGCTGCGATAAAAGATTAAATAAAAAATGAAATTCCAAATTCATATTGACATTAGGTATTGGCTTGGTTTCGGAGATCAGTGGCCAAGAGGATAAGAGCTAAGGCTCTTATGAAGGCATCGCAGCACACATGCGAAGATCCCGGGTTCAAATCCCGGCTGATCCTTTTGTCTATAATGAAAAAGTCTTTTCTTCGTTCCCTAATTTAATTTAATTTATAATTGTCTTTCGACGCGGCCTTGTGATTGCGCCCCAGGGTAAAGAAAAAAATTATTTTCAACCTTTGGGTTCGTAATCGATTGGGAGGCGTTTGAATATAGTATAATAATTTTATTTTTATATTTATTTAATAATACCACTGAACTACTTGATAATTTCACCAATGTGTACTAAAAATATGGATATTAAAATAAATAAATAATAATATTCAATCTCTAAAGACAGTGTAATTATGTACCCTTTTTGAGTATTTATTTCAAGAATATGAAGTAAAGATGGACATTTTATAATATACAATATAACGCCCTCAACACGATCACTGTCATTATTTAAAGCGCGTCTCTATACCACCAATTCCCAGAAAGTACGCGAACGATCTTTGCAATGCTGGTTGCGTATACTTCAGGCGCTCGTTCCAAGTCTTCAAAAACGCGTAACATTCGGGGAGTTTGGTATATATTTATCGTCTTCAAATAGTAATTTTACATCATTTGTTTATAAACAAACAAATAAATAATTTTGGATACGATTGAAAAATAATGGAATTGGAATTATTATCGGAAAAGAGGTTTTTTATTTAATTAGTTTTTTCCTCTTATTAAAAACAAGGACTAAAAAGATGAACTAGGACACTCGATGATGGAGAAGTAATCTCCGGAGTCGAAGCTCAAAACAATGTATACATTAATTCATCTAAAATAATTGGTTTAATAAAATTTATAAAAATAATAATAATAATAATAATTTTTGTTAAAACTTTTTACCATGATATATAGCCTTAATTATTATTTAAATATCCATTTGCCTTGGCAAAATCTTTTTTCTAAAATACTTTTTGGTAAATAAATACGAAAAGAGAGGTCAATTTAAATCTTAGATCTTGGTAGACATCTATGTTTATACGCCTAGTACTATATGCCTACCATCAAGATCTAAGAATAGAATTGGTCCTCTCTCTTTTCATATTTATTTAAAATAAAAATTTAACTTCAATAAATTCAATCACAAAAATATAAGCTTTAACTAAATTATAAACATTTTTTAATAGTTTATTTTTATAGTAAGAGCGATTCTAACCTATGAGCGTAGTCTTGAAAAAGTTTTCACTTTTTTGACTCCATTTTATTATTAAGTAGTTAGCGCACCAGGCATCGCTATTAGTTGAAAAGTTTTTGTTTTACCGAGAGTAGCAGAGTTGTTGATTCACAAAGACAAACAATGAGGTTGTTCTCTGCTTGCGCTCAATCGCTATTAATATTATTTTTAATTTTAAATTCAGATAAAAGTGCCGATATTTATTTGCATCTAAAATGAAATGCAATTGGAAATATTTTTCTTAACGTTTTGATCCGCTCCGACCATCTTTAAGGCGTTCACAAAGTTTGCGAACATAATTGCGATTTAAAATAATATTAATAGTTCTTTCGTTGCCTTTTTAAACCATGAAGAAGGAGTGACGACCCTCCGAATCGTCAGATTTTTCAAGATAATGAAATAACGTTTTCATTATCTTTGGGCTGCCTTAGCATCAATTCAGCATTGAGTTCTACAATTCAGTCTTCGAAGAAGACAATAAAAGAATGTGTCTTCTGCTGGAATTATAAATTTTATTTATTTATAACGAGACTATAGTTTCGAGGGCTTTGTCCTCTTCATCAGTCTATTACAATGGATTCGCAGGAATTAATTTATATATTCATGAATTAATTCATGTGAATCCATTGTAATAGACTGATGAAGAGGGCAAAGCCCTCGAAACTATAGTCTCGTTATAAATAAATAAAATTTATAATTCCAGCAGAAGACACTCTTTTATTGTCTCCTTCAATATATAAAAATTCTGCTACTCTCGGCAAAAAACTTTCAATTTAATTCAGTCTTCAATAAAAAATACCCCTAATTAATTAAATTTCCTAATCTTAATATAAAATAATATTTGTTATCAAATATTTTAGTGGGTTTAAAATTATGAATCAATTAATTAATCAAAGGAAATTTAGTAAAATAATTATACATTTTTATTGACACACCCATCTGTGAATTACATTAACAATCAAATTACAGTTAGCCTAAAATGGGACCCTGGCAAATTGATTTCTAGACCCAAAAACCTTATAATCCTTGATTTTCATTAGGGCTCTCTTCAATAAATCGATTCTATTGGTAACTATATATACCTACACAGGAATTCATCATTTAATAGTACCTATAAGATAAAATATTTCAAAAATGAAATTGAACTTTTTGTTCTTAATAAAATAAGAAAGAATACGTGTCTGTTTGATTTCTAATTGGATTGGATAATAATAATAAAAAAAAAGAAAAGACCTTGGCGTGGCTTATCTCTTCGCGGTGGATAAATCAACGAAAGATCTCCTACGAGAAAGAGAGGGCGAAGAAGGGTTTGAATTGAGCCGAGACAATTTTATGAACTCCCTCGCGGCCATAAACCAAAGGCGAGATAAAAAAATAACCCGCCCTGCAATTTATTGTGTGTATTACGAATAATTTGTATCATTTATCTACAGGGCAAATGTATTTCTCTCATGCATGGCTATGTAAGTTAAGTAATAAGACACCAGCCGGCCAATTAGTGTCATTCCGCCGGCTGGCGTTGCTTAACCAACCAAAAGACCTCGTAAATCCACCCTACACTAACTATCCTACTAACTATATACTTACATATATAAAATAAATACAAATTCTTTTACAATACAGTGTGGAAAGGTTTATTAAAATTGAAAACGTTTTGGGAAAATTATCCCTCTATCAATGTAATTTGGAAAAATAGTTGCTTTAAAAAAGAAATATAAAGCAACTATAAACAAATAAATATTTTTAAAATAGACAATAACCATCTTTTTTTTAATGATATTGATGTGAGAAGGAGATACACCAGAAGGTGCATCCCCTAAAGGCCTGTATGGGCTGGCCCCTCCATCGTGAAAAGAACAGAGTAGAAGGAAAAGAAGCCGGGATCACGATCCAAATCTCAGAAAGTTAGATATAGTCCAATTTACTAAGTTTTTAGGGGCTTCGAGCAGTGGTGGATTCTCCGCACGATAAATTAGGTTAAATTTATCTCCCACTTAAGTACTTTTTGATCCCACATAAAATATCCCCTCACCAAAATAATCATTCGATTAAAATTTAAAAAATGTGTTTTATCAAATAATTAATTAGTTAATTAACTTAACAAATTGAAATACAATACAACTGTTTGTTTATGCCTTTACCATTACAACGGCTTAAAATATTAATAAAAAATATATTTTTTGCACTTGGCTTAACCCCCATGTTTCACATGTTGTGACATATTTATATGGTATCACGCGAAAAAATGTTATTCAAATAATCGAATTTCATTAAATTTTTCCGGGTGCTATATGTTATATAGATATGGTATAATGAAAAAATATTCCATAACATCTCGGATCTAGTTGTAGATCATCTCTCTTTAATATCTATATTGAATATAAAGATGGTTTAGTGTTTCTAATTTTGAATTTGTTCAAAATTCAAACAGCAATGTTTTCTCTCGGATCTAGTAGATGATGGCCTCTCTTGATTTTCTTAAAAATTTAAAGTTTTCTACAATCGGTAATTTGACCTTTTTATTCAATTTAGGAAAATTCATTTTTAACCAGATATTGCAAAATCTAATCAGTAGGTAGGTACTATATATTGATATAAAATAACTTTTTGATTTCACTTCTTGGATTACCGTGGGTATAGGAATTCAGACACACAAAGAGAAATAAATGTGAAAGTAAAAAATCATAGTTTAAAAATATTTTTTCAAGCGTCTCAGACATTTTAAAGCACAATGAGCAAACAATTATTTTTATGAGTGTTTAATACATTTAATGAAGAAGGGATCGTACCCCGACATACCTATATATGTTGCAGTAAAAACCCGTTTTTTAATAAGAACGGGTTCTTACTAGTTAAAACATGTTTCACTGAATAACTTTGAGGCAACTAGAATTTACTGATGTTGGTTGAGTTTGGTTCAAATGTCTAAAATCTTCATTTTTGATCTTGCTCCTCATTTTAGGTGTTTATTTTCAAGATTTTTTAATCGAAAATATCAAAAATTACTTCCTCTACAACTTTACTTCTAATTTTTGATATTTTCGTTTAAAATTTTTTGAAAATAAACACCCAAAATGAGGCGGAAGGTCAAAAATGAAGATTCTAGACCTTTGAACCAAACTCAACCAACATCAATAAATTCTTGTTGCCACAAAGTTATTCAGCGAAACGCGTTTTATCTAGTAAGAACCCGTTCTTACTAAAATCGGGTTTTTACTGCAACATATATAAATTTAAAATTCCCACCTTTTAAATTCAACCAATTCTTAATTTGGTTTCGTAAAGTTACAAACCTGATTTCCCTAAAACAATAATTAATTAATGTTTAAAATCTTAAGACATTTCATTATGTATTACATTTATAAATAAAAGATAATCAGATATTTAAAAAGCTGTTGCTATTGAAATTTACGAATAAAATAACTAAAATTATTCTATTCTAATATTGTTTTCGGTAAGCTAACTCAAATTAACATTATATGTCAATATTGTTGTAAGTATGTTTTAATTTAATAAAGAATCTAATATTGTTTTAGCATATTATTAAGCGAGAGATAAATCTAACCTAATTTATCGAACGGAGAATTTACCACTGCTCGAAGCCCCTAAAAACTTATTAAATTGGATATTAGATTGTATCTAACTTTCTGAGATTTGGCTCGTGATCCCGGCTTCTTTCCTTCTACACTGTTCTTTTCACGATGGAGGGGCCATCCCATACAGGCGTTTAGGGGATGCACCTTCTGGTGTATCTCCTTTTCACATCATATCATTAAAAAAAAAAAGTAAAAAAAAAATCGAATAAAGTTGTTTTATTTGCAAACTTACACATATATATAGAGTCATGCTAATAAGCATCTTGTCTTTTATTTTTGTGAAACCTATCTAAGGTAGAATTATTATATTTTTAAAATTTTTTAAATTTTCATTACTTTAAATTATAAAAGGTTGGAGTTGGTGGTGTTTCACAAAGAGGATTTGTACCATATAATGTTTCACTATGAACCAACACCGCGTTCCTCAAGTTTGATTTAATTACTTTATTAAAATATGTTTCACCAAGAACTTAACATACACCATCCTCCCTCAACAAAATAGATGTTTATTTGCATCAAGTAGAGGACAATCTCTTTGATTTCTTCTTATGACGTTTAAACAATCTCAATAACAACGTCCTAGAGAACCAAAACAATCAATAGTATTGAAGAATCAAGGAACCTATGATGCCCTTTACTTGATTCACAAAATCTTTTAACCTGATACTATTGAACTAGCCAGTGTGTCACTCAAAAAGTCATGTTTTGTGGTTGAAATCTTATTTTTTTCACATTCCATAACAATATACAAAAATATACAAACAATTTCGTTTTCTATTTTGGATTGTAATGAAAAAAACCGGAAAGGTCAAAATATTTTTAGTAAACAAAACGTTTGAAGAGTTTTCCATTCAGTATTTTAGTATAATACCTGTTAAACTTACGTTGAATAAAATAGAAAGTGTCACTTATTATTCAACTTGGGTGGGCTTTTGTGTTCAAAAGACACCGACAGATGCTTTAAGGGTTTGATTTTGCTTCAATACACACGTATATGAACGGAAATACCTACTCTAGATTTCATAAAGAGAAATAAATGAACGAGGTCATCCACTGCTCCTCTATTATTAACATATACCTACTATATATACAAAAGTATAGTACTATAATATATAATGAATATAAATATGTATATTGTATTTGACCAAAAACATAAATGTGAAAAAGGGACCAAGTTCGGTACCAACGACTTCGCCGACAAACGAGTTGAGATCTAAACGGGTGCCAAGTTCCATAACAGTTGCTTAAATCATAGCCATATGGATGAACAACGATCTTCAATTGATTTAAAAGAAAATTCGTTAAGTTCTTTGATATTAAATTTATAACTCTGCAAGTTATAATAGTCAATAAATTACGTTTAACTTGATGATATTTAATGCAAGCTTAAAATTTATCTAGCTCTTATTTTATACTACAAACAATTTAGTTGGATATAAAACTTGTCAAGTTATAAATTTAATATCAAAGAACGTAACAAATTTTCTTTTAAATCAATTGAAGAACGTTGTTCATCCCTATAGCTATGATTTAAACAACTGCTATGGAACTTGGTACCCGTTTAGATCTCAACTCTTTTGTCGGCGATGCCGTCGTACCGAACTTGGTCGCTTTTTCACATTTATGTTTTTGGTCAGATATCATTAATTTTTTAAAAGTTTTATCCTTTAATTTATATAAATAATTACATTTAAACATTTATATTAATAATTATTAAATATTTCTCATAAAATATCTGTTAAAAACCTGGTCGTTTATTCATAAATTTCACCCCCCGAAGAAGGGAAAGTTTCGGTTTTTCAATTTCCTCCTTTATTAATGTTCCAAGCTTTACCAGTATGCCATATTTCAGAATTCTAGCTTGATTGTATTTTCACTATATGTTAATTAAGCCTCTAATCAATTTCACCCCTTCATTTTAGGTTCTGAAAAAGGGAAAGTTTTGCTTTTTCGATTTTTCCCTTTAATTGTAGCTCAAACTCTACCAGTATGCCAAATTTCAGCATTCTAGGATCTGCTGAAGTACTTTACGTTTTTGATATGTCAGTCAGTCAGTGAGTGAGTGTGTGAGTGAGTCAGTCAGTGTTAAAAATGGCACTTTTCAGAGCTAATAAATAATAACTCAAGAACTATATTAGATTTATTCATGAAATTTGGGATTCTAGGTGTTTTAGTGGGTCTTATTTGGCATGCAAAATTTAAAGTGCGTAAGTCTAATGGTTTTTGAGTTATGGGGGGGGGGGGGGGGGTCGAAAGTAGCTTGAAATGGTTTGTGTAAATATACACATGGCCGGTGGGTCGCCCGTTTTTCCGAACTGGCTGACACACTGCCGTGAGTCTAGATATTATATTATATAATTTATTTGTTTGAGACTATAGTTTCAAAGATTTAACTTTCATCATCAGTCTTTTTAATTAGAAATGTTTTATCTATTATTTCTCATAGGTACTCAATAGGATATAGATAATTTTTTTGTTTGTTTTTATAATTGATATGTTGTCGATAATTTGTTTAAGAATCATTTAAGATTTAAGCTCCTTGAGATAGGGTTATATTTATTCCACGATAGGGTTTCTTTTTTACAGCATGTTCGCAGTAAATATTACATTTCGTTCTGTTAATGTAGAAATAATTATTTGTAATTTTCTTTCCCTAATACGTATGTAGGTATATATATAATTTATTTTTTATAGACTCTAGTTTGAATGTTTGGCCTTCATCATCACTTTAATTAGATATATTTTATCTATTATTTCTCATGGCTTCAAATACCTACCTGATTAAATATAAGCAAATTCATTTTTAACATAAATGTGTGACCAGCTTACTATTACAACAAATCGAATTTATTTACTATTCAATTGAATATTTAAAATAATGAGAGATAACAATTAAAATATTTCTAATTCTTAGACTAATGATTAAGGCCACACCTTTACTCTAACAAATAAATTATACATATAGGGTATTTTACATGAAATTTTTAAATTTTTTCGCGAGTATTTTGTATTTTCCAAATTACTTGTATCATTTTTCATCAATTTTTAACACATTTTCCAAAAAATAGTCCGATTCGAAAAAACGTACCTATATAGTTTTCTTTTCACCCTTTTTCCAAGAAAAAGTCGAATTTATGGGAGCCATTTTCATATCCATTTCATTTTTTTTTCTCTAAATATCATTATTTTTACCAAAATTTCCAGCTAGGCCGATTTTTTTTATAAAGAACTGTATTCATTTAATAGAATAAATCAATAATTTATTTCAAAATATATATGTAGATATTATTATAGGTACCTATAGCCATCAGTACTAATTATTAACAGGTGGCTGAATAAAAATGAATCATACGTGGTTGAATCAAAACAAAATAAGTGGCTGATTAACTAAACAATAATTAAAAACAAAAAATTACGGAACGAATCTCGGCCTTTCAGCTACTTAAAAAAGTTTATTTTTAAAATCAGAACTAAAATTTGTTCTTTAAAATATCCCTATTTATGGTCACTTAATTTTCTCATAAGAATAAATTTTCTTTTAGGTAACAAATAAGAGAATGTAATTCTGGGTGAAGACTCACCCCCACTACCTCTCCTGTAATTGACTGGGCTTATCTACCTATTTACTGGGAGGTGAGATATGAATAGTGATGTCTATTGTTATTAAGTTTTCGACAAGAGAGGAAATGATTTTTTTTTTACTTATTTAAAAAACCAATTTTAGTTGTGACCAGAAAGATATTTATTGAGCCATACATAAAGGCAAGTAATAGAAAAAAAATATTGGTCAGAAAAAAATTAAATAGATATTTTAATAATAAAGTAACTTACATGAGGACTTATATTTTCTAATTTTCGTGTGGTGGTTGCAAGATTTGTTCAATGCTTAAAATAATTTAAACATTGGTATATTGTAAATACACTTATCCCCCGATTTACATTGAATATATATTCTTCAAAAAACCATGTACCTAAATGGAAAATAAACTAAAATGTGCATAGTTCAGTTATGTATTTTTTTTCAATGTAAAATAAAAGTTATATATCTCAAAAAACATTAAAATACAGTCCATTCATAAAATGACAAAAATATAAAAGTAATTAATTTTACATATAGAAGAAATTGGAGAAAAAAGTGATACTTTTTCAAGACTTGGTACGCTCTTTGCAGTTTCGGTGAATTAATCATTTTATTCAAATTAAAATATAAAAAGGCAAAGTGTGAGTCGGACTTGAATACCAAGGGTTTTTTGCCTTATATCTTCTAAAGTACAAATCACCTAAAATTGGCCGAAAAAGTGAAATTTTTTCAATTTTTAAAGTTTCGCTTTTTAAATGGTAAATATTTAAGTTTGACATTTTTTGTATGTCGATTTAATAATTTCTTTCCTAGAGAAAAAGCTTTCCCTAGAATAATATAAATTAAGAAATTAATCTCTAATAGTGGGAAACAGAGGTCTGGACTTTTATTTGGCATCCTTGCAATGCCTTAGCTCTAAAGAAGGACAGTTTCTTTTATTCGAGCTTTTTTATACTAATTTTCCTCTATAAGATTCTAATGAAAGAATCCCTCCCCGCAAATTTATTAAATAATATAAAAAGCGAAAACTTTTGCTAGACATGCCGGTATAAGTAGATAATTAATAATAAACTTAAATATAAATTGTTCATTTATGCCTATATTATCATAACATCGCCTTAAAATCGTGGTTCCTAAGCTAGGGGCAATTAGCCCATGGGAGTATAATAGCTATTTGAAGACAATGATCAGACTAATTAATATTTCAGGATTTGAATGAGGCAGTCCAGATTTAAATAAGAGAAATTATATCTAACAAAAGCCGGCTTTTCAGAGGTTTTTCCCTCCTTCTTCCGGGTTTTGAAGGAGGGAAAAAACCTCCGAAACGTCGAATTAAAAAAAATAAAGAGAAAAAAGCTTTGTCTAATTAAATGACATTTTGTTGAATATAATTTCTCTTATTTAAATCTGGACTGCCTCATTCAAATCCTGCAATTTCAACTTAGAAGTCCGTCTTCCGATTTCAGTTCAATTAATATAGTAGCGCAGAAAAAGTGTCTAATTCTCAAGGTATATTTATTTTTATTAATTGAATACTAATATATTTAAAAAAATATGCATATGAAAATAGGGAGGTTTTACAGGAACGATCTCAAATAATATAATAATAAAACTAAGATACGAGGTACTTATTATTATATTAAAATGTTTCACCTAGAACCAACACCGAACTCCTTAAAAGTGATCTCAAATAAATTTATGTACTATCTAAACCAGTTAGTTTGATGTACGTTAACTCCTGAAAATGAGCGATTAGCCCGAATGTATTCCTGTGATATATAATTTTTTTTATATATTAGTATTCAATTGACAATATGTTTCACACCGCTTTCCTTATAGTCCAAGAGCTGGTGACACATTTTTGAGTACGGATTTGACCCAACTAGAAATTATGCGTAATCGTACCGTCTATGATAGTTGTACAAGGAATGGCCAGTCGGGCTGGTCTAAGCTGGTGGACTAGGTACCTCGCATGGTGTGAGTGCGGTAAAAAATACATATGTGTTAAAAAATATTTTTGACCCACAATGAAATTATAAAAATTATAATTTATAGTCAATTATAAACATAATATATTCACTCCAGACCATTTGAGTGGTGGGACATGGAACCAGACCACCCCAAAGTGTATTTTTACAATATGAAAAAAATATTTGATGCTATTTTTTTCATGTTGTAAAAATACACTTTGAGTGGTCTGGTTCCACGTCCCACCACTCAAATGGTCTGGAGTGAAATATATTATGTTTATAATTGACTATAAATTATAATTTTTATCATTTCATTGTGGGTCAAAAATATGTTTGACCAGTACCTGGTCCACCTGCTTAGACCAGCCAGACAACTATCATAGACGGTACGATTACGCATAATTTCTAGTTGGGTCAAATCCGTACTCAAAAATGTGTCACCAGCTCTTGGACTATTAGAGATAATTTATTTATTTTTATTGTCATTGGCTAGCCAATTTTCATATTTAAATAGTAATTACACCAACAAAGTTCTACAAATTGTAATAAAATTGAGAATTTTTAGTAGAAATACAACTGGTTAACATTCAATAATAATCTTAATAACTTTTTAGTTTTATTTTCTCATATTTTTTTAACAAGGGGTAAAGACACATAGCTTACTTGGTCATAGGGGTGACGAAACTGAAAAGGTTATGAACACTGCCTTAAAATCTTAACAAAATCATTCACAAATTATGTTTTCTCCGGTAATTGAACCACGAAAGTTAAATAATATATTCAATTTCTTATGTTACTTCTGCATATTTAGAAATTATTTTATTATTTTTTAAATGGAAAAATTAAATTGAGCACCAGACGGGATTCGAACTCGTGTCTCTCTGCAATAGCCGAAGATAATCTTTTTCTGCATTTTCGAACCAGAAGTTCTAAAGCTAGAAATTAACCGAAATTACAAACAACATAGAAAAAGTTTCACACCCCCATTTTTTTAAATAATCTGTCCTCTCAATATGCACTTAATTTTCTCATAAACTTTTTCCGGTCTTTTCTATTCTTAGAAAATTTATTCATCCCGACAATTCTTCTAAATATGTTAAGTGTGCTATTATTAGATATTAACTTCCCAGATAGGTGTCTTATGTCTTTGAAGGGAGATCGATAGATCCGTAATTATTCTATTCTTTTTTTTTCTGTGGGCCAATAGCCCAGCCAGCCTATTTGATATTCCGCCAAGATAGACAATTGCCATTTGCACGCACAATCTAATAATCATGTTTGGGCGTATTCGTAATGATGTGAAAATAGAGTCAGCCGAGAGTCCTGGCTGGAATGCACATTATGTGTCGGCCGGTCACTCGGAGAGAGAGAGATTTAGATGAAAATGTCCGGGTCATATTTCACTCTGCTGGGATTGATCTCCAACTAACCGGGGCGGATACACGCTTTAAGTACAGTACACACGCGTCCCCGTCGTCTTTTTATTTATTTATTTCTTCGATGTGTTGGAATGGTTTGTTATCTTTGATCGAGGCCGTCTTCTTGATCGATCGTCAAAACAGAGCTTTCTCTCTCTCCTCTTGAGTGGTAGCCACTCGAGTCTTGTTCGAGGGCATTATTTCTCAACCAAGTGGATCATAACAGAGCACATAACACCACCATTCCGAGTACTTCACGCAATATACAAGTACAACTAATTTCCTCGTTACCTACCCTTTCTTCCTACTGCACAAAAGAAACAACATTGGAACGTCCATCAGATAATCTCTCAACATGTTAGCCCACCATCTTTAACATTTCATCTATTTCTGTTTTTTATTTCATGGGATTGTATCTTTATAGTAATAAAATATCGAATTTTTGGGACGCTTATCAGTAGTGAATTTACTCACAAATTCTCACTTTGTTTATTTTTTGCTCATTTTGTTGTAAAATGTCTGGAACATGGAGAATAATCATTTTCAACCATGAATTTTGTTTTATTTCTAGATATGTGACTGGATTCAGATACACACGTTAACTTAACCCCTTCAAACCCTGTGCAGATTGCAATGTACATTAGATTTATAATTTTTTCCATCTTATAAAATGATGTAGTGTACAAGTCTTTGGACCGATTGTACATGTTAACTTTACTAAAATAAATTTTTGCTAGCATCCAACAACTCAATTTATAACTAAATATTTTGGATCTAATTTAACTTGTTTTCCAAAAACAAAACAAAACAAAAAAAATTCCATTCAATTTTAATTTAGGTCTGAAGGGGTTCAGAACGAAAAGTCGTACAAAATTTGTTCTACTAAAATGTTTGTATTTCCAATACGGACAATTTAGATTTTATGCTTTCTAGCTACAGGTCTACCAGTTAAAAAATACAAAAATCATCAAAAATAAATATCATATTTTGAATAATTTTTTTAAATTTTAATCTGTTTCTATAAGTAGTAAAAAATAATAAATAACCATTCGAACACCAAAAACTTCTTGTGAAATTATGTTTTTTTTTAATATGAAAATGTTGAGAGGAGTTACAGCAAAAAGGTGCATTCCCTGGGTTGCCCCCCCCCACCGTGAAAAAGAAGAAGAGTGAATTTTATGGGCTGAGCAGGGGTCGAAGATATTTGATATTCACACTAGTTTTTGAGCTAGAGCGTAGACTAAATTTGCTATCGTACTAACGTATCTACTAACAGACATTTTGACAAAATAATTAATATCTCATAAAAAATAATTAGAGATAATAAGAGCTTGAAAAGACATCTTCCAGATCGAGTGTGTTAACTGGGAATACTTGACCATACCCTGTATGGTAAAAAAAAATTCAATACTATGGTATAGGGATGCGTGAGGGGTGAACCGCGGCCTAATATGCTGTACACCTACTTCCACTTCCAAATATTTCCAAGTACTTTCAAATATTTCCTAATACTTCCAAATATTTCCAAATACTTCCAAATATTTCCAAGTACTTCCAGAGATTCCCAAGTGCTTCCAAATATTTCCAAGTACTTTCAAATATTTCCAAGTACTTCTAAAATACTTCCAATCGCGGATGACCCCTCGGGGCTGCTTTTCTTCAATTTTAGCTTCTAGTTTCAATTTAAAATATATAATAGAGATATTCTTTTTATTTCCTAATATTTTTGAAAGTAAGTTAAGTATAATTCGTCATCTTTGGATAACGACTAAATGCTTGATGGGAAAATAATAAATATATCTTCATAAGACCCCTTAGCAGATGGTTGAAACAAAAAGAGATATATATTACAAGAGATGATAAATGGAAAAAGGAAGCAACGATTCCATAGGGTAATAGACCCCTTCTGGCGCCCCGGCACCCCCCCCCACAACCAGGGTATCCCATTATGGGAATCTAGTCACGCTTAATCGTCTTGAAATAATCGGTTTGGTCGAAAATCGGCGCGTTGATTTAAGCCTGATCCAGCAGGTGGCGCCACGCCTGTCACGCATGCCCGTCTGCACGCACGCATGTAATTAGGCTAGCCACCCTGCCTAAGAACAAGACCGATGACAGATTAGGCTCCGTCCTAACAGAACAAGAGCTCAATCAGTCAACATACGCGGACCTTAATTAAAACGAGCGAACTCGCTTCACTTTTCGACTTTCTCGTTGTTCGTGACCACCTCCCTCCGCCCCCACATATATATGCCTGGCTACACCGAAAAATAAAACTTATTCACGTTCTAATAACGGTCCTCGAGACATTTCAATGCCTTAAGAAATTCTCAAATTTTGAGTAATGGAAATGGAAAAAGAAAGGCAGAGCGAAAAAACCTCCAACAACGACTGTAATATCAACCATAATTACGAGAGCGACCACCAACAAGTACAAAATTAAAATAAAATATCAAAAAATCTTCAAAGTAGGCCATTTCGTATGTAATCAGAATTAGATTAAATGTTGATCAAAAAAGCTGACCATTTAGAGCAGGGCTATCCAATAGGGTGAAACGAAAAATACAAGTTTTTATTTTTTATTTGTAATAGCGTGTAAAAGTTGCCTTTAGTAGTAGAAAAGACGAAAACAAAATATAAAAGTCATTGGCGCATGTCTTGAGGTGCCCCAAGAACGACAAACTTTCATAAATTAACAGATTTGGCTAGGTTCTTATTTTTTTGTTTTTTGATTGTATGTAAAAACAATAAATTGTTATTGTAATACCACAAAATGAATGTTAATTCATATAAAAAACTCATAACAATTTTTGAGACATGTCTTGAGGAAGAGCAAGAACGATACATTTTGATAAAAGTGCATTATTTCGAATAATTTTCCAATAAGTTGCTATTTTGTACTATATCGTTTTCTTGTCTTACAACTACATTTTGTACAAATTCATGCCGAAGAATACATTAAGGTAGTTCTTTCAGAAATTCAAAAATTCAAGAAGTCTTTGAAACTTGGAATATAAGTCATTAAAAGCATAATACACATACTGTTAGAATTTGAAGACGATTTACCACACCAAACATGAAATAATTGCAATTAAAAATGACATTTTTAACATAGGGTAGATTGGGAAAAGGTTGGGGGATATGATCATTATTTTTTTCTTTTTTCATTGAAGGACTTTCACCATCTTGATGAAAAACTATTATTTGTTAGTATAATATATTCGGAGTAACTTAAAAAAAAAAATAGAAATTATTTACCACCTAGTTTTGATAAAAAAACAAAAAAAAACATATTTGGGCGATTATTTTTAGTGGAGGGGATATAAGCACAATGTCTTGGAAACGATCCGGCAAGTATGTGTGTATCCATATAGAGATTTCGTGGTGTGAGTGCTACAGTCACGTTAAAAAAACATAACCTAAAATTTTAGTTCCGTTCATATTTATAGAGTGGTTTCTAGGCTAAAACTTTTTGTGTGGATTGTCGCAAAAGACATTTTTCAAAAAATATTTTTTTTCAAAATTTTCAACTTTTTAACAATATTAAAGCTCTTTGCGGGACCCTAAGATATTTAAATATGACAACCAATTTTTTATTCTTGCTTTATGAACCTAAAATGCAAATTTTGGCCACTATTACAAATACAAAAAAAAATTAAAAAAAATTAAAAAAAAAGGACATTTTCGTTCGACCCTTATTGTCCAACCCGCAAATGATTGCAATAAAACCTCGTATTTATAAAGATAGTAATATTCTTGTCAAAATGTCTGTTAGGGGACGTCCATAAATTACGTCGTCACCCAGAAAGAGGGGAGGGGACATCTCAGATTTGTGACAAAATGTGACGGATCTTAAAAATTGTGATGTCAAATAAAAAAAATAATTTTTTTTTTCAAATATATTTTTATTATTTCAACCTGAAAATGTTGGTAAAATAAATCTAGACAAAAATTCTACAATTATTTAATTATTCGGTATAAAAGTGATAATATGACGTCACAATACAGGGGGGCTAAATGAAAATGTGACAGAATGTGACACAGGGGGACGAAGGGTCTAAAAATCTTGAAATTCCTGTCACCTAATTTATGGACGGCCCCTTAGTCATTGTGTGGTTAGGTAGTGTAAAATTTTAACCAGTAATAGCTGGTCATAACCCATGTAGAACTGTATTTGATTTTAGAAAATTTTTGATGAAATTAATTACAATTAGATGATTATTTGTTATTTTATTGATTAAATATTTTTTTCTTCTAAAATGTTGATTTTTCATTAATGAAGAATAGTTCAGTGAAAGTCACTTGACGGACATGCTAGTTTTTTAATCCAATCAATTGGGCATGTTTGGAATACGTTTTTATTTTATTTGCAATTATTTTCCTTTCTGATATCTAATCAAGAAACGGAATTATTTTCCCTTTGCTATTGAATTGTATTTATTTATTTCATTCCGAGTTGAGCGGCCATCGAGGCAAGTGCTTAATATTTGTGTTTTCTGAATGTCGCGTTTTGTGTATTTTTGTTGACTAATGCATTGTGGAGAATTGTTCAACCTTCAAGTACATAGACAAGGTAACATTTAAATAAAAATTTTTAAATCTTTTAGATTACTTAATTAGTGATTTCAAAAATAAAATAAATATATCACAAAGAGAAATAAGGAGGTTGTCCTCTGCTTGATACAAATAAACATAATCACATAATTATATATCAAATATATTTATACCAGCGGCGGCCGGTGATTTTTTCAACCAGGGGATGCTGTTCATAAAAGTACTTTTCATTTTTTGAAATTTTATTTTAATCTTCGCTTTTTTTTTGCAAATTTCATCGAAAAAGGCATCATTTTCGTTATTTTTCAAATTTAATATTAAATTAAAAAAAAATATATATTTTGGGATATTTGTCCCAAACGGATACTACTTCATATGAATGAGGGTAGGAGTCAGAAATTAATTCTTGCGATTTAAACTCCACAGTCCCTGAGATTGAAATCGACCATCTTCCACAATGAATCATCCTGTCCTATAAAAAAAATCTTCAATTTCTCCTAATTCTATTGCTAATAAGCAAGCTCTGACTTGTGTATAGGGCTCTTAATTATCTCCGATCTTATATATTGAGAGTTCTTCGAAATGGATTAGTCTAAAGATTCTCGAATCACCTTTATTTATTCCTTTTTTTGTATTATTTCTATTTTAATAGTTTCTCAACGAGAACAATTTTTATTCGACTAAAACTCGCCTGGACTTGTCTTTGACCTGCTTGAACTGGAAGATATATCAGTAAGGGACTTCCAAACTTCTATCCACACCTTTTTCAGAAAAATCATTCATTATAATTGCCCATTGAAACTATGCCACAATTTTATTTCATTTTGAGAACTAATATATTTTTCAAAACAAAAAATATTTTTTATAGAAATATTTGAAATATTAAATTTGAAAATTTAAAAATCCTCCTGAAATCATAATTTTTATGAAAATACTCTAAATATTTGAAATTTTAGGGATGCGCCGCATCCACAGCATCCATGGACCGCACCCACTGATATACGCACGAGGAGTGAACCGCGACCTAAAATTGCGTACACCTACTTCCACTTCCACTTGCATTACCAAGTAGAAGATAATAGAAGACAATAGATTATCTAATGAATTCTAAAGTAATTCCAAATAATTCCAAATTCCAATCGCGGTTCACCCATGGTATATGCATATTTAATTCTGGTTGCAAATAAAAATCGACATTTTTAATTGGAATTTAAAATTAAAAATAATTTTAATATATCGCTTTTAAACTAAAGCAAAAAATTACTGAGCGTAGAGGTTTTATCAGTTACACAAGCAGAAGTTGGCCAATAGATCAACGAACTCACCTGCTAAGCGCCTCAGGAGTAAGGCATAATGTCTATGATCTGGTCAGATTGTTTGCTACTGCTATTATATTTCAAGCAAGGAAGTTTAAATTTCGTAATAAAAAAATAAAAAAAGATTTTTGTTTAGTAATAAAAATAGAAGCCTACTCAATTTACACCTTTGCTAACTAACAACCAGTACTAATTAAAATTACAACTTGTTCCTTTATTTTTATTTTTATGGGATCCAATTCGCGCAACTTTCAACTACAATAAATTGTTCTTAAAACAAATTGAGGTAATTTAAACCCTCGGCTGGCTCTCGAGATCAGGTTAAACGACTGGAATAACTCAGTTGGCAAGAAGTGAGCAATCCATCAAACGGGTAACCTGACCCGGCGACTGCAAGCAACGCGTGGGCGCCCAACCAAAACCAGCCGATTTATTTCTCCAGTGCAGATGAGCCCGAGCCCGGGCTTCAGTGGCACTGGATGCTGGCTGGACACTCACTCCTTATCCCATTTCTATCTACAGATACGATCCCAACCACCCCGCACTCGAACAACCCAAGAAGAATAGAAAGATTGTTCGAGACTATGTATCAAGAGCGTACGTACATAGGTAAGGGCGATTATCATATTACAGCCATTACCTTCGAACAAGAGCAATACAACGATAAAGATAAACATAAAGGGGTAGGGAGGGGTTTATTTAAATTAATGAAAGCTTGTCATAGTGAATTTCCGATCAGGTTAGTGTGTCTTCTGCTTTATAAATTGTTATCGTTTTTAAGAGACAGCTCTAAAGAAAAGAAGAAACAAATCTGTTGTACTTAAAGACACAACATGGCTTTACCATTGACCTGCCTGTCCTAGGCTTATTTATACATTTTTTTATTTTCATTACAATATAAGTAGATATTCTTCGTAATATAAATTAATATTTTGGCGAAAATATAATCTCAAATGATGCTAGAATAAAAACAAAACAAAACAACAACATAGCATCTTAGCATCTTTCTTCAAATCTTAAGGATGTGAGTTTTCACTCGGTTCACCCGGGAGGCAAGCGAAATTTTCAAAAAGTTTTTTTTTTACTCATTGTATTGAAAAATGTCTGGAACGTGGAGAAAAATCTTTTTCAACCATTATTTTTTCCTGACTCATTATCTTGATTCATATACCGTATACCCAAAATAACTTACAACGAAAAGTTGTAGAGAGGTTCTTGTTGTGCTAAAATGTTTCGTATTTCCAATGCGGAGAACTGATTAGATTTTGGGCTTTCTAGATTTAGAACTTCAGGATTCAAAAATACAGAAAGCATAATTTTTTCAATTATTTTATTGGGATTTTAAGGCGATGTATTTATAATATAGGCATAAACTAGGGCGTACTGAGTTCTGGTCAGGGGTGCGTTGACCCTCCCCTAGACTCAAACTTTCATTTAAATAAAAAATCTTAAAATTCTTACTGAAAATTAAATAATGAAAAGAAAATGGATATTAAAAATATTCTTCTTTCTTATAGTTAATTAGTAGTTTTTCTAAATTTCTTTTAGTTAATTAATTTGAAATCCGCAGTTCCTCACCTCTCTAACCAAACCCACCCTTGAGTATAAATGAACAATTACTCAGTACGCCCAGGAGGCACACGAATTCCATTCACCTTCGAATTTTGAAGAAATTCAAAATTCTAAACACTCAGCTATCTTTTTTTTAAACTACTTATATATGGCATGGCTATGTGTTTAAATTTAGAATCACTAGACTGCGAAATTTCCCGAAGGAAGATTTAAATCTCTGAGTGAAATATTGCACGATACATTTGTTAGAGGGGTTCACTTTATAGGATACCCAATAGGCCCTGATTGCTAATTTTGGCACTTGGGTTCAATTTGCGAGGGTTTGTGTACATATAATAATCTATATCTATCTATACTAGATGAAGGAGGAGTTATCAGCCCAAGATGGAATGAATCACTGGGTTCAATAATTTTTTGAACCCAGTGATTCCATCTTTAGCTGATACCTCCTTTATCTAGTACAGTTTCATCACAGCCACGAACTCTAACTATATCTATCTATACTTAATAATAATAATAATAATCGGCTTGCGTGATGCCCGACATGATTTTTTTTAATTTTAAAACCCATTAATATTTCATGACAAATAAAATTTATTAAAATTACGAAATTTAAATTATTATTTTAAAACCCACTAATAGATCACGATAAGTAAAATTAAGTAGCCTGCTGGTTAGCAGATGCCCTCGAAAGGCGGGCTTTGCAGCTGGTTAAAAATAATCTATTACATACCCTTCGGATCTAAAAAATGACATCCTCTAATGATTTTATATTTAACAAGGGTTCAATAAACAGTCGTGCAGCTTTTGGAATATCTTTTATTTAAAAATTCCCTCTTGACGTTTCAGCTATTGGATATAGCCATCATCTTCTTGTGAATTTCTTCGAGAAATGTTTTAACAGTTTTCTAATTTCACAATAGAATTTCTTCTTTTTTTTTTTTTTTTATTTATTTAATGTCACCGGGAACAAAACCCATTTAGACAGCACATAAGTAGAGTGTTAGTAGGGTTAGTGAGGGAGCCGAGTTTTCAGCCGGTAGAAATTTTTATTTGCCAGCTAGGATCGAACCCCGGACCTCCACTCCAACATCGTCATAATCGATCGATGCCGAAGCGAGGTCAGCGCGTTAGCTGACTGAGCTACCCGACTTCCCATAGAATTTCTAATCTGCATGAATATTTAAGACTAAATGAATCTTGACTATGTATTTGTTTATTGATTTTTAATTTATAGAAATGTGGTTTTGAAACCCCGATACCACCCTTATTTTCAGCATCTGGTATTAATCTATATATATTATATATTATTTTTGTCTTCTTTTTAACCCCTATATTCTCTGATTGAATCTTTCTCTCTCGAAAATAATATTTTCTTATTTACACTGTGCCCTCTTGTTGTAATCAAACATTGGAGCGAATCCGTTCTATTCACAGGGTTGGAAATTAATTGGAATTAAGTGTTCATTAATCTAGGTTAACCAACCGCGTGCATTCGGGCCCCCAGGGGTTAATCGTCCCCTAGTTGGCATTAATCAGTGGCTAATGGGTTTTTACATTAGCACTCATGGCTCTCGTTTCTTCAGAAATAGCAACGCACCAACTATTAAAGTGCTATTATATAAAGCACTGGACTAACATTAGGCTAACGGTCTTCTTTGTTTCCTAGTCTGCAATTTGTTCTCGCAGATACTGAAGTTTTCACTTAATCTTCATCTTCACAAATTTCAGCATCATAACTGAGTTGTTCAGAAGCCGATAGTTTAGTTCAGGGGTTCCCAAACTTTTCCAAATCGCGGCGCCTTTTTTCAATTAAAATTTTTACTAAGTAAAAGTACATAAATCGTATATCAAAGCAAATACCGTTTTTGATCTCTCTAAATATTCTTGTATTAGAATCTATCTTGGGAATTAATAGTTTATTTTTCTATGAATATCAAAAATTCACACCACAGGGGGGGGGGGAGAACCTTTGTATACATTTCAGATTTTTCGAGGGTGTCAATGTTAAATTTTTCCGGTTTATTTATGTCCAATCATAAGTAAGAGATAAACATGAATAATAAATAAATTTTTAGCATCTCACTTTGTTTTTTGTCTAAAGATAAGAGTAAATAAATATTATATTTAATATTCATTTACTATGAGTTAAGGATACTAGGTCACTTATTTCACATTAAAATTAAAAAATTAAAAGATATATAATTTTTTTCTTTTTCAATATATATGGTATATTTCGGGCTATCAATTTTAATGTGAAATAAGTGACCTAGTATCACTTAACTCATAGTAAATCAATATTAGATATAATATTTATTTACTCTTATCTTTATTAAAGATGTTTCACCTTGCACCAACACCACAATCTCTACTAATTATTTTTTGTCTAGTTAGACCAAATGTCTTGCTTCAATTAATCACGAAACTTAGCGGCGCACCTATAAAGAGGCCGCGGCGACGCGGTTGGGATCATCTGGTTTAGTTTATAAAACAAAAATCGATAAAGATTGTTTTTTTATTTTTTTCCAAATCTCATCACGATACATTTCAAATTTTTGGAAATAAGAAGTTTATTAATTGTTTTTATTTGTATAAAATAAATAAACAAACTCTTTTATAAAACAATATTGAAACGTTTATTAAAAGTCTTAACATTTTGTGAGAAATTCTCCCTTTATCAATGAGTTTTAAAAAAATAATTCCTGTAAATAGGAATGTAAAACCAACTCTTAACAAATAAATATTTTGAAAATAATCACTGGTAAAGAAAACTTTTAACTTCGCTAAAATTTCAGATAAAGAAAGAAATCGATTAATTTTAGAAATGATCATTTCAATTAACTAAAGGCCAGATATGGACTGTTTTTCTTTTATTTTATTTATCAAAAAAATATTTTTTGTAAAATTTATATTTTCATTTTTATTCAAGGTAATAGCATCTTCAAGATAGTCTGTATCATTGTCTATTTTCAAAATATTTATTTGTGTGAAAAATGAAATATACTATAAAATGAAACCATAATAAAAAGGCGAGTTATTTTGTTTCGGTGGTCAAAATTGGGGCGAGGGAATTATCAAGACCCTAGAACCTGTGATAGATTTGTATTAAATTTCGCATATGCACCCTTTACGACCTTATGAAAATGATTCACTGTTAGCAAATAACCATGACCATGATCATCTTGTTTATTTCTTCTGGGGGAATGGGTCAGGCTGGTCCTTGATGACCTCAGATTTAATTTCAATTAATTTTTCTTAAGGGAGAATGCTGTGGGTTCTTGGTGAAACATTTTAAATAAAGTAAATAAAATTTTGAAAAACTTAAGAAACTTTTTAAAATTTATAATATACTTACCTAGTATTTAATATTTTAAATTTTAAAAAGTTTCTTAAATTTTCTAAAATTTTATTTACTTTATTTAAAATGTTTCATCATGAATTTTAATTAATTAATTTATTTTATTTTATTTTATATTTATTATTTTGTATTATTTAGTGAACGGAATTATTATTGCTATTTTTTTTATTAAATTTCAATCCACTGATCTCGATTTAAAATTTTTCACCCTAATAATTAACTCCCACATGATACAAAGGTTTTTAAACCGTTCTGCTGTGGCCACACCCTAAGCCACTCATCCATAAGGGGAGATGTGGAGGCCGTATAATAAAAGAAAATTAAAATGAGATAATATAATATTATTATATTATATTTTATTATTATTAATTGAAGAACTCTCGGACATGAAATAGATGGCTCTGTGCCAAGGAAATTAAAAATATAATTATTTTTGTTTAGGAAGATCTGATTGTCTAAACTCCAAAGAAGGACGAAGTACATACTCTAGGAATTGAATAGGGCTTGAGATTCTATCTCTTGAAACACCTTAGGTATCCACATAATAAATAATAGTTTACTCCAGTTGTTGTTGTTGTAGTTGTTTTGTTGCACTTCTCAATCGATTTTAATAACTGCCGACCAGCCAGCCAAGTCATTAAGAGCCGGTCATTAAAGTCTTGTCGGTCGGTGGGCTGGCTTTTAACTCTTAACTCTTCGGTCTTAAACTTAAACGCTGCCGATCACCACCACCGCCTTCAACAAGTGTTGTTCTGCTTGTTGTTGTTTTACTCGAACATTTTTTCTTAATCGACAAGTTGAAGGGATCAAAGGGCCACTCAATACTTTGGTAATTAAAATTTATTAATTATTTCGAGAATAGACGAACGAGCGAACGGGCAGTTTAAGGGGTGTTTGACGGTGGGGTTGATCTTTTGAATTATGACTTAATTACTTATTAGATATATTTTTTTCTCTTCTAAAGAATGCACTTTTCTTGATAAAATCTCATTTAATTATTATATAAAAACTTTTTTATAAAAATTATTTAGGAATTTTAAAATGTGAGTTAGTAGAGTTAGTATTCTCAAGAAATGGATTTTAATTATTATTATAAGCATTCATTTAGACCAAAAACTCATGGATTAGATTTTTTTTATATTTCAAACCTGTAAGGATTAATTGAACATTTCGATGCCTTGGATAGGTTTTCAAGAAAATTTTGAGTATTTTTTTGATGCAAGAATTCCGATTGAAAATTCTTGAATTGAATTTATATTTTAAACTAGAAGAACTACAGCCCAGTGGGTTGTTCATTCTGTTTCAATTGATTATTGTCATTATTACTTTTTATTATACATATTAATTATAATCATAAAATTTATATGAAAGATATTAATTTGCCGATGCGTAATAGATTCAAATTTACTAAGAAAATCATCAAGATGGTGTCATCTGTCTAAATCCGTTGAAATGGGGTGAAAAACAACCCCTCTGACATATAATTAAAAATATTCCATTTCAACGGATTTAATAGATGACACCATCTATGATTTTCTAGTAAATTTGAATCTACCATCGGCAAGTTAATATCTTTCATATTAAGTAGGAAAAGTCATTCCATTGCCCTTCGAATTTTAATTTTTCAAAATTCGAAACACTCAACCACCTTTATTTAAATTATATGGCATGGCTATATGTTTAAATTTAGAATCATTATATCGCGAAATTTTACAAATTAAAATAACAATCTTTGAGTAAAAATATTTTACGCGTTTGCATATGTCGAGAGTGGTTCGTATCCCGCAGGTGAGCCAGGTGAACCGGATTGCTATTACTGGCACTCAGGTTCGATTCCCGAGGGGTGAAAAACAACCCCTATGACGTATAATTAAAAATATTCCATTTCAACGGATTTAATAGATGACACCATCTTATGAATTTCTAGTCACAAGAATTTTTGGCTTAGTGTGATACTGGATATATTAATTTTTTATTATTAAGGATAAATAAATTGAATTGTTTCTTTCAAGTAATTTATTTTATTATTCAAATGGTTAATCCAAATATTTCGAGAGCGCTCTCGGCATCTCTTCCTCAGTGGAATATTTGGATTAACCATTTGAATAATAAAATAAATTACTTGAAAGAAACAATTCAATTTATTTATCCTTAACAATAAAAAATTAATTATAATATTAATTTGGTATTTTACCCAGAGTAGCAATTAAAAAATTCAGTTAAAACAGTCAAAAATATATGGAACCTGACGGACTGAGCGTTGCTCGGTGATTTTTTGCTTTAGTTTAAAGCGATATAAGTATTAATGTTATTTTTAATTTCAAATTCAGGTAAAAGGGTTAATTTTTATTTGCAACCAGAATTATTGAAATCAATTTTTATTTTTCAACGTTTTGATCTCATCCGGCCAATGTCAAGACATAGCTGTGCTCACAATTTTGAACTTATTTCAATTAAAAATAATCTTTCGTTAATCGTATCCATATTTATAATTGTTAATTGGAATCTTAGGAAACTGGAAGATTAAAATTAAAAACAAAGTTTTATTTTTAATGTTTCGGACGTTTCGTCGTTTATTTTTCGACTTCCTCAACGGCTCACAATGTAACTCAATTGTCTATCATTGATAAAAGTATGAGAAATAACATTCTATATTTTTTCAATATTTTTTCATTAAAACACATTCTCAATTTCCATTAAAATACATTCATAATTAAAATTAAAATTAAATTAAAACAATTACAGTTGTCTTTGTTCATTAAGTACAAACAAAGCATTTACATATCTCAACTCTGTTTTTAATTTTAATTTTCCAGTATCCTATTACTCCAACTAACAATTAAATAATATTAATATAGGTACTAGGAAGTTCCTTCGTTGACCCTTTTAACTCCTGAAGAAGAAGGAACGCTTTTTCCGAATGGTCGGGTTTTTAAGAGGATAAAAATCACGTTCTAATAAATTATTTTATTCGGAATTTGTGGTATTCATTATCCTTGCGTATTTAGTTATACCACTCCGTCTTCAAAAGAAAACACCTCTAAATAATTAAATTACCTAATTTCAATATAGTAATGAAATATTAATGGGTTTAAAAAACAAAAAACAAAAAAAAAACAATTAATAAAAATAAATTGAAAAAAAAAATCATTTTCAATTTTTATTGGCATACCGCTAATTATTTTGTCTAAATGTCTCTTTGTACGTTAACAAATTTTGTGTACCCTCTAGCTCAAAAGCTTGTGTGAATATCAAAACAAAATTTCACATATAGTTTTGATGCATTGAAGATTAAGAGCTGATTAGATTTTGGTTTAAATCGAACCCAAAATTAAGGGGGAGGGGGGGGGGGTTAAAAAATTATAATTTTAATTTTTTAAACTAAAAAAAAAAAACAACAAATAAATAAAATATACTATTAAATGAACCTATAATAAAAAATATAGTTAATATTTTTTCTCGAGGGGACCAAAATTGGGGGAGTTCAAAATAATAGAAGGTGCCTACTATATAGTCTCGTATTTTTTCCATCTCATCTCAGACACTCTCATTGATTTTTTTCTTGAAAATAGACAATTCAAAGAAAACTTAAAATTTTGTTTAAAGTCTAGATTTAAGACGTAAAAATTCAAAAAATCACAACGTAATGAGAAAAAATTACATTTAATTTTTTTTATTTAAATAAATGAAAAAATATTTTGACTTCGAGGCCAGTGGAGCTAAGCGTATGTAAGGGCTAATGGGGTTGAGTCCAGTTTCGTTTAATTAAGTAGAAGCCAATCAAATTAAAGTTATGTGAAGATAAGACCCTAGCAGATCGATTTTCCGACTAAAAACCCTTCTAATCTGTGATTTTTGTTTAAATCCGTTTTTCAAAAAACCGATTATGTATATCCAAGAATCGCTCATTTAATAGTACCTTTAAGAAATTAGACCTGGAACCCTCGGTATGCGAATCTGACTCGCACTTGTCTGAGTTATTTATAATAAAATTTAATGTTGTGGTTTTTATTAAGGCTCTAAGCTCTAAGGGAAGATAGTATTTGGAAAATAAAATTTAAATACGACAAACTCACTCGTTTCTTTAGAAATTAATTCTCAGAAAAATCCGACTTCATCCCTCATTGAGAAAGTATTTCAAGATACAAATACTAATAAAAAAATCTAAAAAAATGAATAGTTTTATTTTCGATTAAGACATGGACAAGGACTTATTTCGAGAGGTCTGCGCATTCTGCAGACCTGAAGAAGAAAGTGATTTGACCGTTTCTCGTGATGGCGCGGCGGCGGCGCTTTCTTCTTCCTCTTTTACTTCTTCGATCAGTAATCAATTAAGGCGTCAGTTGAAGGCCTCTTCAACAACAACAACAAATAAAATAAAAGCCGGTAAAGTTCTTTTTCTCTAGCCCTAAACATACAGCAGCTGAACAAATCGGACTCAGATCCGATTTCGTGGAAAACTAATTGATATGCAAAGCATCCAAACACCGACTAGGAGGCGAAGAAGACGGGGCAAAAGATTGTCCCAGGTCGGAAGAATTAAGCTCTGAATGGCGTCAACATCGTGTCTGTTGGCACCCACTTCTGGTTGCTACAACCGAAAAGCATGTCTCAAATTATTAGATATATTGGTAGCTGTTAAAGCTTGTATTTTTGTGGTTAAATTTATTGAAGATAGAAATTTTGTTCAAATCACACATAATTAATTTATTGAACACAAACAATAACGTTTCGATCGGCTTATTCTGCGATCTTTCTCTAATATGAGCACCCAGCTCGATTTTAATACAGCTGATTTGTACGTGAGTCTCCAGTTATTGTTAAAGTCTGTGAGCTCAGTCGAATCAAAAACTTAGGAAACTAACGAGCCTAGCGCCCTCTAAGAGTTGAGAATTACATGTTTTGAAAACCATAACTTAAAGTTGATAATAAATTGCATATCTCCTAAAACCGAGGGGTGATCCGCAATTGGAAGTAGGTGTACACCTCTTTGGAAGGATTTTGGAAGTACTTGGAAATATTTGGAATTACTTGGAAATATTTGGAATTGCTTGGAAATATTTGGAAGTACTTGGAAATATTTGCAATCACTTGGAAATATTTGAAAGTGCTTGGAAATATTTGGAAGTACTTGGAAATATTTGGAAGTAGGTGTACAGCATATTAGATCGTGGTTCACCCCTCGCCTAAAACTGATCGTCACTTAGACTGTTAAAAATTTCTTATATAATTTTACTGTAAAAAATGGGAAGTCTGGCCTCAAAACTTTTTAGTAATATTAAATACCAATATCATAATGATACAACATATTTTTTACTAATTGGTATCTGATTATATAAAAAAGTAAAGTTAAAATTTATTTTTGTATTTTTGGAATGAGTTAATGTGATTTTACCAATATAATATAGTCCTATATAATATTTCTATTGTAAACATATAGTAAATTTGCCATTTTTTTAAACAGTATAGTAGTTATAATACATTATTTGTTGTTTATGTTCAATAGAGTTAAAAATTAATTATTTTTGATTTAAACAAAATTTCAATTTTAGAAATTACTTTATTATTATTAATTTTAAAGATTTTTAAGTAAAGCAAAGGACAACCTCATTGATTAAAAAAAATACCCCTAAGTTTCAAGTCTCTAGCTCAATTTTAACTTTTGCAGAACAGCGATGTATGTTTCTCATCTAAATATCATGGGGTTTTTGGCAGTGAACAATCAATTTTTTATTACGGTCAAAGTAATGATTCAAAAAAATGTGAAACCATGTAGACTTTATCCTCATAATACCGGCTATCCTTCAGAATTTTTACAGATTTTTAACTATTACTATATAATTTTGGAGTTACAGCTAGATAAAATACTCCTATATCTTAGCATTAGGGGCCGTCTATAAATTACGTCACCTAGTATGCGGGGAGGGGGCATCTGAGATTTGTGACAAAGTGTGTCAGGGGGCCGGGGATCTCAAAGATTGTGATGTCACAAAAGTCAAATTAAAAAATTAAAAAAATTTTCAAATACATTTTTTAGATTTCAGGTTATTATTATTCCAACCTGAAAATTATAGGATATAAATGTGATAGTGTGACGTCAAAATACAGGGAGACTCAATGAAAATTTGACAGAATGTGAACACAGGGGTAGGGGTCTAAAAATCTTGAAATTCTTCCAACCTAATTTAAGGACGATCCTTTAGTAAGTTATAGACTCCAAAATTATAATATCTAAAAATCTGTAAAAATTCTGATGGATAGCTAGTTTTATAAGGATAAAATTTACAGAGTTTCAAATATTTTGAACCATTACTTTAGCCGAAATAAAAATTGATCATTCAATGCCAAAACCCCCATGCTATTTAGATGAGAAACTTGCATCGCTGTTCGGCACAGGTTAAAATTGAGATAGAGTTTTGAGAAATGGGGGATATTTTTTTATTTATTTCAAACCATATGGGCCTCTGAGAGCATAAAAATTCGAAAATACCCAAAATAATGGCCACCCAAATATACTTATTTATATTTGATATATGTTTATTTGCATCAAGTAGAGGACAACCTCATTGATTTTTCTTTAAGAGTTTTTTTTTCTTTTGATTTTGCTAACATGTCAATACTTAAGCCCTTTTAGTGTGGAACGAAACCTGGGAGGCGGATCTGATTGGCCTTGCTTCCTTCTTAATCAGTGGTATGATGAATTAATAGGGGCACCTTAATAGGTCCCCCGCACTCTCGTCCACCCTTTTACCTTCTGCTTCTCTAACTAATTGATGCTTAATTAATTTGCCTGACTCTCATTGAGAAGGGTGGGGGGAATTAAATTATTTCGTGCTTTTCTACCTATTGCTGGCATATATGAAAGGGTGATTAATTAGCCTGGACCACGGCGTAGCGTAGCGTAGTACTCCATTAGGGCTTTTGATGTGCCGGGTCTCATGAGGTCGGGCGGAACCAACCATCTCAAGACACAACTCCACAGATTTGTTCTCTCTATTAAAGGCGGAGGAGGATTCCGTCCATGCACTCACTCTCACCCATCCATATATATACCCCCGGATTCCTTTATTCACGCATATTCAAAGGAATTTTCTTCTCATTTTATACAGGGTGTTTCAAAAATACTTTTACAAACTTCGGGCATGGGTTCCTTACACCAAAAGAAGGAAAAAAGTTCATATAAACAATCATAAGTTTCCTGTATTTGATTCAATCGCGAATCGAATGCAGATGATTTTGGTCCAAATATTAAGTGAAAATAAAATCCGAATCTATATACAGTATTTCTAACTTGAAATAGTGAAGTTAATTTTCTCATTAATATATCAAAGAATAATTAACACATTAGGAGAGTTGTTTTTGATCGCGCTTTTTATACAAGATATAAATCGCGAGACTACTGCTGGTTGAAGCTATTGGAGTCTGCTGAGTCTTAAATCTGGACCAAGAGAGAATGAAAAAGATTTGAGTCCATTTGGCTATAATCCAGCATCATTACGCGATTAGTCCGCATGACACATTTTATATCAAACACTGATATGGATCACCAAATGAATTTGAAATCTGAGATGTTATATATTCAATCTCCCAGTCCAGAGCGCCCGATCTATTAACACGTGTGTTAGGTGTTTGCCATCAATTAATCATATGTTTCCTGTATTTGATTCGATCGCGAATCGAATGCAGATGATTTTGGTCAAATCTTAAGTGAAAATATTATTCGAATTTATATATTTCTAACTTGAAATAGTGAAGTTAATTTTCTCATTAATATATCAAAGAATAAAGAAAGAATTGAAGAAACTTATGATTAATTAATGGCAAACACCTAACACACATGTTAACTGATCGGGCGCTCTGGACTGGGAGATTGAATATATAACATCTCAGATTTCAAATTCATTTGGTGATCCATATCAGTGTTGATGATATAAAAAGTGTCATGCTGGCCAATCGCGTAATGATGCTGGATTATAGCCAAATGAATCACATCTTTTTAATTCTCTCTTGGTCCAGACTTAAGACTCAGCAGACTCTACTAGCTTCAACCAGCAGTATATTCGTGATATATATCTTGTTTAAAAGCGCGATCAAAAACAATTCTCGTTAATGTGTTGATTATTCTTTGATATATTAATGAGAAAATTAACTTCACTATTTCATATAAACATACATATGACCATAATCCTTTGTTTTCACTCTAGGATCTATTCAACACATTGGTCTTAGGGCCGGTTGTATGTCACAAAGTAAATACTTTTTACCACTAGCCAAGGGTAGTTGGTAAATGGAGGTGCTGGGATGGCCAATCAGATGACAGGAACTTTCAGTGCCTGTCATCTGATTGGCCATCCCAGTCCCTCCATTTACCATCTACCCTTGGTTAGTGGTAAAAAGCATTTACTTTGCGACATACAACCGGCCCTTAGAGTTGTGCAAAATTTTATTTGGTACTCACAATCAGAGATTACCTGAGGTAGAGAGAGGTCATACCATCCTTGTTAAGGTTTTGACCAGGTTTCCTTAACAACATATGGCAAATGTCTGAATGGATAATGCGCCGTTTGCTCCTGGTATCGGGTTTTTGCGCGGAATTATTTAAATTACGTTTTGTCTTTTGATGGAAATCTCTGATCATGTTATTTGTTAATGAGCATATATTTCTTTTTCTTGTTTGTTAATTGTTAATTTCTTTTAATTGATTTGTATTTATGTTTATTAATTTCTGTAGTTAATTTGTATTGATGTTTTGTTGACCTAGCTACCGAGGACTTGTGCCTCTAAGCAGGTCGAGTAATAAAGATGTATTTATTTATTTGGTACACTCATAACACGTCAACATAGAAAACTCATTCATTATTAAATGAATAACGAGAAAACAAAGGATTATGGGACATATGTTTATATGAACTTTTTTCCTTCTTTTCGTGTAAGAAACCCATGCCCGAAGTTTGTAAACGTATTTTTGAAACACCCTGTATATAGAAGTGTACATGGCTGACCGAGCGTTGCTAAGTAATTTTTGGATTAGTTTAAAGCGACATATTAATATTATTTTTAATTTGAAATTCTGGTAAAAAGGTCAATTTTTATTTGCAGCCAGAATTAAATAAAATTTATTTTTTGCCAACGTTTTGACCCGGACCGGTCTTCATCGCTGTCCACAAAGTTTTAAATTTGATTGCAATTGAACATAATATTATTATAAGTACTTGGAGGTTCCTTTGTTAACCCTTTTAAACCCCGTATAGTCGGATTTTTTAAGAGCAAGAAAATGACGTTCTAATAAATTATTTTATTCGGAATTTGTGATTTTCCTTATCCAAGGCCTGAGCCTTTGCATCAACTCAGAATTGAGTTATAACACTCCGTCTTGAATAGAAAACACCTCCACCCAAATTTCCTAATTGTAATATATAATAATATTTGTAATGAACTATTAGTAGATTTTAAAATTAAAAAACAAACAAATAATTAGCTAATAAAAGGAAATTAAAAAAAATTAATTATTAATTTTTATTCACAGATAATTTTTTAATTCAAGTCCTTGAATAAAATTGAACTGATACAAAAATCACCTTAAAATGGCCGACCATCTTGTGACTTTCCCACACTACAATTTTAAATCGAAATACATTTTATAATTCTACTTAAAGAGATCTTTACTGGAATACTTCAGACTCTATGATGAAAAAGTATTTTTATTCTTAACCCCTCAGAAAAGTAGACCCCCCCCCCCAAGAAAATAAAACAAAAACAAAACTATAATTAAATTGAAATTTTAATACGATTTTCCGGGGAAATAATTACATATGCCTAACTTCTAAATTTCAAGTTAGTATAATATTTACTATAGTTTATGAACACATTGCTCTGACAATACTACACTAACCCAGACATTGTGGCGCTACTAATAAGGTCCCCCTTTTATTTTTAACCGGGCCCCTATAAATATATTAAAAAACATTAAAAAATGCTTTTATTTCAAAGTGAATTAAAATGGGGAAAACAAATCTTCTTTTAAGTACCCAAAAAATTTACATAAGTACTAGATTTTTTGTACCCTTTTATTTGTCTAGAAATTGAATTAGACAATTTGTTATATTTTAAAAGTTTCAAGTATTAAGATTAAAAAGTCTTAAATTCCAAATATTTGTGAAACCCACCTAGTAATTTATTTTAAATTTTATTAAATATTTTTCTCCTTGAATCTACACTATTCTCCCTGAATTTATTTTTTGAGTATCGAGTCTGAATTTTACAGACATCTTTCGCTTCCATGATTTTAATATGCCTATACCTATGAAAGCGCAACAATTTTATTTTTGATAATAAAATTTTAATTAAAATATTTAAAACTTTTTTTAACTTTGTTTTGTTTCTTTTTTTGTTCACAGGAGATGTGTCAACGAGCTAATATCGTAGAACAAAAGTAAGTTGGCATTCTTTTAAATTTTTTTACTTTATTTTATAATAGGCATGTTGTATGAATAGGAGTCGGTCTGAAAGATGATTTTTGGTCTTCTTCATTTTCCCTATTAGCAGAAGGTTTATTAGAGAAAATGAGAAGTAGGTTCCCGTTACTTACCTCAGTGGGCATATGTATTATAATTATTATTATTAAATTTAATTATTTTACACTCAAATACAGTGATATAAAGTAAGATAAAAACATTCACTTAATTTTTAAATCAACAACATAAAAATACACGATTCCAAAAATATAATATATACTAGTACACACACAGTTGAGCTCAGGCACACATTGCGTGTAGACGTATTTCTCGAGGGCACCTCAAATGTAAGGTTAGGTTAGTTATTTCAACCAAAATTTAATGAGCTCTTAATCTCAATATAAAGGATCTATATGTGGGATTTCGTTTTGATATTCCTACTAGTTTTTGAGCTAGAGCGTAAAAAATTGTATTTTAGAACAATTAATAAAAGTGTCATGTTAGTTATGTTGCATACCTTTTAGGCGGATTCCAATTTATCACGAGAGATTCCAAATAGAATCGGCTTCTCGAAAACGGCTCTAATAACTTTGATTGAAAATTTCGGAGAAGGGGTTTCGGATGGACAAATCGATCTGTCATTATCTCATCTTAAGGTTAGGTACTTTAATTTGATTCTTTTGTTTCTAATTAATAACTTATGAGGTTTTCCGGAATATTTGGTTTTACTAGGTGTTCAGTAAAGTATCATTTATAAACCTCATAAATACTATATAACATAACCAACCTGGTTGTATTCTTAAAGGAAGCCTCGACGCCAAGTCACAGCTGGATCCATCGGCTCTTCATAAACGTTTTTAATTAAAGTGATTATTCACTAAAAATTTATAAATAATTTTTATTTCAATTTAATTTAATCCTAGTTACAAATAAAAATTGACGTTTTTACCTCGAATTAAAAATTATACTAATATATTACTTTTAACTTAAGCAAAAAACAATCGAGCAACGCTAGGTCCGCAAGGTACTATTTATTGAATTTAGAACGGGACGACATTAAAAAAAAAGAATTAGTTTCTCATATTTTTTTTTTATGTAGGAAAGCTCATAGATATACCAATTGGTATTGTATTTTTCATCGTTTGTTCATTTGTCATGTACATTTAGGTATTGGTGTTAAGGCGGGGCTCAATTCATTCTATTTTGGAAAAGGAAACGATTTTAAATTCATAAGATTAGCAAGTGAGTAGGAGAAGGAGAGAGTTAGGTACAATATGATTTCATTCTTTGTTGCTGAGTGTTGTATGGTACTTGAACAGAAATGAATCAGTCAGTCTGTCCTCCGAGGTCAACAGACGGTGGGTGACACTTCCCAACACATCAGACCACACCCCGCAGACAGATAGACAAACTCATTCTATCACCTACTACCAACTCCTATCTAGTATTTCAGATAACTACTTATAATTTTAACAGTAAAGTTTTAATTTTTTGCTTTAGTTATCTGACCAAAAACATAAATGTGAAAAAGGGGGCCAAGTTCGGTACAAACGAAGTTCGAGGTTGTCGGTGTCGCCGACAAGAGTTTAGATCTAAAGGGGGTGAACATTGCCCTTCTGACATATATCACATACTACTAAAGAGAATTTGTGCCTCTGCCTGTTTATTTATATCTATCTATATATGTCCGTCCCCCCAGTGTCTGTATGTCCGTCTCCCTAGAAATATGCAATCAAATAGCTCCTGACTGTTTATTCTACGCCAAATTTCATTAGACGCAAATATCTAGAGAAAGTAATTTTTTTTTTTTTTAATTTAATTGAAAAGTTTTTGTTTTGCCGAGAGTAGCAGAGTTGTTGATTCACAAAGAGAAACAAAGAGGTTGTTCTCTGCTTGATGCAAATAAACATACACACATATATATATCGAGATGATATATCTGTATATATATTATTTATTTGTTTGAGACTATAGTTTCGAAGACTTGGTCTTCATCATCAGTCTTTCTTCAATTATAAATGTTTTTCATGGAGTCAATATCATATGGATATTGAAAACTTGGTGTTCCTTCGTCACTGCTGGCTAGGAACTAGGTTAGTTCTTAGCCAGCAGTGACGATATATATGTGTGTATGTTTATTTGCATCAAGCAGAGGACAACCTCTTTGTTTCTCTTTGTGAATGTAATTTTTGACATTTTTCATTGAGAATTTTTTTTTTTGAAAATACCTCCCAAAATGGGGGAGGGGTCAAATATGAAAATTCTAGTCATTTGGACCAAATTCAACCACATTTTGTATACATATACAGAAGGCTAGAAATGCAAAAATTAACCACCCAAAATGGGGGAGGGAGTAAAAAATTAAAATTCTAGCCCTTTGGACCAAACTCAACTAAATTTTGTTTGGAGAGTGGTTGGAGGTGTAAAAGGGTAGAGGGTTCAGGGAGTGAGGTAATTGTAATATTTGTTTTCTCCAAAAGTATAGTACTTATGAATTCTGGTCAATACCAGGATTATTCAGAATTGCGTAAATTAGAATAATAAAATATGTAAATTTGTAGCCACAGCATCTTGATATTTAGAGCAGGGTAGCGATTTTCACCATTTTCAAAAAATGCCTATAACTCGAAAACTATAAGACTTTTACTAAAAAAAAATTACGTTCTGAACCGTCGGAAATTTCACTATTCCCTGTTCACGGTTTATCGTTGTGGCCGGAATACCCTGTATTATTTATATTTAAGCAAGTTTATTGTTTTACTTAAGATAAAAAAAACTTAAGATGATATATGGAGTATTGTTCAAATTTAATGAACGTTCATCCTATTTAACGTTTCATTGAGAAAAAATTAACATACATAGGAAATAACTAGAAGTGGGGGACTAATTTCCCAATCTCTTAACCCATTTTCAAAATCAATACCCCCTCTCCCCCTCCCACTCGCCCCCACTAAGCTTTCAATTCAAACAACATTCAAAGATGCACGAACAAAAAAGAATGCCACAAGTTTTCTCCAAAAATATAAATTACAAACCACAACCAGCTGGATGATCATGTTAACATGATGCTTATACACAAAAGACCGTATCAATGATAGCCAACCGAGCTAACAACAATAACAACAACAACAACAACGGAGACGACGACATCGACGACAAAACAAGATGACTTTTGCGGATTTTAACAAAGAAGAAGGAGGATGTGTGCAAATAGCTGTATAAGTTGTCGTTATATATATATATTTTTATATTTATTTTTATTTTCAATAAAACTTATGAAAAGCACTTTGAAAACTTTAAAAAAAGTTTATAAATGGTATAATGTAGTGAATGATTTATAGAAAAGCTTAGAGCGGTTATAAATTATGATGAATTGTAGTTCACTAGGATAAAAATAAAATTTATATGGAAAATCAAAATATCATTCTGTATATGTAGGGTGTGTCTGGGTAATCAACTTTAACCCCTAAGATATTGTTGAACCCGGACATCCCAGTAAGTTCGTTAATTCTCCGGTTAGCGATTCAATTTTTGACTACAAGGTGTACCTATCTGTAATGGGCTAGATAATTCAGGGGTGGTTATATGGGTCAAAATAAAGTAAAAATTCATATAAACTTATGTCCGGAAACACTAATTTTACCAGCTATCCACCATTTTGTTTTTGTTACTAAGGGCCAGTTGTATGTCGGTTGGTAAAGTCTTTGTAAAAGCTGACAAAGGGTAAAACCTTAGGATTCACCTTGTGCCCGTCAGGATGGTGTCTTCTGATTGGCCATCCGGCTTTACCCTTTGTCAACTTTTACAAAGACTTTACCAACCGACATACAACTGGCCCTAAATAATTTACATCTCTGAAACGGCTTGAACCTACACCATTCTCCCTTAATAAAATTGACAAATTGTGTTGAAATTTTGCACTGAACTCATGAATGCAAAGTTTGGGGAAAAAAATATCAATATGATTCTAATATTCTTTTCAATGGCAGCCATTTAAAATATTTAGATGAAAATAACTCACAAAAGTTAAATTTTTATAAAATAAACTGATCTGGCCATGCATATAACTTTATCATACACCTGGCTCCTCTCTTATATTTAATATTTAATTAAATAGTCTACAATAATATGACTCTAGTTGGTAATATAAATAAGTTACAAACGAGAAATTTTACAAGCTACATTCATTTCTTGCAAATCAAAAATTGTATTAAAATTTTGAGCAAATTAATTTGAGAAAGATTATATTAAGTTGGAGTCTAATATAATTTTAAACTGCCCAAAATTGTGGGGAGGTCAAAAATGAAAATCTAAGTCTTTAGACAAATCAACCAAATATTAGAGATATATAATCAACTTTAGTTTTTGCACTTATAGATTTCTGGGAGTGCAAAAACTAAAGTTTTTGGTTTCTATAGACTTCTGGAACCCACTGATTATGTATTCAATATTTGGTTGAGTTTGGTCCAAAGACCTAGATTTTCATTTTTTGAACTCCCCACAATTTTGGGCAGTTAGTTTTTGCATTTTTAGTCTTCTGGGAGCCCACTGAGTACGATTTCTTCTACCAAGAAGTTACAAAATGAAATTAACTTTTTTCATATCTGAGATAGAAGCTCTCAAAGTGTTAGAACCCAGGCAGGCGATCACAATACTTTATATTACTATATTCTATAGAATATAAATGTGAAAGTAAAAAATTTTCAGGTCAAGCACGCAATTATAAACCTAAATTGGACCAAAAAGTAAAAATTTTTCAAGTCTCAGTATGCTCTGTTTGCAATTTCGATGAATTAAAAAAATAATAATTTATTAAATGGTAATTCAAAACTCACACCTTTTTGATTGATTATTATTTTTTTACTATTGAAACGTTTCAAAATCTTAAAACACTTAATCACTTTTTTAAGAATCGTTTTTCTGATAAATATATAGATTTTTATTGATTTACCTGTTAAAAATTACTTTAATAAAGAAAAAACTATAAATGTTATCCGAATATGAAACTATGAGAGATCGATTTGTTTACCCAAAAACATATTAAACCGTGATTTTAATCGAAATCAATTTTGAGAAACCGATACTATATATATGTTGCACTAAAAATGCGTTTTTAGTACGAATGGGTTCTTACTAGTTAAAACGCGCTTCACTGAATACTTTTGTAGCAACTAGAGTTTACTGATGTTGGTTGAGTTTGGATCAAAGGTATAGAATCTTCATTTTTGACCATCCGCCTCATTTTCAGTGTTTATTTTCAAAGTTTTTTAATACGAAAATGTCAAAAATCACATCCTCTACAACTTTGCTTCTAATATTTGACATTTTCGTTTAAACAGTTTTGAAAATAAAGACCCAAAATGAGGCGGAAGGTCAAAAATGAAGTTTCTAGACCTTTGAACCAAACTCAACCAACATCAGTAAACTCTAGTTGCCATAAAGCTATTCAGTGAAACGTGTTTTAACTTAACTAAAAACGGGTTTTTACTACAACATATACCGTATACGAAAATTGCTCATTTAATACTTTAAGATAAGATATAGGTAAGTTACTTGTGAAGTACCTAGTGATGAGCAAAGCATGACCAAGACCAAGGCTGCAAGACCAAGACCAATTCTGCTCATCACTAATTAATATAGGCAGAGGGTGTGTTTGTAGTTTTCTATAGGGTGTTTAGAAAGTCCTGACCACTTTTAAGAAAAATATTATTATTATTTTGTTTTTGAGTATTAATATTTGTGATGAGCAAAGCAAGACCAAGACCAAGACCAATTCTGCTCATCACTAGAAGTACCAAATCTCTCTCCGAAATTAAAAAATAAAGAGAAATAAATTCATGATTTGTACTAGCAAATAAAGTTAATTAAAAAATGCCTTGTATTAATAGTCTGATATGTGTTCTTAACAATTGCAAAACGTTGTCCAAACAAAAGTAATATATTTTAGAATCTTCTCTTTAAAAATACAAACCAATCACAATTTATTTCACCCTTTCTCTTTAAAAAATATTCAAAGAATAAATAAATCTTGTAGCACATTTACGTTCCTAAGTAATACCGAAAATGTTTTTCTTATCTTGGTAGAAGAGTAATAGTTTTGCCTTATTTTACCAAAGGGATTAATTACCGTAAAAGGAGAGCACACCACTCTTAAACTATATTGTACAGTCTCTTTCTCGTTGTTGCTTTCACTGTTCACTCTTAAAATGTAACAGCATTTTAACTACATAGAAATTTTATTATTCTTTTAATAGACTATATATTGCACTTAACTTTTATTATGCAATTAGGCAATAACATTTTTCCTTTTCTTTTTTTTTTACGTTAAACATTTACATGAATCTTTTCTTATTTTTATAACGTTACCTTTAAGTGTCCATTAACTAACGATTCCATTCATGGGAATATTTATTGGATTTATTCATTAAGCTCAAAACGGGCTTTTTACTTTTTCTGCTTCTTCATTTAATATTAGATCACAAGGGACATTTTCATATCGATCTGAAGGTATATTTTTAATAAAATGAAATCAATGCGCTTGTCCTCTGCTTGATGCAAATACACATATTTTTTTTTTTTTTTTATTGCAATCGAATGCAAGAAGGGGTGTATCAGTGGCGGGCAGTGACATTTCAACCATAGGGTGTTGTTCATTTATATATTAATATATATTATAAATCGTTATAAAATATATAATAATATTTTTTTCCTTGAAATTTTCAATAAAGTTGATAAGGGTTCCCCTTTGTATCAACTACCCTTCAAAGTGAAGCTTAAAAAAGTATTTTTTCCGAGATATTCAAACGAAAGTATTCATAAATTTTTATAATTTTTCTAATTAATATAACAAAGAATTGAAGGAGACAATAAAGTGTGTCTTCTGCTGGAATTATAAATTTTATTTATTATACGAGACTATAGTTTCGCGTTGCTCTTCATCAGTCTATTACAATGTATTCACAGGAATTAATTTATGAATCAAATTCATAAATTAATTCCTGTGTCATTGTAATAGACTGATGAAGAGGGCAAAGCCTGGAAACTATAGTCTCGTTATAAACAATAAAATTATAATTCCAGCAGAAGACACACTCTTTTATTGTCTCCTTCAATATATAAAAATTCTGCTACTCTCGGCAAAAACTTTCAATTTAATAACAAAGAATAATTGGTATATCAATGAGAATTGTTTTGACCTCGCTTATTTGAAAAATATATTTATCACGAGAATACTGCGGATTACGCTATTGAAGCCTGTGGAGTCTTAAGTCTGGACCAAGAGAGAAAAAGATGTGATCCACTTAGCTACAATCCAACGTCATTTCGCGTATAGCCCGCTAGACATTCGGATGGAAAGTATTCATTTTTTAATACTATTTAAAATGAGTTTAGTTTTTTGGAAAATTAATATTCCCCCCCCACCCCTGAAATTTTCAATAAAGTTAATAAGGGTCCTCCCTTTGTACCAACCACCCTTCAAAGTGATTCTTCAAAAAGTAATTTTTTTTTTTTGAGATATTCAAACGAAAGTAATCTCTTTTTACTCTATATAGGTAATTTAGTGTTGGTACTTGGTGAAACATTTTTAAATTATTGGATAAAAAATACTTGGTAGGTTTCACATTATTAAGATATAAAAATATAACGAATTTATATTTATATCTTAATGTGAAACCCACCAAGTATTTTTTATCCAATAACTATTTATAATATATACTATTTAAAATGGGTTTAGTTTTTTGAAAAAAAATTTTCCCTCGAAATTTGCAATAAAGTTGATAAGGGTCCCCCCTTTGTATCAACTACCCTGCAAAGTGAAGCTTAAAAAAGTAATTTTCTTTGAGATCTCAAACGAAAGTAATCTCTTTTTACTTTATATAAAATATACTATTTAAAATGACTTTAGTTTTTTGAAATTGAAATTTTTTTTCTTTTGAAATTTTCAATAAAGTTCTAAGGGTCCCTCCTTTTATGAGCCCTTGTCAGCGTAAAAATTCGAAAATACCCAAAATAAGGACCACTCTAATATACACGTAAATAGTTTCGATGATTTGTCCTTCATCATCAGTCTTTTTAATTAAAACTATTCTAGCTGTTAATTCTCATGGGTTCAAATACCCTATTGGATGTGTCACTCAACAAACAAGGACAACGTCATTGATTTCTCCTTATAAATTCTTCAACTCTGATGCTCTCGGCAAACTAAACCGTTTCAATTAATTTTTTGATTGTTTGTATAAAAGAATCGTATTTATTTTTTAACATAATATAAACAAGAACATAAAATTTTATAATTATCCATAGGTGTAGATAACTAAATATAGATAGATACGATATATTACCTGTTGTCTTAGTGTAGATTTGCGAATTTCTTATATGGAAAGGATATAATTTATCTCCTCTCTCTTTGGGCAACAGACTTAATTTATTAGAATCCATTTTGCGTAAGTATATAATTAACAGATTGTAAACATAATATAGAGAATGAATTACGAGCGAGAATATTTATAATTTTTTTAGTATCATTGTTTCGCGACCCCAAAATTCAGTTACATGACCCAAAATGGGGTTAAGACTTATATTTTAAGAAGCATTGTTTTAATTGAATTCGAACATAAATATTCAATTAGAACAAAAAATTAAGCCATTCAATTAGCCTGGGGCACAATGTTGACTAATCCAATGCCAAAATTTTAGATAGAGAGCGGAATTCAGAAACAAGATTAATTTTAGATGTGTTCGAAATTTTAAAAAACAAAAGGTCTCAGATATGGATTCTGATTTTTCAATAATCCTTAAAATTTTAAAAATTTTAATTTTAGTAAATATTTATAATTTTTTATTTTTATTTAGTGTAATTTCATCACCAAGACAATTTGTATCATTGCCTACCCAGTAGTACAAGAATAATCTATAAATATTCTGATAATATATTTTCTAGACATTGGAATATCCTGTGAATAATCTGACAATCTTCGTAGATATTCTGGGAATTTTCTTAGAACTAAAATATTCGTGTAGGACGTACATTTAATTCAATTTACTAGAATATTCTTACTTTGAATATTCTTAGATTATCCTCCAAAGGATATTCTCGGAAGCTTCTTCCAAGAATTTTTCCTGTGCAAATATTCTAAGAATCTCCTAAGGATAATTGGAATATATTTTATAGTTTTTAAGGAATTTGGTGTTGGTACTTGGTGAAACATTTTTTAAAATTATTGGATAAAAAATACTTGGTAGATTTCACATTAAGATATAAAAATAAAACGAATTTATTTTTGGAGAGAGGGACTTTAATCTCGATATATATATATTTCGGGTGGCTAACCCATCTTCAGGAGCAACAGAAAGTAACCTAAGTGAAATTATTGGATAAAAAATACTTGGTAGGTTTCACATTAAGATATAAAAATAAAACGAATTTATTTTTGGAGAGACTTTAATCTCGATATATATATTTCGGGTGGCTATCCCATCTTCAGGAGCAACAGACAGTTACTTTCTGTTCCTCCTGATGATGGGTTAGCCACCCGAAATATATATATCGAGATTAAAGTCTCTCCAAAAATTCGTTTTATTTTTTATATCTTAATGTGAAACCTACCAAGTATTTTTATTCAATATTTTAATATATTTTATATATGTATTTTTAATAGATTTGGTGGATATTCGTAGAATCTCTTGTGCTACTTGGGTACTTTTCAAAATATTTATTTGTTTAGTGGTGGTTTAAAAGAAAACATGATCATCCCTCTTTCTCTAATTACCTACCTTAGGATCATATAGATTTAGTATCCATTCAATTTTATTTAAATTTCCCTAATCTATCACAATCCAATATCTATCTTCCATCTATCAAATCTGTTTTGACTTCAGGGCGAGATGTTGCTGTTGTTGTTGTTGTTTTTTTATTGTGATCGTCTGACAAGTAAGGGAACGACAACCGGGGTTGTATTGGTAGGCAACTACCATTATAAAATGCCTAACAACACGGCCCTCGGGGGAAAATTATTCGTCTTGGGTTGATAGAGGCCAATGGCCGAACAACCGACTATCTATTCAATGATACTTGGAGATTATGAATTATCGATTAAAGATCTTTGGAGTACAAGGCATTTATGGAATGATTAAAGGAATATTGACCAGATTGATGGATCACTCTCTCGTGGCGGCTTTGGTTTTGGTTTTGAGAAAGAAAACGAGCTAGGAAGAGGAAACAACCCGGAATCTTAGGCGAGAAATTTAGTATTTCGATAAACTTTCAAAAGATATACCTACTGTTTGAAACACAATTTTTAATTTCTAAATTTAAGGTTTTGTTGCAAAAACAGATTCCCCTATTTTGGGATTTAGCTCAAATTCATCGTATTTTTTATTTATATTTCTCAAAATGTTAATGTACATTATTTAAAAGATACAGCGTATTTATACATGACTTATGTGGTTTTTGAAATGATAGATTCAAATAAAAAATGAAAATTTGTATTTTTTGTTCCACCTTACTGTACATGTGTATATTGAGAGTTTCGTCATTATGAGGCGTTCAGAGCCAAAGTGGATGAAGTCCATAAATGATAGTTTCGAGATAATCAAGGTCAAAGTTTATTAACGCTATATGAATCCCTAAAGTGATTTAGAGGATATTTTTTTATTGTTTTACTATGAAGACTAATTTAAATATTGACCATAATTTGAAAATTCAAAAACAATAATTAAGGCGACAATTTAATTTTAAATCATCATTTACTGGACTTGATCCGTTTTGGAACTGAAATATTTTGCACACAAGGTTGATCAAATGAATAGGACACAATGAAAATCGAAACATTTTATTATTTTTAACACATGTAACATAAGGTAATATAAAAATATTTGAAATTAAGCTTTAAATGGTATCATCAAAGAGAGAGGTTCGTCATCGTATCTTTTGCAGGAACTTTAAAATGCAAGTTAAACTAGAGAAAAACTTTGTTTTAAAGCTTTCTTTCTTTCACTTTTGCATTTCTCAACGAATAAGTCATATTTTTTTAATATTTAAATCCGGGTGAAGATACTTCCTTCCCGGATTTTTTCTACTGTAGTAGCTGTGATAAGCTGAAAAAGATTTGTTATGTGGCACTATATCGAAATTATCAAGTTTATTAATTGGAGTTTTTTTCTGCAATGCGAATCAATGACGGCATGAACTTCAGGCTTTGATATGTACCTATGAACCATGGCTAAGTTGAAGGGTTTGAAGAAAATAATTTTTGTACACCGTTTGAGAATTGGCACCATCCTTTAAAATATAAGAATACGTGCTACGATTTTGGACTTGATCCACTTTGGCACGGAGATTTTATGAGAGTTTTTCAGAGAAGGCAGCTGCTGGCAATTGTTAAAAAATGGCAATGGTTGGGAACTTAATTAATTATGTTTTTGAAAATATACACCATTAACAAGTATAAATCCGAAAAAAACAAAATTTTTAACATTTTGGACTTGATCCACTTTGTCTCTGAGCGCCTCATTTATTAAATACCCCTTCCCGTTTTAAAACTTATACCCTCTGAATCTTAGGGGCCATATAGCGTATACCTTCTGCTAATTTTAGGACTACAGCGCTAGCTGTCATCTCTTCGGGAATTGAACCTAAGCAAGCTTTCAATGCCCATTAACTTTCTGGCATTCGGGTTCGATGACAGCCTTTCTGATACCTAAATCTTAGATTAAGAAAGGAAACATCCCTTTGATTTGATTTTGGAACAGTTTAATTTTATTTACTCGAAGTGTAACCTAACGCCAGGAGTGTTGCATGCCATCATGAATCTATGATCGGCTGTAAGGTCTTGTCTAAGGTCCCAATGCTGGGGGAGCTGATCCCTGGCCTAGGCCAGCCACTCTGCGTTGGCCAAACCAATATTAATCCCCTATTAAATTGTAAGCTTGGGAAAAAGAAAGTGAAGCATGCATCAAGCATACATATTAGAATTTATTAATCGTATGTGATCAAGTTCAACTTGTTTTAGCCGGTTCCACTCAACCCTGTTTAATAATTACATTTTATCAATAAATTAAGCGCATCTCTCTCTCCCGGGGGATGCAGCAAGTTTTTATTTTTTTAATTTTTTTTTTTATGCTGATAAATCAAACTTTTTGTCTGATGTCCGTTTGGATTGGTCCGATAGCTCGATAACGCCTCGGCTGTGATTCATGACCGGCCCGTAATAGGGAACTAATCTTAAGCATTTATAGTCCGTTTAATTTCCTTTTCCAGAAAGAGAAAGAGGGACGGAAAAAACCTCCATGAGACTATTAGTTGGAATAGAATCATATTTTACGAGATTCCAATTGAATTTATATAATTAGCCTATTGGCTTGATAGAAATTTTACATATTTCTACAAGACAGATAATTATTATACTCAAACGCTAACTCCCTAATCGAACCCTTAATTTAACATTGACCTTTTAAAGAACAAAAAAAATCAAGGAATGAAACTTTTATTTAAACATCAAATTTAGTTCAGATTAGAATTCCTACTTAATCTTTTTCTTCATGAATTTAATTAATTAAAATTTAAGAAAAATAAATAAATAAGTCATGATATTGTTGGCCGAGTGGTTAAATAGCATGCCTTCTAAATTCAATAAACTATAAAATTTATAATGTAAAGATTTAAGCATCTTTCTTGAGTTTCTTTTTTCAAAGCATTGCTGCTGGAAAACTTTCACCTATCCCTTAGATCAGGGGTTCCCAACCGGTGGTACGCGGAAACGCTTCGGGTGGTACGCGTGAGTGATGTGAGCAACAAAAATGCTAGCAGCAAAAATAAAGGAAGTTGCTCCTGAATACAAAAGTACGCATTGTGTCATCCATCGAGAAGCATTAGCTGCTAAAGGTATGCCGGAAAATCTTAACTCCGTTCTATAAGATGCTGTGAAAGTTATTAACTTCATAAAGGCTAGGGCTCTAAACACAAGATTATTCTCCTTGATGTGTGAAGAGATGGGTCGCAAGTTCAAGACTTTACTCCTGCATACAGAAGTGAGGTGGTTATCTCGGGGGAAATTTTGAACCGTCTCTTTGAACTGAGATCAGAACTTTTTATGTTTTTAAGTGAAAAAAATCATGACATGAAAAAATTGTTTGCTTATGAAGAATGGTTGTCAAGATTGGCTTAAGTAGCCGACAGTTTTGACAAACAACACACTGAACTTGGGATTTCAGGGACCAAACACAACAGCCTTCACAGCCACAGTGACAAATCAACTCCTTTAAGAGAAGGTTGGTCCTGTTTTGTCCACAAATACATTTATTTGCATTTCCCACTCTATCATTATTTTTTGAAGAAAATGAAATAACTCCAATGCCAGATGTGGTTGCAGATATCATTGTTCACTTGGAAGGCCTTCAAAAAAGCTTTAAGAAGTATTTCTCTGAACATTATTCAAAAGTGAACTGGATCAGAAAACCTTTTTCGGGAACCTCGCCAAATAAATTGGATCTAAAATAAAGTTTTATCGATCTTACAGAAGATAGTTCCATGAAAGATTATTTAAAGAGAAATCTTTAATTAACTTCTGGATCGGATGTAAAACTGAGTACCCTTTGATCTTCCGGCAAGCTCTGCTATTTTTGATGCCATTTGTTACGAGTTACATGTGTGAGAGTGGATTTTCTGAACTCTTGTACATAAAAAATAAACATAGAAGCAGAATAAGTGTTGAAGAAGAGTTAAGAGTGAAGAGTTCCATTACTCCTAATGTTGATATGTTAATCACAGGCAAACAACAACAAGTTTCGCACTAAAGACTATAAAAGTACATTTTGTATGATGATTAATTTTTGCTGAGTTTGTACTAATTTTTTATTTGTATGTTTTTAGACCTATTGGTAATATTTAAAACTGTAAATTAATACCATTTTAATCTTTTTATTTCTCCTTTATTATGAGCATGTTATAAATAAACAAATAAGTAACCATTAAATATGAAGTTTTTTCAGAAATTTAATTCAAAATACCTTTGAAGACTTTTAGAAGAGTAAATATTATACGTTTATTAAAATATTTAGGTCTGGTGGTACGCCAAAATTTCTCAAAAAGTCAAGTGGTACGCAGATGCAAAAAGGTTGGGAACCCCTGCCTTAGATGGAGTGGGATTAGGCTCGATCGATGCGGAAAGGAAATTCATCCTGGCCCGCATGACGTTCCCAATCGTCATAATTCGGGAATTTCCGAACAATGTGGCATGTCTGATTCTGGGTCGTTTTGAAAATCCAATTTGGCATGCCTATCTTGTTGCAATTAATTTGTATTAATGTTTTAGTTGAATTGTATTCATGTTTGGTTGACCTAGCCACTAAGAACTTGTGCCTCAAAGCAGGTCGAGGAATATTTATTTATTTAAAATTGTGTTTTTTTTTTATTTAATTAACTTGATTTAAATTCAATCTTTTAATTAATTTCAAAATATAATGATTTGCGATAAAATACAGTGAGTTTTAAAATATTAATAAATGAGTTAATAACACTGTTCGACAAAAATTAAACATAAATTTCTCCTTGTAAACCTAACAATGGATTCCAGTAGAGTTTTATACGCTGATTATCATGTAATTTCCTATTTTTTACAACATGTTAGATTTTTGAGATATTATCGGTCAAAATGACCTATTTTCGAGTGCTATTAAAAATTAAACAGCAATATTTGAAATCAAAATATTTTATTGACTTAATAGAAAACAGCTTCCTCTTTGATTTTCAAATTACCACTTGTTTGTAGCTCAATTAGAACTCGAGTTATAACTAAAAAACTAAGGCCTTATGTTTTTATCTATGTTTATTTCCTTTATAATCACGTAGTTTTAGTTTTTTAGTTATAACTCAAGTTCTAATTGAGCTAAAACAAGTGATAATTTGAAAGTCAAAGAGGAAGTTGTTTTCTATTATGTCAATAAAATATTTTGATTTCAAATATTGCTGTTTAATATCTAATGGGACTCGAAAATAGGTCAAAATGGCCTTTATCGTCATTTTGACCGATAATATCTCAAAACTCTGACGTGTTGTAAAAAATCGGAAAATTGTATGAGAATCAGCTTAGAAAACTCTACTGGAAACCATTATTAGGTTTACGGGGAAAAAATGTTTGTCGAACAGTGTAATTTGATAAATTGAATTCCGAAAATACCTTGTTGTATGTTTGTTTATGCGATAATCACGTCTGAAAATCTAAATAAAATCATTTTAAAAAATGATATTTCTTTTCAATTTTCAACCAGAAGTAAGAAAAGCCCAAAATCTAATAATTTATCCGCATTGAAGATACAAACAATTTGACCTTTGGACAAACTTTCTACGACTTTTTGTTTCTTAGTTATTGTATCAGAATCTAGAGAAAATAATCATGAATCGATATGTTGCCTATTTTCTAGGCGTTTTGATGAAAATATTCAATTGAGTAGCAGTGTTGTTTATTCATAAAGAAAAATCAATGAGATTGTATTCTGATTGATGCAAATAAACATATACAAATCATCATGATTGAGTACATAGTCCTAAGACTGGTTTGACGCAATCCCCCGTCTCCACTCGACTCTGTCCAATGCCAACTCCTTGACTTCTCTAAAAGACCCATATCCTTAATTATTTGGGAGGAATATTCTAATCTACGCCTTCCCCTCACTATCCTTCTAGACTAGAATATCCCTAGGTAATCCTCTGTCTCTATGTCCGTCCCATCATCTCAGCTCTTTTCTTCCTTAAATTCGTCCATAAGGTATTAATTTTCAAATAACTAAACGCATTATAAATAGTATTTTTTTATAAAGAGTAAAAAATGAATACTTTCATTTGAATATCTCGAAAAAAATTACTTTTTGAAGGGTAGTTGATACAAATGGGGGACCCTTATTAACTTTATTGAAAATTTCAGGGGGAAAAAATACTAATTTTCAAAAAACTAATCTCATTTTAAATAGTATATTTTATATAGAGTAAAAAAGAGATTACTTTCGTTTGAATATCTCGGAAAAAAAAATATTTTTTAAGCTTCACTTTGAAGGGTAGTTGATACAAAGGGGGGGGGGTACCCTTATCAACTTTATTGAAAATTTCAAAGGAACAAAATTTTCATTTTCAAAAAACTAAAGTCATTTTAAATAGTGTATTTTATATAGAGGGGCATAAAGATCTACCACATTTTGAAGAGGTATAAAAAAAAATGAAAAAATTTAACTAGAAAAAAACTGAATATATTTTTGAAAAGAATATAAAATAATTTTTTTTTACTGTGTTTTAAACATTATATCAGACGAAGGGGGGGGGGGGGGTCAAAAATAAAAATTCTAGCCCTTTCGATCACACTCAACCAAATTTTGTATACATATTCTTTGGACTCCCAGAAGGCTAGAAATACAAAAACTAACCACCCAAAATGGGGGAGGGTCAAAAATGAAATTTCTAGCCCTTTCGAACAAACTATGTAGGTATACAAAATTTGGTTAGTTTTTGCATTTCTAGCCTCTTGGGGTTCCACAGAATATGTATACATAATTTGGTTTAGTTTGATCAAAAGGGCTAAAATTTTCACTTTTGACCCCTCCCCCATTTGCGTGGTTAGTTTTTACACTTCTTGCTTTTTTGTATACAAAATTTGGTTGAGTTTAGTCGAAAGGACTATAATTTTAATTTTTGACTCCCCCTTTTTTTGTCTGATAATGTTTAAAACACATTTAAAAAATTTATTTTATGTTCTTTTCAAAAATTTATTCAATTTTTTCTAGTTAAATAATCTCATTTTTTATACCTCTTCAAAATGTGCTAGATTTATGCCCCACCCTGTATTTTCTTTTAACAGGTACGTAGGTATATTTAAAGAATATATTTCGTTAATATCTAAATCTACTTTACTATTTACGTAGATTAACTATACATTTTATTCACCCTTAATTGTTTTCTTTCGTATAGTTCTTCGTAGTTTTAATACTAAAGGATTTTTTTTTTCTATTTGATTTAAACATCCTTATCTTCATTCATCCTCATACAACTACCCTCTTCTATCCTATGCTTTTGATTTATTTCCATTTCATCGACACGAGACTCACTGAAGGGGTTTCTGTGTTCTTAACTATTAGTCACTAATTAAAAACTACACAGATCCATTTGACCAATTCCATCCAATCCCCACAGACAGACAAAAGATTATATCTTCTTTTGGGCAAGTTCAAATTCAAAGTGACTTTTAATTTAACCCCCACGTTTTTCAAATTTATTACCACCATAATTACTACAAATCCTTTTGTCAATATTAATTATGTTCCTACACATTGTGTTTTTACCCTCCCTTTATCTCATCTTGCCCCTCGGATTTTATTTTTTTGAATGCGTGAGTTTAATCTCAGCTAAGCAAAGGATCTTTTTCTTCTAAGCTCACCACGAAGAAACGTTTATAAAGAGTTATAATTTGAATTTCGTGTCTCTTTCACTCTTTGTGGATGAAGATAGGAGAGACAAGATTTAACTAAGCCCCCCCCCCTATCTATCTACCTTTGATAAAAAGAAAAGAAAAAGAGATTCCACGTGAAGATGATTCTATCAAAAGATCTAAGTAAATATTTCAGATCGTTAAAAGGAAAATATTTAAGTCGTTTATTATTGTTACCTTAATGGGGCTATTTTAGGGCCAGAGCAAATCTTTTGTGATTATATCCAGAGGGTAAGAGTATTGGAGAAATATTCAAGATTCAATGTTATTTGTAGTCTAAAAATCGTCGCCTTAGAGTCGGTTGTATGTCGCAAAGTAAATGCTTTTTGAAAATGACAAAGGGTGGATGGCCAATCAGATGGCACTTTCCAGTGCCTGTCATCTGATTGCCCATCCCAGTCCTCTTTACCATCTACCCTTTGTCACTTGTAAAAAGCATTTACTTTGCGACATACAACCGGCCCTTAGAGTGTAAACCTGCTAAAGCTATTTTTTATCATATATGACATATTAATACCGTTAGAAAGAAAAAGAGATGCAGCATCGTCAAAGTAAAATTTCTACTTAAAATTACGATCGTAAGTTGTAGTAAAAAAATGTGAAAAATAGTTTCTTTCTATAACAACAATATTAAATTTGGTTTGTTTTTTCTCTGCCCTGTAAAATCGGCGAAATAGAAAAATAAACTTTGAAGAATTTATGGAAAAATTAAGTATAAATACATTTAGTCCCTTTTGACCTCAAAGGAGATGAATTCATAATAATGCCTTCTTAGTAGTTACCTACGTCATAAAAGGAATATATGGTACTTTCCAAATTTAATGTTTCTTGGTCTGGTGGTTTGGGCTGGACATTGATTGACATTTTTTATATATAAAAATACTAAAATATGCATTCAAAAATATATACAAAATATTGTCAGCCAAATAAAAAAATATCTTTCATTTCAGAGAAATCTTTCAAAAATATAATGATCATTCTTCAATACTTTAAACCAGGGGTTCCCAAACTTAAATTTGAATATTTTTGAGATTTTTTTAAATTAAACACGTTGACACAATATCCTATTTTTATCAGTGTATCACTAAAATTGAAAATCAAAGCTAGCCATTTACTCTATTTTTAACCGACTTCGAAAAAAGGAGGAGGTTATCAATTCAACGGAATGTGTTTTTTTTGTGTTTGAACATTTATTTCTCTTTACTATATGGACCTATTTCGATGATTTTTTTTGCATTGAGTCTAATTCCCAATTGGTCCCGTTTTTTTTTTCATTATTATTGGACATTTTTTGTTATGTATGTTCACGCATAACTTCTTTGTTTATCACCCATTTCAATCATTCTTCTTTTATTGGAAAGGGGTACCTTAGGAGTGGTCCCATATTAATTTGGTCAAGTTCTGATGATATGATCAATGACAAAATAACGGAAATATCCAATTCTTATAAGCAAATAAACGAAATTATTATTATTATAATAAATAAAATCATTTATAAAAAAAACAATCTTAAAACGTTCATTTAAAACCCGCTAACGTTTCGAGATAATATCTCTATTTATGAATTGAATTTTATGATCAATTTCTGATTCCTTCGCCCGAATCTTTCTCTTACGAGATGCATGCAAGGTATTATCTCATAAGTCGCTATTCTTAGCATCACTAAAAAGAGAAAAATAAAAATAATTTTTAGAAAAAAAAGAAAAACGACTTCAATAAAATTAAATGCAACAAATAAAATAATAACTCAAAAATCAAATAAAATGCACTAAAAGATATAAAATAATTATCTTATTTCGTTACAACTAAACGATGAAATTATTACATGAAATCACTTTTTGAAGTCGGTGCCAAACACACTATATAAGCGAGTTTATACGTTGTCTTCATTACCCGGCAAACGTTCAAAGATCCGTCGAGTGCGATTCATAAAATGTATATGTTTGGCACCGACTTCAAAAAGTGATTTCATCTAATAATTTCATCGTTTATTAGTTGTAACTAAATAAGATAATTATTCTATACTTTTTAGTGCATTTTATTTGATTTTTGAGTTCTTATTATTTTATTTGATGCATTTAATTTTTTTGAAGTCTATTTTTTTCTAAAAATTATTAAAACTTAGACTTGCACTTGAAAACGACTGGAGAAATAGGTGTCGAAACGTCGTGCATTCTGATAAGTTTATATCATTAAAATGTGTAATCTAGGTGGGTCTTTTCCGAACTAGTTTTAAAGACTATATATATTGAATATTTTGTTTGTTTGCTCAATATGGGAGGTAGGAGAGTTTAATAAATTCCTCTTTAATTTGCTCTATAAATATTTGATTGTAAAAGGCAAAGAAAGATTCTCGGCTAATCTATCCATAATGCTATTCAATCACAGAAGTTTCGATTCCAGATTCAATTTTAATCAATGGATTGAATTTTAATCTACTCAACCAAAGTTGATTGTTCGTACTTTTTGATTGCTTTGATAATAAATTTATTAGAATGGTTGGGAAAGAAAAAGACTAGGAGGTGCATGGTTGTTATTGCTTGGACGACTTTGATTAGTAATTATCGACATATAGTCAGAGCTCTTGGAATTCCGTCTACATTAAATAAAAGATCAAGGGTGGTTAAGGTGAATACCAAATGACATTCAAACGAATTATTCAGAATTGGATTTGTATTTTTGAAAATTGTTATTTTCCACGCAATGTCAATTGGAATAAAAGATTTTCCAGAATTCTTGACTTAACTATAAACTATAAATAGACATTAATGACTACGAAGAAATTCAATCTTTCACCTTTTATAATATATCTGCCGAATCACGAATAATTGGCTTGACTGTGATTATATGGTGGCATTTGCATGGAAAGTATTAGAGAATGCAATTGGTAAAATGCAGACAGAAATGTCGAGAAAATTATATAGTTTTACCCCTAATTACTGTCGTATACAAATAGTTGTTCAGGCAAATAGTTTTTGTTTTTTATTCCACTAGGAAAAAACTTTTTGCCAAGAAAATATTTTGGCAAATAGTTTCACGTATTATTTAATTTCTAATTCTATAGGAAAATTGTATAGGGACACCCATATCTTTTTGACGATTTCATTATTAAATAAAATCTGTAAAAAACGCGAGAGAGAAACGGTGGCTCGCTCTATCGGTAGCGTAAAAGTGGAAATTTTGTTTTCTATAGGATTTCAGTACTATGGATTATTCTAGCACTCTACGGCACGTTCTTCCTTCTTGAAATGATCCATAGTACTGAAATCCTATACAAAACGAAATTTCCACTTTTACGCTACCGATAGAGAGCTCCACCGTTTCTCTCCCTCGTTTTTAACAGATTTTATTTAATATTGAAATCGTCAAAAAGATATTGATGACCCTATACTTAGGGATGTCGAGTGATTAGAAGTCATTTAGGTAAAATGTATGAAAAGTGTTTATATAAAAAAATAAGCTAACCAAGTGAGAGTCAGATTCGCATACCGATGGTTTTATACCAGATAGCTTTCAAAATACTTTAGGGATCTAAACCGTTCTTGTTCAGGGAGAATGGTGATGATTCGAGGGAAAACATAGATATTGTATTGTTAATTAATAGAGATTGTAGTGTTGGTGCAAGGCGAACCATCTTTAATAAAGATAAATGTAAATAAATATTTTAGAAGATATTAATTTACTATTAGTTAGGTTTCTAGGTCACTTGTTTAAATTAAATTTATATTCTGTAATTCCTAAAGATGGGTTGATAGCCCGAAATTTATAATATATTTAAAAAATTTACCTCATATTTTTTTAATTTTTAAAGTGAAACAAGTGACCTAGAAAACCTAACTCATAGTAAATTAATAACTCATAAAATATTTATTTACTTTTATCTTTATTGTATTGATGTTGAAATTACTTCGATTAAATATACAAATATTTACAAAAAATTTTGATAAATATTAGAAAAACAGACATGTTTTGTTCTTTAAATTAATATTTTTTCTAAATTCCGCTCTTTATTTAAGATTTTAGGATTTGAAAAGTCAAAATTGTGTTCCAGACTAGTTGAATGGCTAGAGCAGTGGTATTTAACCTATGGGTCGCGACCCAAAATTGGGTCGTGAATGATATTCTTTGGGTCGCGCAGAGTCCAAATATTTTACCTATTTTCAATAAGTTTAAAAATATATTTTTATTTATTCACTACTATTAAAAGTGAAAATGTGAAAAAGACCTGCTTTTTCATTAAATTGTCCTTGGACCGAAAAGTACCTTTGGTTATCTTAATTGTTAAAACAAAATTATATGTGAGTTAAAAAAATATCATAATTGTAAAATTTAAGAAAATTGCTTAAGTATGGCTAAATAAAAGTAATTAAAAAAATATATCTTTTTTAGAGGGTTGCAACATAAACATATTTTTTTTTCTCAAATTTGGGTCGCGGCTTAAAAAAGTTAAGAACTGGGCTAGAGCATGCATGGTACATTCGGATTTTTTTTCTAATTCAAATTTCTCATATATTATTTTAATTTGTTTATTTCTAGTGAAATTAATTTTACTCTGTAGGGCGCCCCAAAATAACTTCTATTTTTTTTTTCAATTTTGAATGAGAATTACGTAAATTTACAGATATTGAAAATCTTTTTGGTAATAGTTTAGTGAGACTCCAACTATTTTTGCCTATAAAAGAAATTCTTCGTTAAAAAATTTAAGATTTTACAATTTTTTTTTTCATATTTAATTCGTCGAATCAATAAAGCGATTAAAAAAATAATTTAAAAAACAAACAAACATAAAAAGTATCTTTACAGAACATAACTGATGAAAGATTATTAAAAAATTCTATGACCCTGATTATTACACTGAAAATTAGTCATTAAAAAATTAACGCAAATATTTATAAATGGGGTTATTTTTCATACTTTATTTTCTCTAAAGCTATTGAATTTTTTTTTAAATTATTATTACAATTACTATTATTATTACAATTACATTGAATTTATGAAAAAATAAATGCAGTAATTTAGTCTATAATTTGTAAAAGTACATCGAAAATTGGTGCAAGAAACTGATTCTGAGAATATTCCGCGCTAGCTAAATCAAGAAAAAAAAGTTTATGTGATATGTGATTAGTTGTAAAAAATTTATTTATTGTTGAATTTTAAGAAATTTATTATTATATCTAATTTAATAAACCTCAAAATAAAATAATTTGAGCCGCGAAAGTTAAATAATGTAATCAATTTTTTTGCAACGAAATTTTCTCTGGAGAGAGGCGGACTTGTAGAAATTTTAATTGCATGTAATGGAAGGCAGCCCAGAGGTAGTGAGGAAAGAAAAAATTAACACATATCAAATAAGGTGTAATTTATTGGAATCCTTCCTCTTTTCCTTTCAAACCGACGTTTCGGAGGATTCTTCCCTCCTTCTTCAGGGTTTCAATGAATGAAACAAATAAAATGTTTCCTTCTTCTCTCCACAGTAGTGTTCAAAAACTTTCTTCATTTTTAACAAAGGCATAGAAAAACAATTTTTTTTTCCTCCTTTTCTTAATTAGATTAAAATTTGTTTTTCTATGCCTTTGTTAAAAATGAAGAAAGTTTTTGAACACTACTGTGGAGAGAAGAAGGAAATTTTATTTGTTTCATTCATTGACCCTTTGAAACCCTGAAGAAGGAGGGAAAAATCCTCCGAAACGTCTGTTTGAAAGGAAAGGAGGAAGGATTCCAATAAATTACACCTTATTTTATATGTGTTAATTTTTTCTTTCCTCACTACCTCTGGGCTGCCTTCCATTACATTCAATTAATGTAATCAATAATTTCTTATTGAAGGGGACAATAAAAGAGTGTGTCTTCTGCTGGAATTATAAATTTGCTTTGCCCTCTTCATCAGTCTATTACAATTGATCCACAAAAATAGTAGTTTTTTTCATTCAATCTAAAGAGCTTGCTAGTTGGTAAAAGCGCTCTTCGGCTAAAGGAGAGAGACACGGGTTCGAATCCCGTCGGGGGCTCAATTCATTTTTCCTTTTCAAAAAATAATAAAATAATTTTCTAATAATGTAGAATTAACATAAGTAATTATTGATTACATTATTTAACTTTCGCGGCTCAAATTGCTTTAAGAAAGAATTAAAACTAACTTTTAAAAGTTAATTTGTCTCAAAATAAAATATTTTTAATATTCGTAAATTAGATGCTTGATAATACCTAATAATTATTTGTATAAAGTAAAAATGGCGACATATCGGACGGGGCCCTAAACTAAATCCGCCACTGCCTCTGCTTGATGTTCATCACACTCTTTGATTTAATCTTTATAAATATAAAGTAAGAGTTAATTTGGAAAATTCCCCTGAGATATTTATTCTACGATTTGAAAAGTGTTTCTTGATGGGCTGGCCTGTTGATTTGCCCGAAGGGCGATCATCATTAAGGTGAGCATCGAGGGGGGAGGGTCAAGGGGGGTCAGTCTGGGCATTATTCCCACACGGCCAAGCCGTAAAATTAAAAAGGCTTAATTGTTTTGGACGCGCCGGGCCGGTTTTAATGAGAATCCTGTACAGCGCCGTCTAAAATTGGTATAAGTGCCCTATAGCGGCGAAAAAAATCTCGTCCTTTTTTCACTAAACAAACCCTATTATATATCCAGAGACGGGCTTCAAAGGAGCTGGCTATTTAACTTTAATTTGTCAATAAACATATCGGATGCTAACAAACTGCCTGCATCCGGGGAGGGGATAAATATATGCTCTCCGGTAACACTTTTAAATAATCTCTTTAGGAGGATAAATTATCGGTATTTTTTTTCTCTATATTAAAAAATTTAACTAGAATTTGGGGGAAAAGGGTGAAAACTTTTTCAAGTCTCGGTACGCTCTATGAAAATTTGGCAGATGGTCATCGCAGAAGTGAACTATCACACTCAGCTAGAATTAGATCTGTCTTACTATTAAATTTAATTATAATATACTTTCAAAAATAATAAAATAATTTAACCTTTCTTCACTGAGAAATTACGATATTTATACTTTTATTTATACTGTTAAAATTTTGAGTGATAAATTCCTCGATGATATATAGGTGTTGGGCATGGTCGAGTTAGGGGGGGAGGGGAGGCAGTCAAATATTTCAATGAATAATAATAATATCTTCTATTTTTAATTATTTTTCTTTTTCTGTTCTTTTTCAGATTCACACCATCGTGCCTTTTGCAAAATTTTCCGAAAATAGGATTAGTGATCGATTTAACCAACACCTCGAGATATTATAATCCTAAGGTTAGTGCATTTGTTTGTTTTAATAATCTATGCAGGGCTCTCCAATTCGCATGGGGTCCAAGACAAAACCATAAACTTAGTTAAAACATTGAAAAGCAGAGCTGTCCAATCCGCGGCCCGGCATAAGACTTTTAAACTTCCTTAAAACATTGCGATTTTTATGTATATACTTACTGGAAAGTGCGATTTTTATGTAGATACTTATTGGAAAGCATATTTGAAACGATTTGACCAGATTATTTTTTTAATAACCACATCTCATAAAATGGGAGCCCCCGCAGCTAGACAACTAAATTGACAGATCAGTTAACGGTATATCTACCCTGCAAACCAGGCAGGCGATCGCAATACATTATATTCTATATCATTACATGATATAGAGAATATACCATATACAGGGTGACCACGAAAACATTTACGTTTTAGAAATAAAAAAACAATATTAATTTTTCAAGATACTATTTATTTAACTTAAGTTACATAGTTGTGGTTATACGCCATTTACTTTACGTAGAGAAAATGATGTCAGGAAGGTGACGTCCTTCTTCCCTGAGGCAATTTTCTATTCTGTCCAGGAAGCTCCTCCACAGGTCCTGACAGGTCACCTGATTTAAAGATTTGGAGATGTGCACTGGCCTCCTCGATCTCCGGACCTTAACATGTGTGATTTTTATTTGTGGGGACATTTGAAGAGCAAGTTTATCGACATAAACCCCGTACTTTAGATGACTTGAAAGCGGCGATACGTACTGAGGTGGCGTTGATCACTGAGGATACACTGGAACGAGTGTGGAGGAGCTTCCTGGACAGAATAGAAAATTGCCTCAGGGAAGAAGGACGTCACCTTCCTGACATCATTTTCTCTACGTAAAGTAAATGGCGTATAACCACAACTATGTAACTTAAGTTAAATAAGTAGTATCTTGAAAAATTAATATTGTTTTTTTATTTCTAAAACGTAAATGTTTCTCGTGGTCACCCTGTATATGTGAAGGTAAAAAAGTCCTATTATCTCCATTTTTACTTTATTCATTTAGGTTGAATTTTACCATGTTATGGTTTTGCCAAAAATTATATGGGCTCTCACCTAAAGGCCAAAAAGTACGATTTTTTCATTTAATCTTTACGGATGGTTGTATTGATCTATGGATTCCTTTTTTTCGACCACGATTTTTTCCATACCGTTCAACCGATTAAAAATGAAAAATGACTTAACCAATTTTCATGAAATTTAATATTCTAATTAAGTACCCTGAGGACCACAAAAAAGGTTAAATCAAGTTTTGAGTAAAATTATATTTTAAAGTACTTTACCCTAGAGTAAGATAGTCGTTTTTTAAAATTCTTTAAAATTTATTTATTTCATCGGCATAATATAGCTCATGGCCAAATGTTCGCCTGTTGGCGCCTTTAAGGCCTTGGCGCTGTCGTTTACCGCACGACCTTGCACATATATGGACGGTGCGTCCCTGCATACATAAAATTACTAAAGTTTTAAGTACGATTATTTTGGATATCTTTAAGAAAACTAAAAAAATCTTGATAATAATTAGAGCAATTCCCTGGAAATTTGGTTTATTATCTCGGGATAAGGCAATCCGGAAAATTTAGTTTATTATTCTGGGATAACGGAATAGATGAGATTTCATTCGAAGAACCTCTAGTCCGAGGGACAATGTGACAACCGAGTCGAAAGCCTCGTCGTCATCTAGACTCTTATAGTTAAATAATTAAGTAATGGAGAGGGATTCAGCCAATGGGTAGCCTCTGCTGAATAAAAAGCTCCCAATTATGGAGAAACGTTTCGGCTTTAATTAAATAATGCCATCATCAGTTCCTAAGAGCTGCAAAAAGCGATGAGAGCACAACATGTAATAAATACAATAAAATTTTTCACGAAAAAATCCAAAGTTGTTAATTACAGAAACTTATATATCTATAGTATTAGCGACAGCAATTAATCTCTATAAATAAATTGTCCAGCGAGGCAGGAGTTGTTATGGATTTTATCATAATATGACAAATTATATGAATTATAAAATGGTACATAAATCTTGGTGTGCTCTCGATATGCGCAACGTCTCAAGTACAAATATAGCAAATTTTCATTTCATTCAATTAATAATAATAATAATTATGAGAACATTGATCTAATTAGGATCACTGACCTCTCACAAACATCTCTTAATTAAAAGGATTTCTCAAAATAATTAACAAACATTAAGAATAACAAAATTCGAATTTAAAATGACAATATATAAAAATAAAAATAAATAATAAAAATTTTTCTTTTTTTACAATTCTTTCCCCCTTTCTCAATGTTTATTATACTTGGACATCAGTATTTGTCAATATTGACAAGTAGGCATTGCTAAGCTAGCTTTTTTCAGCTCTTAGGAACTGATGATGGCATTATTTAATTAAAGCCGAAACGTTTTCCATAATTGGGAGTTTTTATTCACCACTGGCTGAATCCTCTCCATTACTTAATTATATACATATACAGCCATCAAAATTGTATCAATCTTATAGTTAAATTTCAAGTGCCTAAAAAGTACCCGGGGCATTGGCAATTCTTTGGGATGATTTTCATTATAAAATCAACTATGCTGATATCAGCAATAAGAACTTTCTAAATTATATATGCAATTTTAAGCCTTCTAATTGCTTATACTAGATGATTCCTATACCTCCATATTCACGAATATTTAATTCCAATCTTCCTTCTCTTCTTAACATTAATTAAGATTTGTTTTCCCAATGAATGGATATATCTCAACGGATGGCCACCCAGTGCGGTTATGAATGAAGTGCTATGGTGAAAACAAACAACAACAACAAAACATTATGACAATCGAATTGAATGTGCAATCGGAGAAATATTTAATCAACGAAATCCCTACTAGTATATAAATTAAAGAAAAACAATAGACAGCGGAATTAAGAGAGTGGAAAGGGCCACCCGGGATGGGATATCTCTTGACCATAGGGCAGAATTAATCCAAGGATTTTAATTAATCTTCGCTCGCTGGAAAGCATAGCAAAGGGCGAGGACACTCTTCCTATATACCTTTACCACTTGTTCTCTCTTTCTTTTCTAATATATATATATATTTGAGATGTTGATGCGATGCGACATTAATAATGCATAAGCAATGAGTGGACGGCGCTCTTTGGAAAAGTCCGCTGGAGATCCTGGAAGGGGAGAGGGAGGAGTCCAATCGTGTTCTATCGAAATCTACTATCGTGCAGTTCATTATCGAAATTGGAATATTTAAATAGATTGAATGTGACAGCCAAAGGGTACTCGTCGACTTTTTTCAACAAGAAAATAAACTGATGTGGCCATCCGTATAACTTTACCATACCACCTTCCCCCTCTCTTGTTTTTAATATTTAATTAATAAAATAATTTATAATCATTTATGAATTTTTATTATTTAAGAAGTAGTAATATTTATAATTGTATATTAAAACATAAATTAAAATTAACACTGACTATTGGTATATCATACAGGATTTACACTTCAAATTGAACACTTTACAAAACAAATTGAACCCTTAAATAATTTATTCTTTGGCTATTTATTTACTAACATAATAATTTAATACATAAATATATATGTACAATGTACATACATATAATTAAGGATTATTTTTAATGAAAAAGAATTAGTAAAATCTGAAGCGGGCCCCTTATTATGGAATAAGTATATGTTTTTTATGAGGTGAAAAAAGTTGGTCAGAATGGGTTTTTTATTTTTTGTTATTTCGCCAATCACTGTGGCGTTGTGCTTGTTATTTTAATGAAAAAAATATAGTACCTGGATAAGGTCCTAAAAATAAAAAAATGAACTAAATTACAACTACATACATTTTTACTTTCTAATGACACTAAGGGTAAAGGAGTAAACCTAGAAATGAAAGCGAAATAAAAAAAAATATTATTAAACATTAATTTTTTACAGTTAACAAATATTTTTCAAAGTTATTTTTTCTAACATACCCCATAAAAAAATGTCCGGCCCCGGAATCCACGGGTGCATCTGGACCCCCTATCCTCCTTGAAACACACGCTAGCTTATTAAAATCTCAAATAAATTGGGCATGTCTTGCATACGTTTTATTTTATATGGAATTATTTTCCTTTCTGATATCTAATCAAGTAACGGGATTCTTTTCCATTTGCTCTTTTTTTCAATTGAAATATATTTATTTCATTTCGAGTCGACCAACTAGCGGGGCAAGTTCTTAATATTTCTGTTTTCTGAGTGTCACGTTTTGTTTGTGTTGACTATTATTGCATTGTGGAGAATTGTTCAAACTTTCATGTACAGAAACAAGGTAAATATTTAAATAGAACTTTTAAAGTCTTTTGGATAATTAAGTGATTGTAATAATAAATAAATACTTAATATATTAGAATATAACTCCTCCCAGATGGACTCGTACACCGAAATATACATATATATAGAATCATGCTTGTCTTTTATTTTTGTGAAATCTACCTAGAATTTTATATTTTTTAAATTTTTTTTTACTTTATTTAAATATATTTCACCAAGAACCTACACCATTCTCCCTTAAAATAAAATACAATAATAATAATTCCTTTTAAATATTAGACTCTTCTAGTGTAATTATTTTCGTTTTTTTTATCGATTCTAATGCAATTGTATTTAGAGAGAACAAATACGGTATTTGTTTCGATATAAAGTTAAAAAATTTAATTTTTAAAATCTCGAAAAATCTGAAATTAATACAAACCCTCTGTGGTCTCAATCTTTGATTTTCATAGAAAAATTTTCACCTATCGTTCCCAATTTACCGTCTGACTTTAAACTCAACGAGAATTCGATTTATAATAATTTAATTCTAGTATTTACTTGTAGGTAATTTTAGAAAAAAATATATTTAGATCTATATATATTTTTACCTCTCATTTTAATAAATTGTTCTTTTTATTACAGGAATTCACTGATAATGGTGTTCATTACGAGAAAATCTTATGCCCGGGACAACAAATTCCAGGATCAGTCATCGTTAAAAAGTTAGTAACAAGTGTTTTAACTAATTCCATTTCTCGCCCTCAAATATTAGGTATACCTATATATAAAAAAAAATTAATTTATTCTTTTCCGAGCATCCATCCATCTCTTTATGGTATTTAACATTTCTATCCATATATTAACAACAGGTCAATGACGTCCTCACTCTGATTTTATTCAGAGAATAACTATAGGTACTTTAGAACAAGAACAAGACAAAGTCGAGTACAGATAAACCAACTCATCCAATCAACTATCCATGTTGCAAATTTTAAACTCTGCCTGCTGCCTCTACTCTTATCTTTCTAGATTTTTCTATTAAATTTGTTTCTTAGAATATAAAAGACCTATAATATATTTATACATGCATCACATACACGGTACCTACTGTTTTTTTTCTCTCTATCTCAAAAATAGATTGTTTAGATATTGACAAAGCATAGTCTTTAAATCAGTGGCGGATCAACCCCTCCCTCGCAAAATATAATCTTGGGCCTCAGAAAAAATATTTTTTATTATTTCAAAGAATCATATCAAATATCTATCAAACTTCAAATTTGTTTCTAAATAAATTTTTTCATAAGAATGGATTCCAGTAGAGTTATATACGCTGATTATCATGCGATTTCCCAATTTTTTACAAAAGGTCTGAGATTTGAGATATTATCGGTCAAAACGACGAAAAAGGCCATTTCGACCTTATTTTCGAGTCCCTTTAGATATTAAACAGCATCATTTGAAATCAAAATATTTTGTTGACTCAATAGAAAACAGACAGCTTCCTCTTTGATTTTCAAATTACCACTGGTTTGTAGCTCAATTTAAACTAGAGTTATAACTAAAAAACTAATACCATATGTTTTTATCTATGTTTATTATGGGTGGCACCCGAAATCCCGAAAAACAAAAATCCCGACGCCCCAAAATCCCGACAGCTAAAATCCAGAAAATTCAAAATCCCGACAGCCAAAATCCCGACACCCAAAATCCCAACATGTGAAATTCAGGCTTAATTATGATTTTTTATTAACCTTTTTGTCATTTTCACAAATATATATATAAATATACTATCTATATGTATTTGACTATATTAACCTAATTAAGACAAAAAGTACATATCAAATATCAAAATAATAAATAAATAAAATAAATATTTTGAATCTTTTTAAAACATATTTAAAAAAATACATTTAACATGATTTACCTAATAAATATAAAGAGTATATAATTGAAATATCAAAATAACAAATGAATAAATTAAATTTTATTAAATTTGTAAAAACACACATTTTTCCCCCTTAAGAGGATTGACAAAAGACTCTAAAATTCTTAAATGTATATTATATTTTTATGGATTATTATTTTTATTTTTTATTTATTTATTTGATTATTTATTTACAATAAATAAGTTTTCACCAATCAAATATTGAAAAAAAAAAAAAAAAAAAAAATTGAGACTAATTTGGACACCAAGACAATTTGTATAAAATATTTAATTTCTTTGATGTTTTATTTTCAATCTTAGAAAGAACCTGTTTATTATCCTTTATAATCACGTAGTTTGAGTTTTTTAGTTATAACTCGAGTTCTAATTGAGTTAAAAACAAGTGGTAATTGGAAAATCAAAGAGGAAGCTGTTTTCTATTACGCCAACAATATATTTTGATTTCAAATATTGCTGTTTAATATTTGATGTGTCTCGAAAATAGGCCAAAATGGCCTTTTTCGTCGTTTTGGCTGATAATATCTATCTCAAAACCGTTATATAACTGACCCGTTATATAAATTCGAGAAATTCCATGATCACCATCATATGGAACTCCACTGGAATCCATTGTTAGGTTTACGGTTACAAATTTTTGTCGACCAGTGAAATTGGCACTAAAATATGCGAAAATTATATCAAGTTTTGAAAAAATTTCCTTTTTTTTTCCCTTTATTTTATAATATTATGATGCTTATTTAAAATTAAAATGTCTATCCTATTCGTTTCTTTTTTTAAATAAATAATTGATTAAGATTAAAGTGCAAGATTGGATCAACCCAGCCAGCTGAGTGAAAAATTAGTATAATTTATCATGAGCGATGCATTTTTTAATTTGAATCGAAATTTTATTATTAGATTTAAAAATATCGAAAGAACACGATCAGGTTGTATGGTGTTGATGATGTTGATGTTGCGATAAGGATAAGGATGCTGCTGATGAAACGGAATGGACCTGACTGGTCAATTTTTCACTACCAATTAAGGCATTCATTGGTGGGTGAGAGAAAGAAAAATGCAGAATTTAATCAGAAAGAGTTACATGTTTAGTGTAAACTTTCAGCCATCTCATTTATTATATTAAGAGACGTTTTGGTTTCCCATTTGTCTTTTTCATTGAAAGGAAAACGCCTATTGCATCCATACTTTTTTGTTTTACTTTATCATTCATAGTATAAAAAGAAGTGTTGTAATCGGGTAGAAATTTTTTTAACTTTCAGTTTAAAAAATAAAACTGGACCTATTATTTATTTATTTGCCATAAATTATGCTCTGAGGCAGATCCCTCATAGAACAGTTACAAGCAAAATATATAGTACGAGCTTTTCGTACGTGCCTTCGGCACGCCCTCGAAGCTCGGCCCTCCGGGCTGGTTCCCTGGCGGGCAGCGTCTCGGTCCAAAAATTTTATTCCTCTTAAAAAACCACACTCCAAATGTATACCTGTAAACTCCCGAAAATACATAGTCTCTTAAAAGTTTCGCCTCATTTTCTTCCTGACACAGCTACAGAAATGAGGCTCTAGATATGAATCTGGAAGTATTTTTTTCTCTATAAACTACAGCATTGTGATATTTTTTGTGTGGAAATAGATTTATTTAAATAAGTGGTATCGTGTGAGGAGGAGAATTATATTATATCATTTTTTTTTAATTTGTGATCGATAATCGATATAAGGCTCCAAATATTTAAAAGATATCAGGTGTTGTTTGTATGACAGGGTGCTCCAGTATTGCCATGAGAAACTCGGGCATGCGTGTCTTAAGTCGTTCAATTTTGTAAAAATCAAAAAATAAGAATAACAAAATTTAGATTTTTAAAAAATTATAAAAAAGTGGCAAATTATTAAAAAATAAACAAATAATATATAAAATATAAATCAAATAAGATGTGATTAATTCTCTTCTGTGCAGCAAAGAAAAGCAAATTTAATATTTAATTTTTAAGTGTCGAGGGGCGGGGAGGAGGAATACTTATCAATATATTTAATGTTTCTTAATTTAAAATCAATTGGAGTCTTTCATTTCAAAATTCGAGTCCAAATTACGATTAAAATTCAAATTTGCCGCAAATATACCTTCGGCATCAGCGCTCCCTGTCGTCAGCATTACGTCAGCGTTGTGGCAAATTAATCTAGCTTATTCTATATATTATTATTAGTCTACACCCAATCGGGTATTTGAACCCATGAGAAATAACAGATCGAATACTTCTAATCAAAAAGACTGATGATGAAGGTCAATCCTTCGAAACTCTAGTCCCTAACAAATAAATTATATTCAGTCGCCTCTCGATAAGTTGAACCTCGATAATTCGAACTCTTCAGCTGCTAACTTCGGTAAATCGAAAAAATGCTGTGTATTTTGATAGGCTCGATAACTCGAAATCCTTTTCGTAACAAGAGGGGGAAAGATCGTTCTATAATTCGAACTAGGGCACTTCCCCTCTTTATAATTCGATTTTTTTTTAATTAGGTATGTTATTAAGTTATTATCTATTGCAATGTTAATATATAGGTATATAATTTTTTGTCGTTTTTATTATTTTTACTTATTTACTTGAGGCTATATATAAAATTTATGTAAGCTGATACATATTTTCAAAAATATATAAAAACTCTTAATAATTCGATTTTTCCTCTTGATAATTTAAACTTCTTGATAATTTGAAGTCTCGATAATTCGAATTTTTCTTCTAGGCCCTTGGGTTTCGAAATATCGAACTGTATCTACATATTTATTTATTAGATAAGTAGCTGAATGAAAATTACATCAATTTCAATAAGCTGATATGGCCATCGACATGACTTTACTAGGTATACATCTGGCCCCTCTCTTATATTTAATTTTTAAGGTTTCTGAATAAATTTATTGAATGTTGAAATTTTCATAACGATCGCAGAATAAGTCGATCGATACGTCATATTTAGGTATATTGTATTATTTGTTGTATGTGTTCAATAAATAGTTATGATTTTATGTGGGATTTAAACAAAATTACAACCTTCGTTTATATTCGTTACATACCTACTATATGTATAATATATTTATTTCGAGGGGTGAACCGCGATTGGAATTAGGTGTACACGTCTTTGGAATCATGTGGAATTATTTTGGAATTCATTTGATAATCTATTGTCTTCTACTTGGAAATGAAATTGGAAGTGCAAGTAGGTGTATACGATATTAGGTCGCGGTTCACCCCTCGATTTATTTCCATCAAGCGGAGTACAGCCTCATTGATTATTATGAGTATTGATATATAGATTAAAGTTTAGGGAAAACGGTGTTGGTTTATAGTGAAACATATTAAACAAAGGAATTATTATATATTTATTATTATTTATTTATTATTATTTATTATTTTTAGGAATTATTATTTATTATTATACTGGTGTTTCACCTCTTTGTGAAACACCACTATAACCCGTTAAATAATAATTCCTTTGATATATAGATTGTCTGTTTGTCTGTCAGTAAGATATAAACTTGAAATTTAGAAATTATGTAACACTTAGGTAAATATATATAAAACAGAAAAATCTAAAATTAAATTTTTTTCTTTTTTAGGGTTCCATATCAAAAAAAAAAAAAAAAAAAAAATACAACTCTATTAGTGTCTGCTTGAAAATGTAATATGTTTGTATCTTCTTAGCATCCAAATATACTACACTCTAGCTAGAATGGCCTCTCCGCTAATTAAATTTGTGGGCGTTACCACAAGTGAAGCTTATTCCAATTGTTTTGAAATAAGCGGCATATTCCACCTCTATTTCATTTTGATTAGCGGACAGTCCACCTAGAGCAGGGGTGTCCAACCTTTTAGCTTCCCTGGGCCACATGGAAAGAATATGAGCTGTTTTGGGCCATACATAAAATACACTTACGCTAATAATAAATTGCTGATGAGCAAAATAACGTAGAATATGTACTTAATATACTTAAGAAATTAAGCTTTGTTACTTTATAATTGTTTTATTATAAAAGTAAGAAACAAATCAGCAACATAAAATTATAGGGATAAGTTTGTCATTGATTTTGGGACATTAATCCGTCGATATTGGACTCAAAGGAATTCTCAGTGAATTCTCAAAATTCTCATCAAATATTTTGGATCTAGTTTTATTCTTAGTGTGCTTTATACTTGAAAATAGATGCTTGAATAAATAAAATTATATATGAAGAATCACTTAATGAATATCTCATTGCAAAATAACGTGTTCATTATACTCATAAATTTATAGCAAGTTAAAAATTTTGTATTTTTAGTAATATCACTTGGATTTTTATTCGCAATCTCATAAAGTTTGTAAGCTTGCGATTTTTAGTCGGGCCACATTGATAGCCACCTTGGACCGCGGGTTGGACAAGCCTGGTCTAGAACGTAGGGTATTCGGACCCCTAGCTTATGAGTTATGATATTATGAGCTACACTACTCTGACAGATAGACAAACATTTTAGCGGCTCTAATAGGGTTTCGTTTTCTTTTTGTATGGAAAAAAAATAGAGAAAAATTAAATTTTTAGATTTTTATGTTTTCTTGACAGAATTCCTTTTTTTTTTTTTTTAATAACTACTATCTAGCCAGAGAAAGTATTTTAGCTTTATATTCTTTAATGGAAATTGGTAAAAGGAGACATAGAAAAAAGAAGGGTTGGGGTGGTGGGGCGGGTGAGGCGAGGCACACGTTCAACTTCATAAACGTCGAATGCTCGTTTCTCATAACATTTCCAATAGTAGTTTGCGAAAAGTTTCTCCCTGTCCTGTGCTTTTCATTTTCAACGGAAACTTTTTGGCAAAGAAATGAAACTATTTCCCAGTCCTTAGCCACCCTCTCCACCCCCACATAGACATCGTTCTGAATTGTGCTGTCTCTTTCTTTCTTTCTTTCTTACCTTTCAAGTTGCAAAGTTTCCTCTTTGAAGCCACCCCCTTTTTTCCACCCCAAACGGCAAAAAGGACGTAAAAGTTGCCAGCTCTCCACCCATCCACCTCCGATGCACTGAGATAAAGCCATTTATTGCTCGACATTTTGGCTGATAACATCCCTTTCTTTCCCTTACGCCCTGCCCTTTAAACCTCCCAACAACCAAAAACCAATGAATGGAGAAACCGGGTGGAGGTCAAAAAAAATTAATGAATGAAATTTGTTATTTCATTTTCAATTCTCCTTAAAAAGGGTTCCAAATAAAATAGTACAATTGATATTATTAGCAGAAAGTCAATTTACACAGTGGAATAAAATACCTACTTAGATAAGTTCCTGTTGAAGCTGATATTTTTTGATCGAATTTATTAAATTGAGTCCTTGTAAATTATACCCAATTAGGATAATATGTACTACTATCCTATACTACTAAAGTATTTGTGCCTGCTTCTGTACCTACCTATGTACCTATATCCGCCCCCAGGGAGTGGGAGGTGGGATCCCCCTACTATTAAAGGGCATTTGTGCCTGCCTCTGTACCTTCCTATATCCGTCCCCCCAGGGGATGGGAGATGGGGTCCGGGGGGATCCAGGGGTGGGGTTGGGAGGTGCTAAAGGGCATTTCTTTCTGTGTCTGTTCCTATATCCAGGAGGCCAACAAAAACAGTCATAATGGTTACCAATTTAAATGAAATTATCTCTATATATAAATTTAAGTTTTGGTCTGTACAGTGGGGTGGTGGTGTGGTGGTGGGGGTTCTGGGTGGGTTTCATGGAGGGGGGAGTGGGCTTCGCTGTCTACAGGCCGCCGAAGGCGGCCTTGCAGCTAGTAATAAATAAATAACTATTAAATTGAGTCCTGTCCTCCAATACCTCCAACTTCCACATCAAAATTGATTATTTTTATAAATAAAAAGAGGACACAAGCATTTTTGAGTGCAATATAAAAAAAACTTTAATCCGAATTTATTAAAGATTAAATTTTTATTTAAATCTATATCTCATTAAGATTTTAACCTTCGTCTCTTTTAATATTATTTGGATGTGAATAAGGTTACAATCTAAATTGTCCGCCTCCGTGGTGTAATGGCCAGAATAACTGACTGGCAACCCGGAGGTCTCGAGGTTCTATTCCCGGCTATACCCAGACATTTTTTCTGTAAGTATAGGGTCTGGTAATAATAATTAAGTGGGAGATAAATTGCATCCGAATCTTATCGCGCGGAGAACTTACCACTGCTCCGAAGCCCCTAAAAACCTTAGCAGTAAATTGGATATTGAATTGTATCTAAGTTTCTGAGATTGAGCTCGTGATCCCGGCTTCTTTTCCTTCTACTCTGTTCTTTTCACGATGGAGGGGGCCAGCCCATACAGGCCTTTAGGGCATGCACCTTCTGGTGTATCTCCTTCTCATCAACATCATTAAAAAAAAAAAAAAAATGTGATATGGGACCTCATCTTATAAATCTAATTTTAATTTCAAGTAAATATAAAAATTGTACTTTTTAAAATGTATCTTAAAATCTTAGTTCAGTAAATTAATTTATCAATGTTGTCAGTTTAGAGCAGCGGTTTACAACCTTACTTAATAATTGGCCCAGATTGCTAAGTTTGCCACTCAGGTTGGATTTCCGAAGGGTTTAAAACAACCCATCTGACATAAAATTAAAAATAGTAATCCATTTCATCTCCGATTTAATAGATGAAAACCTCTTTTGATTTTCTTAAAAATTTAAAGTCTATTTCTATCCGCAATTTGAACTATTATAGTATATGATTTTTTTCTGTATGTCTGTGTGTCCGCATTCCAATACTCGCAACTCAAGTCGTAGAAAGTTAAAGAACTAACTGTTTTTATTTTCAACACGGATAACTCGTTAGATTTTGAGCTATCTAGCTTTTTAAAACTCGCGTTTCATAAATGCAAGGGCAAAATCAATTTTTGAATGATTTTATTGAGATTGTCATAATATAGGCATAAATGAACAATTTATATTTATTTATACTTAATTTTATTAAAAATTACTAGGGCAGCTCTAATATTTGGCGCACTTTTTTTAAATTATTTTTAGAATTGCAAGGGTGCCATAGATAAGTCCAGACTTGTTTCAGACTAGTACAGACTAATTTCTTAATTTATCCTAGAAACGGCCTTTTGCACTAAAAACAAAACGATACTCGTTATAGAGAGGAGAATATTCAATTGGACTTTGGACTTCACTAAAATTCAGACAAAAATGTAAAAAAGAAATTTCTTGCTGCGGCTTTAATTGGCGGGCGTTAGCGAGTCTTGAAAAAACGTTTACATTTCATCATATTCGTCTTTTCTCAAAAAATATTATTTTTACTTTACCATACAGGGTGTGGTCAAGTATTGTAATCGTGTATGAAAAAAGTGTTTTTTCCTTCTTTTTTTCGAAATATCTAAAAAACGGGTGAAGCCATTTTGATTTTAAAAATTTAGCGAAATCATGGCATTTCGGTCTACAAAAAAGCTCTAATAAGTGAACATCGAAAAAATTATATTTTTCGAGATAACAATTGTTTTGTCAAAATGTCTGTTAGTTAGTCTGTGCGTTACCAAATTTTTGTGGACGAGCTAGCTCCAAAACTAGTGTGGATATCGAAGCCAAATTTCACACATAGTTTTGGTCCATTGATATTAAGAGCTGATTAGATTTTGGTTCATATCGAGCCTAAGGGGGGGGGGGGGTTAAAAATTAAAAATCTAGGCCATTTGACAAACTCAACCAAATTTTGGATATAATCAGTGGACCCCCAGAAGTCTAAAAATGCAAAAACTAACTGCCCAAAATGGGGAAGGGGCGTGAAGGGTCAAAAAATGAAAATCTTGACCATTTACCAAACTCCACCAAATTTTTTTTTTTTACTTAGGGAAAGTGGTGCAGGTTTTAGGTGAAACATGATATTAATTAATAAAGTAAAGGGTGTGTAGTTTCACAGTGAGTGAAATAAACTCAGAGGTTTATATAAACTCAATATATTTCGGATTATTATTCCATCATCCCGTTTTAACTTGTAAACTCCTAATGATGGACTAATAATCCGAAATATATTGAGTTTGTCTAAACCTCTTTGAGTTTTATTTCATTCACTGTGAAACTACACACCCTTTACTTTATTAATCAATTTTCACCAAATTTTGTATACATAATCAGTGGACCCCCAGAAGTCTAAAACTAACCCCTCCTCACCTACATGGTTATAAATAATTTTATTAAATGTTAAATATAAGTGAGGGGACAGGTTGTATGGTAAAGTCAAGTGGATGGCCTCATCAGAACAAGTCAGCTTATTTTTTTTTTTAATTGATTTTGAGATGTAGGTAATCAAAAAGATTGTATATTTATAAATAAATCAGATAAATTAACTCTCGTAAGTAAGAAATTTCAATTTTCATGAACTACTGTCTCTCCAGATATGTTGTGTGTGGTAGCGATATTCATAAACCATAAATCCTAGAGAGTAATGAAATTTGAAACTGTATTTTATTACATATATATTTTAGTACATAAATAACTCATTTTTTAAAGATCCTGTGCCTATCATAAATTTTTCTTTTAATATTTTTTAATTTTTCAAGCAATAATAATAATAATAGCTACTATCAATTTCTCTGCGAAGTTTCAGTTTTTGCTTAGAGATTTGGAAAATGTAATTTCAAGTATTTTAGACCTCTCGTAAAAATGTCCCATTCCGCTAATGAGATCAAGATCCTGAAGATGTGTCTGTCATAGGGTGTCCAGCCCCGGATTCCTATGCAATTGCATATTTTCTTTACCGCCACATACGACCCAGGATATCATTATCTATCCGCATTTAGCATATTATAGGTTACATTTTATAAAGCATATTTTTCCATATTGGACTAATATTGCATAAAATTGCATATTTGAAGAATATGTTAATTGATTAAATATCTCGAAATTGTTTTTTCATTTATTTTCAAAATTTGACCCGTGAACCCAAATGATATATATTGCTTTAAACTGAAGCAAAAAATTACCGACCATCACTTGGTGTGCCAGGTACTTATTTTTAATTGCAATTACATTCAAAACTTTGTGACCAGTGATACGTAATGATGATGACCATAGCGGGTGTAAACGTTGGAAAAAATATAAATTAAATTTTATTTCAATTTTATTTTATTTTGGTTGGGAATACAAATCGACCTTTTTACCCACAGGAATTTAAAATTAAAAATAAATTGACACGTTCTGATGTGGCCATCCACTTAACTTTACCATACATTTCTGGTTGAGTTTGGTACAAGGTCCTAGATTTTCATTTTTGACCCCCCCTGCTCCCCCATTTTGGCCGGTTTGTTTTAGCATTTTTAGTGTCCTGGGGTCCACTGATTATGTATACAAAATTTGGTTGAGTTTGCTCAAATGGCTTAGATTTTTATTTTTTGACCCCCCCCCTAATTTTGTGCCCTAGAAAAAAATATTTTCGTTATTTTTGGTTATATTTTATAGTATATTTCATTTTTCTTGTTTTTTTAGTTAGAAAATATTATAATTTTAAATTTTAACCCCCCCCCCCTCACGCCTCCTTAATTTTGTGTCGGTATGCACCAAAATCTAATCAGCTCTTAATATGTATTATGTAAATACTCCTATAATAAAATTCACCCGACTATATAAATATTTCTTGTTAGTGCGTGGCCCAATAAACGAAAAATCAATGCACCAAAACTACATGAGAAATTTGGTTTTGATATTCACACTAGTTTTTGAGCTAGCTCGCTTACAAAATTTCGTAACGCACTGACTAACAGACAGTTTGACAAAACAATTATTATCTCGAAAAATATAATTTTTTTTATGTTCATTTATTAGAGCTTTTTGTAGACCGAAATGCCATAGTTTCGCCCAATTTTTTAAGTCTAAATAGTTTCAGCCGTTTTGAGATACATATTTCAAAAAAGAAGCAAAAAAAAACCACTTTTTTCATGCACGATTACAATACTTGACCATACCCTGTAAGGTCTCTCTTCTTTTAGACTTTAAAGAATTGCAAGTGAGACACACACAAGTTCAGACCTGTTTCAGACTAGTATAGACTAATTTCTTAATTTATTCTAGAAACGGCCTTTTGCCTCTTGCACTTACAACAACGATACTAGTTATAGAGAGGAGAATATTCAATTTGATTTGACTAAAATTCATACAAAAATGTAAAAAAGAAATTACTTGCTGGGGCGTTAGCGACTTCTAAAAAAACTTTTCCTTTTTCTTCTATTTCATATTCGTCTTTTTCTCGAAAAATATTCTTTTTTTAATTGATTTTGAGATGGAATCAAAAAATTCTATATTTATAAATAAATCAGAAGAATCAATTGAGAAATGAAAAGTAAGAAATTTCAATTTTCATTAATTAAGTAAGTACTTACTGTCTCACAAAAGAGAAACAAAGAGGTTGTCCTCTGCTTGATGCAAATAAACATATACACATATATATCAAGATGATATATCTGTATATATATTATAAACAAATAAATAATATATATACAGATATATCATCTTGATATATATGTGTATATGTTTATTTGCATCAAGCAGAGGACAACCTCTTTGTTTCTCTTTGTGAATCAACAACTCTGCTACTCTCGGCAAAACAAAAACTTTTCAATTACTTACTGTCTCTCTAGATATATGTCTGGTACCGATATCTCATAAACCATAAATCCCAGAGAGTAATGAAATTTGAAACTTTATTTTATTACATATATATATTTTGGAATCATTTCTTTGTGCGGCTACCTGTTCTTGCATATTCCGAAAATATGAATATCCCTGTCTCTTTAAATTGATTAATTTTTCCTTCAAAAGGTAGAAAAAACTTATTCGTGAGGATGTTTTAACCCAGATATAAGTTTTCTACTAAATCTATATAAATAGGACATCGAATGGTTATTAAATTTGAAAATAGCTATTTTCCTTACTAAATATATATTTTAGACTCATAATTCATCGATTTAATAGAAATTCCACCAAATGAATCCTATTAATATATTCTCTAGTTAAGATGCTAGATATTATTCCTAGATAGAATAGAATATCTTGTTCTTGTCCTCTTTTTATCTATAATTATCCATTTTTATAGACAATTTAACGAAAAATATAACCTGAATTGATATTTTATTTTATGTCATTTTAATTAAATAATATTTATAGTAGAAAGATTTAGAAATGTGTGTTTTATGTGAAAAGCCAGAAAAGTAAACTAGGATTGAATTTAATAAGATCTCTCTCTTTCTCTCTCTTTTAACTATTTTCCTCATCTTCTCTTCTATTTTATTGACACACCTAATGACCGAAACTCTCAGGCTTTTAACTTTTTAACCAGGATTTCACAAATTTACATTTAATATTCCTTCATTCATCTCTTCTACGCTTTTTTTTTAATAATAAACGCTTATCACTTTGTGTGGTGTGAGATGTCAAGCCAAGTTCGTTTACATAAGGAAAACAACCAAATTATCTAAATATGTGATGTCTTGTTGAAAAAATAGCAGAAAGATGAAAAAAAAATTCCACCCATTTGATGATGAAACGAGATGTTGTCTTCTCTCTTATCTGACACCTCTTTTTTTTTTGAGCATACCTTCTAATACACTAAATCAACGGGAAATATATCATAATATCATCGTTAAATTAGAAATTCATGAGTTTCTACGTAGGAGGAAAGAACTGGATTAAGTTTAAAATGTTTGTCAATCAATTAATGCAAAATGTTATTAATCATAAAACATGTACGTTAGAGGGTCCCAAAAAATCGAAATCTATATTGGATTTTTGACGTTTCGGTTTTTATTGGTAACCATTTCTGAAGACATAGAGGAATCGACTTAAAATCAAAAATAGCGATTGATTCCGATCTAATACTTGAGGAATTACAATTCAACATTGGATTTTGACATTTCGGTTATTATTGGTAACCATTGCTGAAGACATTGAGGAATCGAGTTAAAATCAAAAATAGTGATCGATTCTCATCTAATACTTGAGGAATAACAATTCTACATTAGGTTTTTGACGTTTCGATTATTATTGGTAACCATTGTTGAAGACATGGAGGAATCGGCTTAAAATAAAAAATAACGACCGATTCTTATCTACTACTAGAGGAATAACCCTATTACATTCCATTAATGGCAACATCTACTGAAAACGTGGAAGAATCGACTTAAAATCAAAAAGACTAAATTCTTTTTTCGTAAACAACTCAAGCTTGAGTTGTTTGCCATAAAAGAATTTAGTCTTTTTGATTTTAAGTCGATTCTTCCACGTTTTCAGTAGAGGTTGCCATTAATAGTCAAAACATCAAAAATGGAATGCAATAAAAGGTTATTCCTCTAGTAATAGATAAGAATCGATCGTTATTTTTGATTTTAAGTCGATTCCTCCATGCAATGGTTACCAATAATAATCGAAACGTCAGAAACCTAATGTAGAATTGTTATTCCTCAAGTATTAGATGAGAATCGATGGCTATTTTTGATTTTAAGTCGATTCTTCCATGTCTTCAGCAATGGTTACTAATAATAACCGTAACGTCAAAATTCCAATGTAGAATGGTTATTCCTATACTATTAAATGAGAATTGATCATTATTTTTGAATTAAAGTCAACATGAACTGCAAATCGCAAGTGATATCTGATTAATAATAAAGGAATAAACATATTGATATTTCAAATGAATTTGGATAAAGTTTAGCAACGATCCGTTGCAGTTTATTTAAAATAACCTCTGTAACAAGGACATGAAAAGGGAAAGTCGAAGAAGGAACTTCAAGTTGAACAAAAAAAAACCTTTCCTAAAATGGATGAGTCAGATTGATCTCTGCTTCAATTGCTTCGATTTATTTTTAAATTTTTGTTATTAATTCTATTTTATTGTCCAAGTCAATTTCTTCACAAAGACAAGATATGATCAAAGGAAATCTGCTTTTAGCCATACATCCACCCACCCACACACACACACAAATATAAAATTATATTTTAATAAAAACAGAGGCAAGACAAACTCGCAAAGGTGGAAAATTGGAGGATTAATTGATTTATTCACTCGAGTATAAGGTTTAAGATATATTTAGATCAAGTTGAAATTTATTATTATCATAAATAAATTAATAAAGTAAAGTGTGTAGTTTGACAGTGAATGAAATAAAACTCAAAGAGGTTTATACAAACTCAATATATTTCTGATTATTAGTCCATCATCAGGAGTTTACAGGTTAAAACAGTTTTAACCTGTAAACTCCTGATGATGGACTGACTAATAATCCGAAATCTATTGAGTTTGTATAAACCTCTTTGAGTTTTATTTCATTCACTGTCAAATTACACACCCTTTACTTTATTAATTAATATCATGTTTTACCTAAAACCTACACCTCTTTCTCTAAGTAAAAAAAATATTATCATATCATAAATATATATTACATATAGAATTGACTTTACGTCTTTTATTCCCTTAAATACAAACATACCTTGCTGCAAATTGGATTATATGAAGAAACCGAAATATTACAATTCATGATTTTTTAACCTTAACTCTAAGATTAAAACAATACAAAATAATAATTAAAAAAAACCCCATCTATTATACAGGGTGATTCACGGTCGATGCACGTTAGACGTTTATGGAAAACGGAACGCAGGATTTTTCTGAAAATTTAGTCCCTAACATTTTTTTACCTTAATTGAAAATTAACTTAAATCGATATTATATAGGTTATATTATCTGGCTCTAATTTGACGACCTTAATATTAGCGAAAATTCCCGATTAATGGCTCTTGCGATACATTAACAAAAATAAATCGCTACGTTTTGAACTATTCTTAAAGTTTATAAATCGATGATTTTTTTCCATATTTTTGACATCAAGTGTAATGGACTTTTTTTTAAAAAGCTTTTTTTAGTAATCGTAATCCTCTTGAATCTAAATGAAATTAAAAAAAAAAAATTCATTACATGTTAGTTTTGACCTTCTATTTCGGAGTTTATATAAGTTGGAGGCATGAATTTTTTAAAGTAATCTTTTATTCACCAGCTATTAGAAAAGTGTCTTATTAGCACTCAGAGTGCAGTACTTTTTTTTACAATTAGCAGTTATTGGTAAAAAGTTGGGAAATTAAAAAATAAATAAAATAAAACTCTGATAAATTTGACCCGGGTTCGTGGGTTAAATTTATTGGAAATTAGCCCTTTCAAGATTTCTATCGAATTACCAATAACCCGGTTTATGTACGTATATGTTTATTTGCATCATGCAGAAGAAAACCTTATTTATTTCTCTTTATGACACTTTATTTTATTATAGGCTCAAAATAGGGAAATTGGGTTAGCCGAGCTGGCTAACGCGCTAGCCCCGCTTCGGCATCGATGATGACGATGTTGGAGCGGAAGTCCGGGGTTCGATCCTGGCTGAGATATAAAATTTCTACCAGCTAAATACTCGGCCCCCTCACCATACTAACACTTTACTGATGTGGTGTCTAAATGGGCTTTGTTGCCGGTGACAATAAATAAATAAAAAAAAGGCTCAAAATTGAATATTAGTCTAAGGCTATTGAACAGTATATTTCAGTATTGGTAGGATGTCTTGTGATTGGAAGCGAGGTCATTCGGTCTCGTTTCCTCACCTTTCGAGTCCAATCTTTTTCCTTTTCATATCGTGGCAAAAGAGATAAGTTCCTGGATACCTCGATGCGAGATCTGCGGGGAGGAGAGTCGGTTTCGCACTTGGTGATGTATGAATATTGTCTGGTGGCGCCAGGCTTGGCCAGCCGTCATAAATATCCAGCAGTTGCGGCGCCTGGAAGGGTGAGGACTGAGGACTGAGCACTGAGCACTGGGGACAGAGGACAGAGGACTGACGCCAGGTCACCACCCACGCCCGCCGGTCGGCCGGCAGACAAGGGTGTGGGAACCAGCAGAAAGAGAGAGTGAACACTTGTCTGTCTGTCTGTCCATCGAGACTAACACCTTCCACAGTTGGTTCTCTGGGGGGGGGGGGGGGGGGGGGCGACTCCCACACGCCTGATTTCGATACCAACAATTCAAACTATGCATTCAAGGGAAGGAATAAGAGAATAAATAACAACTACCTGGCTGCTGGTGGCTAGGACTAATAATGATAAATCATTTCAAAAGGGGTGTCAACGTCATACATATCAAGATCTGATTAGTGACACCAGAAGAATAAATTTAAATACAGTCAAAGCTTTATATTTACAGTTTCTTTATTAGTCGGTACACTCGGACACCCGGCAGGCAGAAGAAGCCTGCCGGGCGAGCCTAGTATTAAATTCACACAAATTTGTTTTTTCTACTTGTCATTGTTTTATTACATATGAGATCAACGAGAGGCATATTCTGGATTTTCATATATTAGATATATATAAAGATTACACCATAGTTACGTTCTAAATTAAATACACTCATTCATATTTGTGCCCATAATTAGAAAGTGAACTAAGTCAAAAAATTAAAAAATTAGTTTTTTTATATTTTATGTTCCATCTATTTAAAATATAGTAAAATAAGAAGTCGGTTTTGAAAAATCGCATAAAATTGAACCATTAAATGGATTTCTAGTTGTTTCATTATACAGAAATCAAATCTTGTTTATTTTACAAAACTTTAAATATGTCGAAACTAACAATCAATGACTTAGACCACTTTCATAATTATTTATTACATATTCTACACAAATCTCAATTGCTACATAAGTATAACGTGTTTTTTGTTATAAAATTCTTCAAGAAGTTAATTTTTGAATTATTTTTAAATTGAATGGTTTTTATAGTCACAAACTAATAGAAGACAATAATTTTATTTAATTATTTTTATTTATTTTATTAATGAACTAAACAGTGACCAGTTGTGACCGAAACTATTTAGTGAATTAATAAAATAAATAATAATAATTAAATAAAATTATTGTCTTCTATTAGTTTGTGACTATAAAAACCTTTCAATTTAAAAATAATAAAGCATAACGTCATGTATTAATTCTCAAGATATTTTTATCGATACTAATACAAGAGTATTTCGAAAGACCAAATACGGTATTTGTTTTGATATAAATCGAAACTTTGACACCCTCCAAAAATCTGAAATATATGCAAAGGGTCCCCCCTATGGTCTGAATTTTTGATTTTCATAGAAAAATAAACTATTAATTCCCATGATATTTTTTATCGACTCTAATATAAGATTTTTTAGAGACAATAAATACGCTATTTATTTTGATATTAATCGAAAAAAATTAACTTTTTATCCCTCGAAAAAATCTGGAATGAATGCAAAGGGTAAATAGAAAAAAATGAATTCCCAAGATATTTTTATCAATTTTAATATAAGATTATATAGGTAGAGAAATAAATACGGTATTTATTTTGATATTAAGCGAAAAAATTTAACTCTGACACCCTCGAAAAAATCTGAAAAGAATATAAAGGGTCCCCCCTATGGTCTCAATCATTGAAGAAAGAAAAAGAAACTATTAATTCCCAATATATTTTTATCGATTCTAATACAAAAATATTTAGAGAGACCAAATACGGTATTTATTTTGATATTTGTAGGTTTACTTAGGGGGAAATAGAGAAATGTAAATATTAGCACAATTGTATAGACCCAATTTTGTCAACTTCTCAAATCTGTTCCAGTGCTGCCAAAATAAAAAATATATAATAGGGTGCCATGTAAAAATTTTATTTGAAAAACGGCGCCGCGACTCGGTAATGTTTGGGAACCCGCCTGGTATAGGATATGTTATCTCCATTCTGAAATAATCGTCCCAAAATTGACTAACTCTTAGTCTTATTGGATAAAAAATACTTGGTAGGTTTCACATTAAGATATAAAAATAAAACGAATTTATTTTTGGAGAATCTTTAATCTCGATATATACCTATATTTCGGGTGACTAACCCATCTTCAGGAGCAACAGAAAGTAACTGATTGGTCACCCGAAATATATATATCGAGATTAAAGATTCTCCAAAAATAAATTCGTTTTATTTTTATATCTTAATGTGAAACCTACCAAGTATTTTTTATCCAATAATTTTAAAAAATGTTTCACCAAGTACCAACACCAAATTCCTTAAAAACTCTTAGTCTATTTTATGGGAAGGTAAAGAACTTGAAATTCGAGAGCCATATTCGTTAATAATAAACTGCTGCCAAAATTTAACTTTCTAGCTCACAAAAAAATTACCAAATCACTGAAATTTGGCAAAAAATATAAGTTTTCACTTTTTTCTTCAGTAAGGTAACGGCAGCAGTAGCTGACCGTGCACCAGTAGTTAACCATTTCTACATAAAACTTTAATTAATAAGGGTCCAGATGGAAGGATTCCCTTGAAAAAAATCAGGTGCTGCTGTCTAGTGTCCATAGATTTTTCAAGGGAATCCTTCCTACCATCTATCTGGATCCTTATTAATTTAAGTTTTATGTCGAAATGGTCAACTTCTGGTGCACGGTTAACTACTGGTACCGTTACCTTAAATTCTTTGTAAAATTCCACAAAATCGGGTGGGTAATAGACCTGAATCCTTATGCAAAAACAGATGTTTATTCGATTGCAAAGCTCTCTCTATCCATTTTTCTAAATAAATTCAATCTCGATGATGAACGTTTCAGTCTCCGCAAACAACCAGCGCAACGTAAGGATCTATTAAAGATTCAACGATAAACTTTAGGTGTGTCTAATTAATTTTTCATTTGTATCATATTTCCAGAAAAGATCATTTTCATTGTAGATATGACATTTTGCTTATTTCCAAATTCAAATTTATTTTTTTTGTTTTGTTTTTTTAATATATGTCCCCATCAAATTGATTCTGACATTTGTAAATATTTTAATCTTTCTTTCTTTCTTTTTGAGAGAAATTTGAAGCGATATTATTTTAAATGCTTTATGATAAATATGTGTGCTTGTGTGTCTGCTTCTAGTGTGATTTTTTTGTTTTTTTCCTTATGTCACTGTCATGATAGCAGAAGCGAGATTAGGAAAGAAGGTGGAAAAATAGAAGTGGCTTCTCTTGAGAATTTATCCAGTTTCGAGCAAAATGAATAAATGATGCCAAGGCGAATCCTCTTCATAAAAGTTTAATCAATCTTCTTGAGATTTTATTTTTTTGAAAATATTACGGTAAAAACATCGGTTCCCATATAATTTTGTAACTAAGGTAACGTCATCATAGGCGCGACCACTCCCACGAAAACCCCTATATTTTGCATTCAATTCCAGATTTTTTCGAAAGGTGAAAAAGCTCAATTTTTTTCGCTTAATATCAAAATAAATAGCGTATTTGTTGTCTCTAAATAATCTTATAATAGAATTGATAAAAATATCTTGGGAATTCATATTTTATTTTTCTAAAAAAATCAAGGATTGAGACCACAGGGGGACCCTTTGCATTCATTCCAGAATTTTTCAAGGGTGAAAAAGTTAAATTTTTTCGCTTAATATCAAAATAAATAGCGTATTTGTTGTCTCTAAATAATCTTATAATAGAATTGATAAACATATCTTTGGGAATTCATATTTTATTTTTCTAAAAAAATCAAGGATTGAGATCACATGGGGGACCCTTTGCATTCATTACAGATTTTTTCGAGGTTGATAAAGTTAAATCTTTTCGCTTAATATCAAAATAAATAGCGTATTTGTTGTCTCTAAAATAATCTTATAATAGAATTGATAAAAATATCTTGGGAATTCATATTTTATTTTTCTAAAAAAAAATCAATGACAGACTAAAGGGGGAATCCTTTGCAAACATTTCAGATTTTTCAAGGGTTTCAAAGTTACATTTTTTCGCATAATATCAAAATAAACACCCTGTTTGGGCTCTCTAAATACTTTGTATTAGAATCGATAAAAATATGTTCGGAACTAATAGTTTATTATTCTATGAAAATCAAAAATTCAGACTACATAGGGGACCCTTTGTAGACATTTCAGATTTTTCGATTTGTCTATGTCTAATCGTAAGTAAGTAAGAGATAAAAATAAATATATTTATAGCTTCTCACTTTGTTTTTTGTCTAGTTAGGCCAAATGTCTCGCTTCAATTAATTATGAAGCTTCACAGCGCACCTGTGAACTCGCCGCGGCACACAGTTTGGCAACTACAGATATAAGGAACTGTAGGAACTGGATAACCTACTCAGGAGCTTTTTTTAAATAAGCCAGACGTTTCATCAATTTATTTTCACTTCCTCAGTGGCTCGTTTCATCACTCTATCAACTTTTACTATAAGACAAAATATTATATATTCATTAATCTTTATTTCAGCATATTTATGGCTTACAATTATCTTAGAACTTGGACTTTTGCATTGAACGACTAAAAATTGTCGCTATTTCACACAGAAAATATATAAAGCATCATATGGTTTTCATGCTTTAGTGTGAAATGACGATTTTTAGTTCTTCAATGCAAAAGTCGTTTCCAAGATAATTGAAAGCCATTGTGCTGTTTTGTCTTATACTAAAAAGTTGTTTTTGACAAGGAGTGTTGCCACTGAAGAAGTCAAAATAAATTGATGAAACGTCTGGCTTATTAAAAAAAGCTCTGAGTTTTAATTTATCCAGTTCCATACGATTCCTTATATGAATTTTATTGATTGTTTTGTGTAAAAACAGGGCCACCGCACAAAATTGGCCTGGATTTCTATATTTGGCACTTGGGCTCAATTCCCAAAAGGGTGAAAACACAACCCTTCTGACATGTAATAAAAATGATACATGTCATATCGGATTTAGTATTATGACATGTCTTTCATGATTTTTTTAGTAAATATAAATAAAATTTGAATTTTTAAAGTGCCCATATCTGTATTGCTGCTTTGTTTGTATTAGGGCCATTAGGGCGGAGTCATCATGTCTCAGGGAGGAGAAATTACAATAATTAAATCCTCTTCGAAACATTTATCTTGATTTTTATGAGGAAAAACAAACTCGACGCATAATTATTACGGCTATGAATTATATTTTCAGTCCCAAGAACAGAAACAGAACAACAAAACACTAAGTTTCAATGTAATTCTGTTTAGAGGAAATTAACTCCGAAATATCTCTCTCTCCCTCTTTCTCTGGGTATTTTCTTATAAAATTTGATTTATTGAAAGAAGTTGGGAAAGGATTATAATCGGATGTTGTATGATTTAGCTAAGCCAGATGTTTGTTTTACTCCCACAATATTAGCGGACCAGACGAATAATAAATGTCCCGAAATAATGCAATCAATTCTCTCATTTCTCTTTGTGACTGTGAAACAGAGACTTTAATAAGAAATACAACCCTCTCACATTTTCAAGTGAATTTAATTTCTTTCGAAAAACATAAACTTTCTAATTGCCACATAAACTTGTAGTAAAGACGTGCGGCATATTAGACTTGGGTCAAATTTAAAGCCAAATGTCGGACGTAAAAGACGAAGCTAAATTTTAAGCAAGGTGAAATACAAACCTTAAATTAGATTAAATAAGTAAATCAGGTAAAATAGGCTGCCCGAATAAACTATAAAACAGGGCTATCCAACCCGCGGCCCGACATAAAATTACAAACTTCCTTAAAACATTGAGATTTTTATATATGTACTTACGGGAAAACATATCTGATATATAATAATAATTTGACCTGATAATTTTTTTTCCTAAAATAAGAAAAAATTGGAAAATTGTCCCAAAGGTTTTGGTCTAAGAGCTAGTAAACATTTTGGATGATTATTTCAGAATGCAAATAAAATATCCCATACTGTAGTGTGATCAGCACACACCTCGAAAGTGAAATTCTTACTCGTTTTTAGGGGTAAATAACCACTGAAGATGTCAAAAATATCAAAGTCTTTTCAGAATGGTTAAATTTGATTTCAGGACATTCCCAATGACAATATTTTACTATTTTATACGAAAGATAGATGGATAGCCCAGTCGCTAATGGCCTCCAGACCACCCCCCCTCACCAATGTGTCACATTTAGTCTAAATTTCAAGTCATTTCCGAAGAGGTTTTAAGCACCATACGCCTGAATATAGGCAATCCATTCGTCATCTCTTCTTTAAGGCTGCGTAAAATGTAGGCTCCATCGTAGAGTACTTGAGTTTTTGAGTTAATCGATAGAAGTTAACAACACATTCCTGCCTGCCGGGATGGCCAAGTATTAAAATTCATTATTATTATATTTTATTTTTATTTATTCATTGTAAAGGAATTCAATGTAAAAATCATTTGGCAATAGATTGTTCCTTATTAATTTTAAAATAATATGTAAATACAAAAGATGCCCAGAATTACAATCTCTATGAAATTTATTAATACGTTCCTGAGTATAGAAAAAAATAGAAGACCTAAAAACTCAAAAATTACACAAACCTGGTTTCATCTCAAGATATCACAATTTCCCCGCAATTACCGGAGCTAATAATGCTTGAAATTTAATATGAGGCTACGTTAAAGCAATTTTAAACTTCTTTGACCGTCGACCCCTTCAAAAGTTTAATGAAATTTTATCAAAGACCTCTATTTTGCTTCTTATGTAGTTAATTGTAATAGAACAAACAAACAAACAAAAAAGGACTCCTAAATAACTTTATATTTTTAGATTTACCTAATTTATTTATTATTCATTAAAGACCTTGGTTGCTCAAAGATATACAGATGAGTAGTACCGAGGGGTGAACCGCGATCGGAATTAGGTGTACACTGTCTTTGGAATTATTTGGAATTACTTTGGAATTCATTAGATAATCTATTGTCATCTACTTGGAAATGATACAAGCTTTTATTATTGAGGTACAAATAACTAACTAATAAAATAATGCAAATATTTGACCGACTATAATAATCTGATCCCTACACTAATTTACACACACTTCAACACACACACACACACACGAACACTTAATGTCCAAAATGGGCTATAGTTCCCGAAGGCCGTTAAAAATAAATAAATAAAGAAATAATTAACAAATGATCTCAAAAATAATTAAAATTTGATTGTAATTGTGAATAATTTATGTTTACAAGTGTCTTCCTGTTTTATTTCTTCTTGTTTTTCATTCTTTCTCCTAAAAGTTACTTTTAATTCATTTGTATTTGGCGCGAAATAGGAAATATTTTACAAAAAATTCTTCAAATATGCAATTTTATGCAATATTAACTCAAATATTCCAAATTATGCAGTATAAAATTAAACCCACAGTATCCTAGATGCATGATTCGGATAGATAATTGATCTCCTGGGTCGTATGTGTCGGCAAACAAAATCTGCAATTGCATAGGAATCCGGTCTCTACATATAAGGTACGAAACCCTTAGTTTACGAGCCCTACTCTCCCTTAGGCGCTTCTGTTTTAAATCAACGACTTTCAAAAACTAAATTTAATTTATTAAATTTTTAAGTGTAGAGTAAGTGAAAGTCAAGTAGTGTATGCACTAAACACGACAGAATATTTGATATGTTATCAAAAGATTCGAAATATACAAATGTATGAAATGTGATACCTCTGAGAAAGAACAAGTTGCAGCCTCTGTCTTTTATTTTATTATTCTTATTTTCTTCTTTTTTTGGAAAGGTCGTTCGTTCCTCGTCCTTCATCTTGAAGGAATTCCTGGTCCTCGCTGTAATATCTGTCAACAATAATGAAGTCAGATCCCCAACAAAGTACTCAACTAGGTTACACTTTATTGTTATAGCAGCCACCAAAGAGAGAATGTACGTGTGTGGGTGTGCGAAGGGAGAAGACTTTCATTATAATACTACTACTACTACTAAGCCAGCCGCCGATCGAGGGTATAATTAATTCGTGTTTAAATTGCCCATGTTTATTTTGTAAAATATTATCACTAGCCGGTAGATTTCATTACTATTTGTATCTTTAAATACTCGTCTCAATAGCTATAGTCTTTGGCATAGTAGACCTTCTGACTAAATAATCCAATTATGAGCATTAACAAGACAAATTCTAGAAAGTTAATGATGTTCCTGCTAATAAAAAGAAACCCTATCGATAATCAATCTAATCATATCTCAATCGCCTTAAGTCATAAATTATTATTTTTACCGAACGAATTGTGAATGTTTACTGTGTACCAAACGGAAAAAAGTAAAAAAGAAACTCTATCGACGTCAAATCTAATACTATCTCAAGGGACTTTAATCTTAAATTATTTTTTCTACATTATCAGAACGAATTGTGAATAATTACTCCATATCTGCTGGATAAAAGAAACCCTATCGACAGAAAAAGGAAACCTATACCTCATGGGGCTAATGATTATCTTTACATTAACAGATCGAATTGTGTAGATTTACTCCTTTCCTGCTGAAAAAAGATTACCCATCTACAGCAAATGTAAAATCTGTATCTATCTCATGGAGCTTCAATTTTAAATGATTATTTCTACATTAACAGAACGAATTGTGAATAATTACTCCATATCTGCTGGATAAAAGAAACCCTATCGACAGAAAAACGAAACCTATACCGCATGGGGCTTCAATCTTAAATGATTATCTCTACATTAACAAATCGAATTGTGTAGATTTACTATTTTCTGCTGAAAAAAGATTACCCATCTACAGCAAATGTAAAATCTGTATCTATCTCATGGAGCTTCAATTTTAAATAATTATTTCTGCATTAACAGAACGAATTGTGAATAATTACTCCATATCTGCTGGATAAAAGAAACCCTACCGACAGAAAAACGAAACCTATACCTCATGGGGCTTCAATCTTAAATGATTATCTCTACATTAACAGATCGAATTGTGTAGATTTACTCCTTACCTGCTGAAAAAAGATTACCCATCTACAGCAAATGTAAAATCTGTATCTATCTCATGGAGCTTCAATTTTAAATGATTATTTCTACATTAACAGAACGAATTGTGAATAATTACACCATATCTGCGGGATAAAAGAAACCCTATAGACAGCAAATTTAAACCTATACCTCATGGTTTCCCATCTTAAATGATTATTTCTACATTAACAGAACGAATTTTGAATAATTACTCCGTACCTGCTGAAAAAAGGAAACCCTATCGTTCCCTATCTCACGCGGCTTAAATGATTTTTTTCAGAAGCTTACCAAAAAAATCGTTGTAAGTTAACTATGTCCCTGCTGCGAAAAGAGTATGAATGATTTTTTTCTTGCATCTTTTAGATCCTTTACATCTGACATTGTTGAGGCAATTTTTTTCCAGCTGATTCTCTCTTGATTTCGATACTAACACAAAAAGTGAAGCCCGTGGAAAGTTTGTTCTGTTGTCATACTGTTTGTATTTTTATTAAGGATTGCTTAGATTTTTGGTTTTTAGCTTCAAAACTTATTGATGAAAATTTTTAATAATCGAATCTTTAATATTATGTATGAAGTTCTCTTAAAATAGGCTCTAGCTAATGAGCTGAAATTTGATATACACATTTGCATTAATGAATTGAACCTTTGTGCCAAATTTCAACTTTCTAGCTTAAACCGTTCTCTAACAAAAAAATTGCCAAATCATTAAAATATCCATATAGTGCGTACCAAATCTTGAAAAGATTTCACTTTTAATTAAGACTCTTTTAGGTTATTTTAAAAACTATTAAATGTTGTTAACATGTTTTTTTAATGACAATTTTATATTTTGTAAAATCATTTAAATTTACGACATGTTAGCTGTTAATTTTTATTGATTAATTTTTTTTCACTTTAAGTATCAAAATTTTAGAAAATTAATTAAAATTTTACAAGACTGTAGCTATACTAATTTTCATCGTTTTTTTTTCTCTTTCGATTATAATTTTATATTTGGAAAAATTCATTAAATCTCAGACAGAATGGCTTTTAATTTGACTGCTCATTTGCATAATGAATTTTTCGATTGTGTGTAGATAGTAAAAATTAATTGAATTTTTTCGTATCACACTTTTTCAAAATCTTCGAAATCGTTATCAATGCTAGAATAAAATTTAACTAGAGCAAATTTTTTTCAAAAAATGCCCTATTTGGTTGGCTAGATGAGCTTTGAGGTTCTACATTTTCTGAAGCCTGATCATTTCTTCAACCATGTACTATGTATAACCATGTATATGTGCTCACCGATGGAGTGAACCGCGATTGGAATTAGGTGTACACCGTCTTTGGAATTATTTGGAATTCATTAGATAATCTATTGTCATCTATTGTCTTCTACTTGGAAATGAAAATGGAAGTGGAAGTAGGTGTGCACGATTTTTGGTCGCGGTTCACCCCTCGAGATGCTCACTAATCTAACAAATATTTGAATGAAATTCAAATTATTTTGAGGTGATTGTGATATTTTTAAACAGAAATCATTTAAATTGTCATCTTCTTGATTCAAATAAATAATATACACATTAGGGTGGTCCTTACTTTAGGTATTTTCGAATTTTTACGCTGACAGAGGCTCATATGGTTCGAAATAAATAAAAAAAAATCCCCCCAAGTCGCTATCTCCAATTTTAATCTGAGTCCCACAGCAATACAAGTTTCCCATATAAATAACATGGGGTTTTTGGCATTGAATTATCAATTTTTTATTCCGGCCAAAGTAATGGTTCAAAAATTTTTAAACTCTTTAGGTTTTATCCGTATAATAGTAGCTATCCTTCAGAATTTTAATAAATTTTTAGATATTGCCACTTTTGGAGTTATAGCTATATAAAATACTGCTATACATTAGTGTAAGTAAGCTATACTCCAAAAATTATAATAGTTAAAAAATCTGTAAAGTTCTCAGGGATAGCTACTATTATAAGGATAAAGTCTACAGAGTTTCAAATTTTTTGAACCATTACTTCGGCCGGAATAAAAATTCATATTTTAATGCCAAAAATCCCATAGTTATTTAGATGAGAAACATCGCTGTGGGGCACAGGTTATAATTGAGATAGAGACTTGAAACTTGGGGGATATTTTTTTTTTATTTATTTCGGACCATTTGAGCCCTTGTCCGCGTAAAAATTCGACAATACTCCAAAATAAGGACCACCCTAATACACATATATAACAAATATTAATATATAGATATATAATTTATTGAATAGTTGAAAATTATTCTCAATGAATCGTGATTTAATCTCGAATAAATTCAATTAGAAGTCAAACGCCTTAGCCGCTGCACTATCGGAGCCTATATTTGACTCATCATACTACCATAATAAAAAGGATGGGTTCTTTCCGAAATGATTATAATATAGGTGTATGCATAATTGCGTATGCTAAAGTCATGTGGATGGTCACATCAGTTTATTTTTGAGTAAAATTAGCCAAAATCACGATAGATGTGACCAGTGTCGTAACTTGTCTATGGTGGGCCCTGTGCTAAGTGTTAAATTTGGGACCTCGTATTTTTTTTTTAAATTATACATTAATAAAATAAATAACGTAAGAACAAAATTTCCTCTGGAGATCATTGTGACAACTCGCACTCTACCTTTAAGCGCTATGGTATACCTACTTCCAATTACCTTGTATATGTTTCAGTAAAAACCCGTTTTTTACTAAGAACGGGTTCTTACTAGTTAAAACGCATTTCATTGAATACCTTTGTGGCAACTAGAATTTACTGATGTTGGTTGAGTTTGGTTCAAAGGTCTAGAATCTTCATTGTTGACTTCAGCCTCATTTTGGGTGTTTATTTTCAAAAAAATTTTTAACGAAAATGTCAAAAATTACATCCTCAACAACTTTGCTTCTAATTTTTGACATTTTTCGTTTAAAATTTTTTGAAAACAAACACCTAAAATGAGGCGGAATGAAGAATCTAGACCTTTGAACCAAACTCAACCAACATCGGTAAATTCAATTGCCACAAAATTATTCAATGAAACGCGTTTTTAACTAGTAAGAACATATATAACAATTGAAAGTCATATTTATTTTATTAAATTAAAAAGCCTTTAAAAATGATTCCCGGATATGGCTATTTTTTATACTAATAAATACGTATGATCCAGAAGATTTACTCGCATATGTCAATAGAAATTGATTGATTGAATCAATCACTTGCCCGAGGGGGCACCTTCTCAGCTTTAAAGCTGATGTCTGGAGCGATAAAAACGCAAAGCGGGTGGATTGCCACTTGAAACAAAGTAAAGAGGCGGTGAGCTGATTAGAGACCGAAACATCGCCGCGAGGTAACCTGGGGTGAAAGTCCAGATTTGAAATTATACCTATTTGTTCTTTTATAGACATTATGGACGATTCAGCTGCTCTGTTAGTTATTGTCCCCCACTTGTCTACTAACAAGAAGCTTCGTGCCTTACAGGCCAGAGCGTATATATAGAAACAGCTACGGAGTGATAAATGACTGCTCGAGGAATTTATTTTAATGATAAATAAAGCGGCAGTTTATGCCTATCATTACATGAAATGGGCTAAAATACTTCTTTTTTTAGCCTAGGTACTTTAGTATAGCAACAATTCTTGTTGGATCGTAGTCATCAACTTCTTTTTACCTTTACCCAGAATATTATAATATTTCTCATAATCTTTCGAGCCAGAAAAGGTACTCGTAAATTTGTTATTTTAAATAATATATTTTACTCGCTGACGACCGGGCCTTCCCGGCCCGGCGTCACCTGTAGCCCCCGGCGGGTGCCGTCTCGTTCATACCAATTTAATAATTGAAATTTAAAATCTTACTGTAAGTATCAGAAAGAATGTATGCTGAATGAAATTGATTCAAAAATAAGGAAGAATGGGAAAGATTTATTTAACTACATTGCTCTAAGCACGATCACTATCTGACCAATCAGAATCGTTCTAATAATTTAACGCTTTGGCATTGGCTATGCACTGATCAGATCGTTTCCACATACATATCCACATACTTTTCTATTTTATATATATAGATAAATAGTTTAAAATATAATTCGTTTTAATATTTTGAAAAAAATCTTCTCTCTTAGTTGATACAAAGGTGGGACCCTTATCAACTTAATTGAGAATTTCTAGGGAAAATCAAATATTAATTTTCAATAAACTAAACTCATTTTAAATAGTATATTTTATAAAGAGTTTAAAATATATATTTTCGTTTGAATATCTCGAAAAAATTACTTTTTGAACCCTTTCTTAAAAGGGAGATTGATGCAAAGGGGGACCCTTATCAACTTAATTGAGAATTTCTAGGGAAAATAAAATATTAATTTTCAAAAAACTAAACTCATTTTAAATAGTATATTTTATAAAGTAGTTTAAAAGTGAATATTTTCGTTTGAATATCTCGAAAAACATTACTTTTTGAAATTATTCCAAACGAAATATATATTTTAAACTATTTATAAAA
>JALMQS010000070.1:10090596-10194078 GCA_024734495.1 Forficula auricularia
ATAAAATAGATATGTTTGGCACCGACTTCAAAAAGTAATTTCATCTATTAGTTGAAACTAAATAAGATAATTATTTTATACCTTTTAGTACATTTTATTTGATTTTTGAGTTTTTATTATTTTATTTGTTGCATTCAATTTTTTTGAAGGCGTTTTTTGTTTGTTTTTTTTTGAATAACAAATTTCAATAGAATTATATTTTATTCGAGATCAGAGCCAATTTTTTTTTCTTCAAATGTAAGCCAAAACCACCCCTGATTTACATAATCTATATAGGCGTAATTATGAATAAATGAATTTATTTAAAGATAAAATTCTATGATAAAATGTTGATAGAACATAAGTGAAGATTTGGTGAGATCAATAAGATATGACCCCCCCCCCCCCTCCACCTTAACCCGCACATTTGAATTCCAGTTGGAAATTGATTTGAAAAATATGTAGAGAATCGGAATGAGAAAGTTGCTCGGTTCGTTTCTTTCTACTTTGAACCTGCAAAGAATGAATATTTGGTATGCGCTAACCAATTGCTTTCCTTTGAACATTCGGATTAAATTATTGCCTATTGCTTCCCTCCTACTGGATACTTGTTCAAGCCATAAACATAGACATTTATTGAGCCTATTCAGAGAGGATAAAAATGAAATTAAAATAAATGCCTATCTCCCTTTGAAGAAGTAGGTAAATAGTAAATGATTGATTAAATAAACTTCTCAATATATGTATGTAGGTATATATAAGTTCATAAATAGACAAGTTATATTTTTTGATTAATGAGATACAAAATAACAATTACATTACTCGATAGGGGAGAGGCTACTTTAAAATTCACTCAAAAATTTTCAAATTTTTTCTAATCATTATTTTGAAAAATGTCTGGAACGTGAAGAAAAATCATTTTCAACCATGATTTTTTTCCTGTCTGTGTGTCTGGATTCCATGGACCCCATATGAAATTTCTGGCCCGGTACCCAAAATCTTAGTATGGAATAAGTGTGTGTTTCATTCTGGGCCAGTGACCCACCGGTCTACTTGGACCACCCTTGTGACAATAATGCCAGTATTATAGACAGAGTATTGGAGCCCCGAAATGAAGCGTTAGAATATTTTTTATTTAAAATTTCTACATAGAAAAGAATAGTAATGAAGCTTGAACAGCTTTTATTTTTGTGATTAATTTGATTAAAGTTTGAATTTTTATTTAAATCACACATGATTAATTATAATTATTTATTAAATAAAAACTTCAAACTTTAATAGAAAAGATTCTTTAAGCATCATCAGAATCGAAGATCATCTCACGAATCAACGTTTCGTTTCATTCGTATTTTAACCATTTTTCTTTCACTAATTAATGAATCTAGCAATGAATATATTTTTTAACTTGTATTAATTTGACGCCATTATTACGGAGGGGATGTTGGAGCATCGAAATCAGCGTTAATAATATCACTTTCATAACATTTTTAAAATTTGTATCCGGGGACCAAGAGCGAACTGAAGTGTACTTATATTCTCGTTATTTACTTTTAGCAACAAAAAAATTCATTGGGTCTCTAGAATAGACTAAATTCTTTCTAACTACTTCAGAGTAGCGTGAGCGAAATAATGAAAAACGGGAATAAACCCCTCTATATCGCAACCCACATATCACGCTTACGATATATCATTATATTTTTTAATAAAAATTATACTCAAATTACTCTGTAAGCGCGACCGGCAGGCATATACATTTTACATAATGGTTTCTCCCCTCTCTCTTTTAATTTTATTTCCAAATCGTTATTTTTTCTTACGGTTTATATTTAAAATTTTGATTTAAAAGATTAGATAAAATTGACGAAAAGATCTTTTTCTTTAGATATTTTCTATTCCGCTTGTTTCTTGATAAACCACCAGGACAATTTCATATGGATAAATTAGTATTCATAAAGAGAAATCAATGTGGTTTTCCTCTGCTTGATGCAAATAAACATATACACATATATTAGAGTGGTCCTTATTTTAGAAGTTTGTGGAAATCAACGGGACAACCCGGAAACTTGTCCGTATAGATGAAAAACTAATAACTGTAGATTTTGAGCCACATCGAACATCGCGTAAACCGAGCTCTAGCCCTCCAAATTTTAGAATAATCGGTTTATTCCCTATTTTTCATTTTGGTCCACCCTAATATTAAACGGTCAATGGCCAAATTATATATTATATCGATAGATGACGTTAATACGAATCCAAAACATGTTTATTTATTGAAACCGGACTAAAATTGACGGAGTTATGAATTTTTTAGTTACATCATATTTGAATATTTCAAAATTTTCTAGATATCTCATTTTATTAAAATTCAAATATTTCTTGCGATACTCTTCAATGGTTAATAATAAAAACTCCGTCAATTTTAGTCCGATTTCAATAAATAAACATGTTTTGGATTCGTATTAACGTCCTATCGATATAATATATAATTTGGCCATCGACCGTTTAATATTAGGGTGGATCAAAATGAAAAATAGGGAATAAACCGATTTTTCCAAACTTTAGAGGGCTAGGGTTCGGTTACGCGATGTTCGATATTCCTCAAAATTTACAGTTATTAGTTTTTTATCTATACGAACAAATTTCCGGGTTGTCCCGCTGATTTTCACATAATTTGAAATTTCCTTAAAACCATCACTCTAATATATAATATAATATATAATATTATATTATAATGAATATAAAATGTATCAATATAATTTATTTCTTAGAGACTATATTTTCCAAAGTTTGATTTTCACCATCGGTATTTTAATTAGACATATTTTATCTGTTATTTTTCATGGGTGCAAATACCCGATTGGATGTAAGTAAATTCGATTCTATTAGTTTGTTATGTGTCCCGCTTGATATTACAACAAAAACGAATTTACCTACATTCTTTCGCATATTTTAACCCATGAGAAATAACATATGTCTAATTAAAAAGGCTGATGATGAAAATTTGCATCAAGCAGAGGGCAACCTTATTGTTTTTTGTTACAAAATCTTCTCAACTATTTCTAACGATCGTAAAAAATTCAAGTAAACTTAATACTTTGGCTTACCAGTAAAAGAAAAATACCATAATTATTAATTATTTAATTTTAAGTGATTAAGATCATCTTGTAATATAAATCAAATCGAATAATCCTTCAAGATTCATCTTATTATATGCTTTCCAAGGCCCCAAATTGAATTTCATTGATTTTAATTTAATCCTATTCTCGAATTTAATTTAATTTCTATGAACCAATTCCAATTGGCTGCCTAACGGGTAAGTGGGTAGTGGCGCGGGTAATGGCGTCTAATGGACGAGTAAAAGCAATTCTATCTTGTCTACTTGTTTCTTAAAGATGATTTATACACTTATTTCTAATTTTTTAAATCAACTAACTTCCACTTAATTGATTCTAAAACAATCCATAATTCATTCGTTTGACAAGTATGTATGTCTTTTTGCATGTATGTGTCCAATGCAATACTTTCTTCTCTTTCATTATTTATTTAATATTTAATAAAGCTTTAAAATTGATTAAATATACTTTTATTTTCAAATTATATAGAATAGTGGTGCTGACTCAGTGCTGCTGCTCTTTGGGTTGGGAGGTGTTGGCCTTAAATAGATAAATGAATAAATGTTGGGTATAATCAACATTGGTATCTTTAAAAAGAAAGAATACCTATATTTATTATCAGAATATGTATCTAAACAATAAAAAAATCGTAATTTTTCGTAGCTATAGAAATATAAGAATAGTAATATTAGGTGTGCAAATAGGTTTTGAGAGATTCACAAAAGATGGCGTAATTAGCATTAAATCGCATCGGATCATCTTGTAACTATATTCATGTTAAAGCATCATCATTTCCTTATAAAAATAAGTATATATCATTTCGCTGAAGTGTAAGAAACATACTTTCTTTGTGCTCTAACCATGTCAACCTTTGTGCCACAAAACTCAATTTGCAGGAAGGATGGACAATACTTTGAATAAAATACATTGTCTAATTACTCTGAATAAAACTTCGAAGCTACAAAAAACCCTCAAAACATATTTGTAGACCTAATATTAGTCCAATAGTAGCCACACATACCTACACGATATAATATGATATACAGTTTATTTTAATAATAATAATATTTTATTATATTTTAATTTATTAATTTATTATTTATTTATTATTTTATAATATTTTTACTTGTTACAATATTTTTATTTTATAATATTCAATGATTTTTCATTTTCCTTGACCTATATGATCTTGCTAATAATTAATACATATTTAAAATTTAACAATATTTCATATGTAAATAGGCACATATACAAATATATATCACAATACAAAAACAAACAAAAAAAATCAAATAATTCATCAAAGAAACCGGAAAAACATAAAATAAATCAACTTAAAGATTAAAAATAAAAATAAAAAATGTCTAATTGGATGTTGATGAAGGCAGTCCACGGTGGTTGTAAAAAATAAGACTATAATGGTTTCAATCAATTGCCTTTTTCTATTCGAGATGAAAAAATTTTATAATGTTTTTTTGGCATTGTCAAAGGAGACAGGAAGTAATTATGATTTGAACTACTTTCATTGACTTTTTGTTACCCTGAAGAAGGAGAGAATAAATCTCCGAAACGTCAGTTTAACAAATAAATGTAAAATAATAAAACCATTATAGTCTTATTTTTTTACAATCACCGTGGACTGCCTTCATCAACATCCAATTACATATTTATACCAGTCCGTTCCTAAAGAAAAACGCTATCAAATAAAAAATGTCCCTCAAAATCACACTCTAAGAAAGTCAAAAAATATTTTTTATATGTCTAACATTTCGGAATTGATCATAGTTAAATAGTCTATTTAATTGACATTCTCAGGCCAAAAATGAAGAATTTTTCTATATAAAAAGCCAGTCATAGAACTCCAAGAATCTTGGATAGTGTGAGTGAGAGAGTTGAATGCGCGAATAGAGAATCTAACCTCAAAAAGTTTTCATTTAAAAGTGTATATTAGTTTTTTTTTATTTTTACTAGTACTAATAAATCGTAAATTTATTTCAAAGAAAATTTTTGTTAAATATACTTACCTATTATAATAATTTTATAATTTAGTAAAACTACATATTAAATTAAAATATTAATCAAATATATGTGGTTGTTTCTTATTAAAAAAAGAATCAAATCTTGGTTGAATATTTAATATTCTGTGGGAGCTAGAGACATTTTTCAAATTTGATTAGTATTTTGATTTTATAATCGTTAATGCTGAAAACGTCACTTCGCATAAATTTGGAGTGCAAAATGGCAAAAGTATATATTTAGGGCTATTTCAGAAATTGTTGAAAATTTGCTCTAATCTCAAGCGTAAATTCATTCAATGACTGATTTACCTCCTATTTATTATACTAGGCTTTAATTTTTTTGAAATCATTTTTGTTCGATTCGCTTTTTAATTTTTTCACTTTTCATTGTCGATTTATGTTTTGCGACCTCTAAAATGGATTTTAAGAATCAGTGCATTAACTATAAAATTCTTCCAAAACAAACTTAAGTGACTCGTAGAATTTAATTTTATAAATTAAAGGGTTTATTCAGTCACATAAGAATTCTGGACTACGAAATGAATTGAACAAACAATATACGCGGACCTCTAGGTATATATTTGAGAGAGCCATGGCTTTAACTCAATTAGAAATTCGACTTAAAATTGATATTTTGGTGGTTTTTTTATAATTATTTCTTCTAATTAGTCAATGAATGTGTCTGTTGGCATGTTTGACCCACGAAGAGATCTCTAAATAGGTTGTTGTATTTAAAATATGTTCTTGGAGTAATTATGGTAGCTTTTTTGTCCAAATTTTGAATACTTTCCTTCGAAATAATTAAGCCTAAGGAGATTGATAGGGACAGTGGTGGGATATATAAATGGGGAGATAGGGACAGGGAAGAGGGGGGATAGGGACACGGGAGAGGGGTATATAAGGGGGAGAGTGATAGGGAAATTGGCAGTGTGTTTCAGACAGTGGGGAATGAAACATCAACTGCGAATATTACAGTATGGCCTCTCCACCGTATATTAAAAAATATAGATTTAAAATGGACTCAGAGAATATTTTAGAATGCTACAGTTTAATTGTGTCATTGTTTTGAGTGAATTTTATTTTTGTTGGATTATGAACTTGGACAGGTATGAATATTTAATTAAAAAAAATGTATTAAAGATGTATAGGTAATATATAGATATTCATAAATGTAAAAATAAATTAGTCCTTTTTAATGTGTTTTCAGAATAGATCAATATATAAATTGTATGTATGAATGTGAAATTTTATGGTTTTTATTTTGTATATATAAAAAAAAATGTTTCAATTTTCATTACTACTGAAGATGGACTACTAGGGGTGACAGAAACTGTTTAGTAAATCCATCTAACAAATAATGTTAATTGTCTAAAATTATTCTATTTATTTATTTTATGTGACTGAATAAACCCTTTAATTTATAAAATTAAATATAAATAAAATAAAATAACTTATTTTGGCACTCAGCTGCGATTTCCGAGGTGTTAAAACAAACATTCCATCCCAACTCGGATTCAGTATATGACAGACAACCTCCTGTGATTTTCTTCGAAAAATGTGCAATTTTCCATTAACTTCAAAATAACATTTTTCGCGCAATAAGATTTTGCAAACAATTCTAAAAACATGAGATTCTTACATTTAATTATTTTATTTTAATGTTGATTTATTATTAAATGTGGTAGTTTTTAAGGAATTTGGTGTTGGTACTTGGTGAAACATTTTTTAAAATTATTGGATAAAAAATACTTGGTAGGTTTCACATTAAGATATAAAAAATAAAACGAATTTATTTTTGGAGAATCTTTAATCTCGATATATATATATTTCACCCGGGTCACCCGAAATATATATATCGAGATTAAAGATTCTCCAAAAATAAATTCGTTTTATTTTTTATATCTTAATGTGAAACCTACCAAGTATTTTTCTTTATCCATTAAATTAAATGTGGTGTTCAATAATCACATCATACTCTTTCTTTTCTTTTATTTATTTACTTTTAATAGTTTCGAGAGGATAGAAATTACAGTGTTCAAAATTAATTACAAATATTTTTTTACACTGTGTGTGTGAGTGTGTGAGTGTGGGTGTTTTAATTGAAAGCCGACTTTGGCAAACTATAATTAGCCCCTGCGGTCAGTTGCTGGTGGTGATGTGCACATTTCCAAATGCTTTTTGTTTTGTCCGCTTGTAAATCATATTAGAATAATAAAAAAAGAAGACGAATGAACAAACGTTTCTCCAGCTCCAGCTCCAGTTCCTCTACTCTCTTCTAATGGGCGTTGCTTGTCAAGACGCTAGAAAGAAGGTCGTGTGGTGGATGGCGCCGGCTTTGCTCCTGCCCTTTGGCCCTTCACCTCAACTTCTTAACATCTCTCGTATACGATTATTCTCATTTGAAAAAAAATAATAATAAAATAAAATAAAAAAATAAAATTTTTATTAGCATTTTAAATATTTTTACGACTGCTGAATATCATCAATTTGGCTAAATTGATCGATCATGCTTCTTCTGAATTATGGATCATAAAGGGTGGGAAAAAAATGCTAAATTTTGACTCAATCAGAACCTAGATTCCTCATTTTTACGGAAATATTTGAAGGAAAAAATAAATGACCCTTACTCTTATAGTCCCCTTTAAAAATTTGTCTTTGAAAATAAAGGCGAATCTGGGTTGTTATCGTCCATCTTTGAAAATAATTAGGCTGGATATTGGGATCTTGAACTTGAGAAAATAATTAAAAGCTAATTTTCCAAAGGAGGCGACTGTGGGTCAGTGGGTAGAGTGTTGGGTCGCTCATTCGAGACCGAGTCTCGGCAGATAGATATTTTCAGTCTCCTCCTCTTGGAAAGTAATGGCAACCTACCAAGAGTATAATTGCCTAGTAACCTCTCCAAATTAGCCGTTCGGAACCGGCGTTAAAAAGTAGGTCCCATATATCTGTGTAAAACAACTAAACACACTCAGCACAGGTATATGTGGAGAGGAGCCGACACCCGTTTCGGGTATGGCACTCGAAGAAGAAGAAGAATTTTCCAAAAGTTGCAACACGTTTCGTCGTATATTTTTCGACTTCTTCAGACAATCTACAACAATCACAAATCATAAGAATAAGAAGTCATTAGACGAGGGGTGAACCGGGAACTAAAATCGTGTACACCTACTTCCACTTCCACTTCCATTTCCAAGTAGAAGACAATAGATGACAATAGATTATCTAATGAATTCCAATGTAATTCCAAATAATTCCAAAGTCGGTGTTCACCTAATTCCTATCGCGGTTCACCCCTCGTCATTAGATAATACAAAACAACAAACAAATTTTCTAACTCCAAACAATATTCCCTTTTAGGATCAGCTTTCTCGTTTATAGATATATACTGACCATTGCAAAATCTACTCTAATAGTCTGTATATCTATATCGAGAAAGCTGATCCTAAAAGTGAATATTGTTTGGAGTTAGAAAAATGTTTTGTTGTTTTATATTATCTAATGATTTCGTATTCTTATGATTTGTGATTGTTGTAGATTGTCTGAAGAAGTCGAAAAATATACGACGAAACCTGTTGCAACTTTTGGAAAATTAGCTTTGAATTATTTTCTCAAGTCCAAGATCCCAATATCCAGCCTAATTAATAAAGGCGAATCTAGAATTTTATTAAATTTCGAGGAGTGGTCACTTTTTTTGAGGAGAGGTAAGAGATTTCGGACTTGTAGTCTAACATTAATTAAGGAAAAAATTATTGTAATGCCTCTCTTAAGATAGGACAAATCTCAACAAAAACATTTGCGTAAAAAAGGCCCAGCACAATTAATAAAAACCTTTTGCAAAAAAAACAGTAGGGAGATCTAATGTGCTGCCAAGTTCAATATCATCAATTTAATATGTTTTAATGTTTTTCATTTCACATGTCCATCTATATTTAATGAATTCACATTTTTATTGAAATTATTTTCCTAAAACTTGGACTTTTATGCATTAAATTATTATTATTATTGTTTGAAAGGGTCTCCACCTCTCCCTTTTAGCCCTTTCATCCTCTCTTATTATGATCTCTCGAATTATTTTACCATCAATCTGAACCTAGATTCATCATTTTTACGGAAATATTTGAAGGAAAAAATAAATGACCCTTACTCTTACTCTTATAAGTCAATCCCCTTTAAAAATTAATAACCTTAATACATATTTGACACAAGGCATAATTACCTATTATTTATTCATTTTAATTTACAACTCTGTCATTTATCATTTAAATGTTTTTTGGCGTGTTAAGGTTGCTCGGACATTACTCCGCAAGTCAAAACAAAAATCCAATTTTTTTGGACTAAAATTAAAATATATAGATATTTGTACTTGAGACGTTGCGCATATCAAGTGAGAGCACACCAAGATTTATGTACCATTTTGTAATTCATATAATTTTGTATATTATGATAAAATCCACAACAACTCTGCCTGCGGACAATTTATTTATAAAATTAATTGTGTCGCTAATACTCTCTTAGGAACTGATGATGGCATTATTTAATTAAAGCCGAAACGTTTTCCATAATTGGGAGTTTTTTATTCAGCAGAGGCTACCCATTGGTTGAATCCCTCTCCATTACTTAATTATAAAATTAAAAATTTTAACACATAAATTAATTATTTTAATTTAGATGTTAGCTAACATCATTTTTAATCGGAAATATGAAATAATTTAATTAATAAATATAATAAATAAATGTCTTTTGATGACGTGATTTATTTGTTTTTAAGTGAAGTGGACTGATATTTTCGATCATTTAGATTTGAATATTTACAAAACCCTCGGTCAAAAAGTTTCTTTTTTTTAACGTTACCTACGATAATTTATCTATATAAATAAATTTTTTGTTTTTTTTCTCTTCATACAATTTGGCTAGATTAATCGAAATATATGCTTTCAGCCAACATTCTCTATTCACTACGTGTTAAAAGTCCGATTTTTAATAATTAATTACACGAAAAAACCCTTGGTCAGATCTTTTTCAAAAAATTATTTTATACGTATTTGTTATCGATTAATAACAAATTAAAAATTCAGATTTTTAATCCAACATTGCCAGAGCAACCTTAACCCTTATATTAGTTTTTATTTAAATTCCTTCATTACTAAATAATCATTATATAAGGGAAAATTAATCCCTCATAAATTCTGAAATATCTTGGGGAATGAATCTGCCTGATGAAAGCCATTCACTCGACTCTTCTATATCTTCTTTCCATTCATTAATTCCTTCTTTTAAAGATCAATAGAGAGAGCATTGGTAAGATAAATGTGACCAGAGCAGACAGGCCAAAGCACCTGTCCAATCTTGAGCTTGAATTCTCATCTGCATCCACGAAACTCTAATAAGACACGTAAAATGACTTTTGTACGTGCTAGTAAACAAATCAACAAAATAATTTTCTGATTGCTGAAATATTCATCATCCGTATGGGATTCTTACTAAACCGTAGGCATTTTAGAGAATGCCAAGTCTGGGATACTTACCGAGAAGCTCTATCTACATCCTTTGAGATTCCAAGGGTCTTACCTGCCCTACGTTTCTTTCATGACTTGTTATATATGTATTATATTAGAACTACTACTCTGCTACTATATTTATGCGTTGTTCAGATTTTTATAATAGAACATTGAAGTAGAAAGGATTGATCAATAAGGATGTCTACTGCTTGATGCAAATAAACATATACATACGGTATAATATATTTGTGTAGAGAAATAGTCAACATTTTAATTGAAAAGTTTTTGTTTTGCCGGGAGTAGCAGAGTTGTTGATTCACAAAGAGAAACAAAGAGGTTGTCCTCTGCTTGATGCAAATAAACATACACACATATATATATCGAGATGATATATCTGTATATATATTATTTATTTGTTTGAGACTATAGTTTCGAAGACTTGGTCTTCATCATCAGTCTTTCTTCAATTATAAATGTTTTTCATGGAGTCAATATCATATGGATATTGAAAGCTTGGTGTTCCTTCGTCACTGCTGTTCGGCTGGGAACTAATAAAATTTATTAGTTAATTAATAAAATTTATTAGTTCCTAGCCGGACAGCAGTGACGAAGAAACACCAAGTTTTCAATATCCATATGATATTGACTCCATGAAAAACATTTATAATTGAAGAAAGACTGATGATGAAGACCAAGTCTTCGAAACTATAGTCTCAAACAAATAAATAATATATATACAGATATATCATCTCGATATATATATATGTGTGTATGTTTATTTGCATCAAGCAGAGGACAACCTCTTTGTTTCTCTTTGTGAGTCAACATTTTGCCGAATTCATGAATTAAGAAATGTCATTTGGAATTTCAATCTAACGATAGTTTTATGTAAAGAATCAAACTATTTATATTTAATAGTTTATTTATCTAAACTAAAAAAAAGTTTTTTTTTATAAAACAAATTTTTTGGTATACATTTTTTTATGTATGCCGCTTAAATATTTGTGGTTTATTAGTTAAACCAGGGGTTCTTAAATTTATGTAGTCCGAGGACCCCCTCTAGAACAACATTTTTTTGCGGACCCCATTTCAACCCTAGGCATTTTACGTCGTTTTTGAGACTTGATTTCTGGCTCAATAATCTCATGTTATAATAAATATTAGTAAAAATGTATTGCTGGTTATTTAAATAAATGGTCTTTCACGGCCCCCCGGAAATGGCTACGCGGACCCCCAGGGGCCCGCGGGCTACTGTTACTTAAAATCGCAGAATTAGACATATTATGTTCAAAATAATACAAAAATTGCTTATTACTTGAAATCGTCTTTGATATTTTTTAATTCCCGAATTCCGCAACCGATTTGCTTAATTCATGAATTAGGAAAAGTTTTGATTATTTCCTGAAATAGTCGATTTCTCTATGTCTTAAGCAAAGGTAACGGATAAGAAAACAACGCAGTTGCTATGGTTACTCTTAAAAATTTCTCCCAAATTTTTAGCATTTTACAGAGAGAAGCCTATCCATTCTTACTTAAGCAAGGCTAAATGAGCTATATTAAAACTTTCAAATGAATAAATTTTAAAGAATTAAAAAAATTAAAAAAGTACTCTCTTACTCTAGAGTAAAGTACTTTAAAAATATAATTTTACTAAAAACTTTATTTAACCTTTTTTGTGGTCCCCAAGGTACTTAATTAGGATATTAAATTTCATCAAAATTGGTTAAGTCAGTTTTCAAGATATTTAGAAAAAACTAAAAAAGTACTGTAATAAAGTACTAATGTTTGTGGGCCGATATGTACCAAAAACTAATCAGCGCTTCATTTTGTTAAAAGAATGCCAGGTTTTCAATTTCATTTCAATCGGTGCAGCGGTGTGGAAAAAATCGTGGGCCAAAAAAACGATAACATACATCCATCCATCCATCCATACATACATACATCCGCACGCACTAAATGAAAAAATCGCACTTTTTGGCCTCTCGACGAGACCCCATGTAATTTTTGGCAAAACCGTCACGTGCTAAAATTCAACCTAATTGAATACTACAATTTGTGACTTTAATTGAGTCCATGGGTTCCGTAGTCTTTACCTGAGGACCCTTTGAAGCCACGCTTGCCCCGAGAGCGATTACAATACTTTACCCATGCTTTGCATTGGATAAAGTAAAAATGTATTTATTCTTTAATTTTAATAAATTTATTAATATATCTAAATTGATAAACCCCAAAATAAAATATTTTTAATATTCGTAAATTAGATGTTTGATTATAATAATTATTAGTACTATAAAGCAAAAATGGCTGGGTCCAGGGCTGAGTCGAACCTAAATCCGCCACTGTAGATGTAGGTTTTTAACCTCAAATTTGGACTTTTCCATATCAAATTCAGGATTTTAAAAATCACAGACTTTTTCGAATCAAATTCATAATTTCTATAAAATCATGCATATTTTACATATTAAATTATAGCTTTTTACCTGAAAACGTTTCTTGAGATTACAAAATTCAAACCTTGAAAGATTTTAGTTGATGAGCTGAAAATTAGTACGCAAATATTAGAATGCACCAAATTTTAGACTTTTACCTACAAACTTTTTCTGGAAGTACAAAATGACAATCTTGAAACGTTTTAGCTAAAGACCTAAAAATTGGTTTGCAAATATCTTAAAAAACCGAATGAAACGAAACGATGATTCGTGACATGAAACTCGATTCTATTTCAGCTTAAAGAAAATGATCAATCATCAGCAACTACTTGCAAAAGAAAATATATGGATATTTGACTTTTTGAAAATTCAGAACTGAAATGTTATTTTTTTATAACCTTTGAAACTCTCCGTCCTGTTTGTGAGGGACCTGGGAGAGTAGAGTGTTTGGGCACGCGCCTCGACTAATGCCTTGGCACTTCGGAGGCCCATCATCCACTTCTTCTAATATAGTACGAGTATACTAGTATTTCTAGTGCATCTATCTATCTAGCTATGCACGCATGTACACCCGGTTGCTGCCGCCGCCCTTTTCAAGTTTGATATTAATCACAGCTAGCATCTCTCTCCAGTGGAGAGCAAGACAAAAAACAAAACTGGAAACGCTGTAGGGGTCGTTGCTTGTTCCGTTGTTCCGGGTCCACCGTGCTATGCTCCGATTTATCATTTTTATGAAAGAGGCACACCAATACAGTAAAACATTTGGTATTCCTTGCATTTTGGATATCTTATTTCTTTTACTATACAACAAATAGAAATATTCTTCTTGTTTCTTATAAAAGTCCAAGTTGAATTTTCATAACTGTCTATCTGTTTGTGTATATGTTGCAGTAAAATCCGTTTTTAGTAAGAACGGGTTCTTACTGAGTTAAAACGCGTTTCACTGAATACCTTTGTGGGAACTAGAATTTACTGATGTTGGTTGAGTTTGGTCCAAATATCTAGAATCTTCAATTTTGACCTCTGTCTCATTTTTTAAACGAAAATGTCAAAAATTACATCTCGATTAGAAACAAAGCTGTAGAGGATGTAATTTTTGACATTTTCGTTTAAACATTTTCGAAAATAAACACCCAAAATGAGGCGGAAGGTCATAAATGAAGATTCTAGACCTTTGGACCAAACTCAACCAACATTAGTAAATTCTAGCTGCCACAAAGATATTCACTGAAACGCGTTTTAACTAGTAAGAACCCGTTTTTACTAAAAACTGGTTTTTATTTCAGCATATGTTACCAATTTTCCCAGTTAGACTTTTGAACTATGAAAATTATGAAATTTTGAATTTAAATGTTTCGGCTAAAAAGCAAGAACGAGGGGACTTAAATTTTCTTTAAAGTACTTTCTCTATTCAAGTACTTTTTTAGTTTTTTTGGAAATTTCTTTAAAAAATCACAGGGCTACAAGATTTACAAAAAAATGGTAAATGGCGTGAAAATATTTTTTGAGATATTAATTACTTATCTCGGAATTAAACCACTTGTTCGTATTTTTTACATAAAGGTCATTTGCAGAACTGGACTAAAAAGTTAATTAAATCGTTTCAAATCTTTTTGAAAATTTTGAATTACTTTTTGATTGAAAACAGAGCTTTGAGACTATTGGCGAAAATCATGATATATGATGATGACATTTATTCAAGATATATAGAATAAATCATTCAATGCGAATTTACCCTCATATATCTATTGTTAACTACTATATTAACCATATTTTTATGGGGGTGGGTGTTAGCAAGCACCCCAAGTGGTTGTTGATTTTTGCCAAAAATATACTTTTTTGTAGTGTTTGTTTAACTGAATTTTTTTCTTATTAAATTCGTTAGTCATTTTTAACATTTGGAAGAACTTGAAAAATATTCGTCCGAGTTTTTTTTTTTTAGCTTTTCGGCCATGTTAGCCATAAGCCATTTACGATACTATTTATTTTTTATTTTTAAATTTGTCTCTACCTCGGGGGTCAGATTTTAGCCGGATGCCTCGAGCCGGAATCCGAACTCGGGTCCCTCTTGGTTAGCTGGCTGACATGCTACCGCCTAGCCTACCCGACCCCCATTCGTCGAGGTTTTGATTAAGTAAATGTAAAAACAATAAAACTTACAATTTGGATTATTTTATTGTTGTCTTAGAAAATCATAAGCGAGTGTCATCTATTAGATCCAATGAAATGGATTATTTTTAATTTTGTCAGAAGGGTTGTTTTCACCCAAATGGCCCAGATTGCTGTTATTGGCACTCGGGTTCGATTCCCGAGGGCGTGAAAACAACCCTTCTGACATTATTAAAAATAATCCATTCTATCGGATCTAATAGATGACACTCTCTTATAATTTTTAAGAAATTTTAAATCTATTACTATCGGCAACTTGAAATCTCTTATATTTTATTGTTGGTTTAATATCGACCTGTTTCGGCTAAGTCTGCTAGCCTTAATCAGAATATCAAATTATTTCATCCCAAGAATTAATTATAAATAATTAGTGGTATTTGCTGCTTTATAAATATGGAATAATTTGTTATCCTGATGAAGGTTAGAAGACTTACCGAAACATGTTGATATTAAACTTACAATATATACTGAAGGAGACAATAAAGAGTGTCTTCTGCTGGAATAATAAATTTTTAATTTATTTATAACGAGACTTCTGGTTTTCGGAGAAGCTATTTGCCCAGACCACATGTAAATCTCACTTACATACATTAACTCCTGTGAATCAATTGAAATAGACTGATGAAGAGGGCAAAGCTCTCGAAACTATAGTCTCGTTATAAATAAATTTAAAATTTATAATTCCAGCAGAAGACACCCTCTTTTATTGTTTCCTTCAATATATAAAAATTCTGCTACTCTCGACTAAAAGAAACTTTCAAATTAACAATAAATAATCCAAATTATAAGTTGTTTATTTCTTTTGGCTCCCCTGAAACAAAATTCCGATAATTAGGTACTATATACAGCCAGTTCCATTCACTTTCATCTTAAAATTACTCTATGCGTCTATGGAATTGAATTCTGTAAAATTTAATAAATTAATTAAAGAAATAAAATTCAAAATCCTTAAAAATGCATCCCTAATAAAAATTCACTCCATGTTGGTGGCCACGTTTTTGGTTTATTAAAGTGAACTGAACAATGGAATTCTTATATTTTGAATGAAAAATAAATTTATTTTTGTGCCAATTGAAATTTCTTTCAAATACAAAATGATCTCAAAATGTTTTTAAGTGAAAATATTCGGCCTAATGTCAAATATGAATAGTTCTCTTAACAGATGGTTGAGAAAATTTAAAGCTTCTCGTTTTTTTTTCTTTTTTTCTTTCGAGTTATATATCCGTCAGTTCCTTTCATTAGATTTCACTTCTCTCAATGTCTCAGACGATCCTTGCTTTAATCTATATTAGATAGGTATGTGTATCTTCCAAATGAAAGTTCGATAGTTTATTAAAAGTTCTAATGTATTCATCTCTGATCCAGTTTTGGATTTATTCTTCATGGACTTTAAAACATGATCTGGTGATTGATATTATTTCTGATAAGATACCTATTTGAAGAAATTACTATATTACAAAAATAATTCACGGCTCAACAGAGTTGTCTGAATTATTAGAAATATAACGAATATAAAGGTTTCTTTTTGGCCATTTATTATGTCTATTTGTCTTAAAGATTGCCTATGTCGAAAACAAACATTTAAACAATTATATGTTAGGAAAAGGAAATGTGTTTAGTGTTAAAGTTAGAGTCCAGATAGTCAGAGCTATCAAAGATAGTTAATTAAGGAGATGAGTACAAAATATATCACTGATGTACTAACCCTTTAAATAGGTCTGGCGGAGGAATCTTAGGCGGACACAAATACATATATACTCTATTAAAGGAAGATAAAGTAAGATACAAAAAAGATAATAGAATGAACCTGGTATTAATAATAAACTAACAATGTCTATTAATATAAAGAAACTGAGAATTAAAATAATAATTAATACTTATTAATAAAGTAAATTAGAGAGGGTGGCCAAATTATTATACGTATTCAAAAAATTATACTTTTCATACGTTTTTAAGGGTTTACCTTAATTATTAAACTCATAATATCGATTCGATTGTTAAATTTATAGGTTTTATTAGCCTAGGACAATACAAATTAACAAATACAAATTTAATTCAAAGTACAATTTCAATATTTAGTATCCTCCCTTTCGAGCAATTTCATTAACCTACTTCAAAAAAAGGAAGAGGTTCTCTATTCGACTGATTTTTTTTTTTTTTTTTTTTGTGCCTATGTTACCTCATATCTTCGCGAATTGTGAACCGATTTTGAAATTTTTTTTGCATTGGGTCCAGTCTACCTTCCGATTGGTCCCATTTTTTTCATAGGTATTAGACCTTTTTTGTTAGGTTTGTTCAGGACTAACTTCTTTGTTTATGAACCGATTTCGATGATTCTTTTTTTATTGGAAAGCCGGTATCTTAAGGATGGTTCAATATTAATTTGGTCAAGTTCTGATAATAGGATCACTATTAATAACATCACTAAAAAGAGAAAAATAAAAATTTTTAAGAAAAAAATAAAACCGACTTCAAAAAAATTAAATGCAACAAATAAAATACACTAAAAGGTATAAAATAATTATTATCTTATTTAGTTACAACTAAACTACGAAATATTAACATGAAATTACTTTTTTAAGTCGGTGCCAAACATATACCTTTTATGAATCGCACTCGACGGATCTTACTTAGTACGTTTGGTGGGTACTCTCGCTTATAGGTATAGTTTGTTTGGCACCGACTTCAAAAAGTAATTTCATGTTAATATTTCTTAGTTTAGTTGTAACTAAATAAGATAATAATTATTTTATACCTTTTAGTGTATTTTATTTGTTGCATTTAATTTTTTTATATGCGCTTCGACAATGCATTTTTTGGCTATTTCTTCAAGTGCAGGTGTAGGTATTGTGCCATGATTTAATAATATTTTATATCAAGTACCTTTTGTTAGTAATTATTTTATCTTTGCGAATTTCTTTTTTTAGGTTCGCCCATACATTTTCGATCGGGTTTAGGTCTGGCGTATTGCCAGGCCAGTCCAAAAGGGTTATTAGACTAGATTACTACTAGATTTTTTTGAAAAATTTGAATAAAATTACTTGATAAAAATCATTTGAGTATAATAATTTGGCTACCCACTGTACATACAAGAAATATCAATACAATTAACGTAGTTAAATTAAACTACACAAAGTAAACGATAGTTCTCATAAATAATTATAGGAATTAGCTGCTTCATTAACGGAAAAATTGGAATAATAATCTCAATAATTTGCATAGAACATGAAAATGTCACAAAACTTATTCTAAAAATTTGTTGATTTGTTTTATCTTTTAAATCAAGCGAGAAATCCCGAATCACAGAGATAAACCGTGAACATGGGAAAAGCCAGCTTATGACTGAACCTAAAAAGAAAAAAGGAAAAATATTAATAACAACAATAATAAGTGTCGATTTAGAGACATTTTTTGAAAATCGTGAAAATCGCTACCCTGTACTAAATATTGAGATGCTGTAAATACTATAAATACTATAAACTATATATTTTTATTCTAATTTTTGTTAAACAGTCTTTTCAGAATCAAAATATAACCGAAAGTATTATATTGATACTTTTAGGAAAAAACATTTTCGTCCGATTCATGTGTTAAAAATTTGATCAACTAACTTTGACTCTTCATACGATAAAAAAATGTGTACTATCCTAACATGGCAAGTTATTTCGAAATATGACCCAATTAGTTAAGATTCCTATTTGGTACAAACAACAATTACTAGTTCTTCCTTTAAAAAATGTATATAATTGCAAATATGACATAAGAAAAAACATAATTATTTTTCCAAAATAAATAAATAATAATAATTTTTATTTATTTGGCTCATGTAATACAGAAATACAATATTTGATTTAAAATATAATATACATATTAACTTAAAAAATTTACATTATATTTAATATTAAGAAGGAACCAGGGCCCTAAGAGCGTAGGCCTACCCCAAGTTAATAATAATAATACAAAATAAATAAATAAACATAAAGAAATTTGAAATTATTTCCCTTCTTAAAACTTTAGATTAAAGGAGACATATTTATACAAAATAATTTTTTCATTTTATTTATGAGACTATAGTTTCGAGGGCTTTGCCCCCTTCATCACTCTATTACAATTGATTCACAGGAATAGACCGATGAAGTGGGCAAACCCTCAAAACTATAGTCTCGTTATAAATAAATTAAAAAATTAACTTTTCCAGTAGACATACTCTTTTATTGTCTCTTTTAATTTATAAAAATTCTGCTACTCTCAGAAAAAGAAACTTTCAATTTAAAACTTTAGAAAGAGAAACAAAGAGGTTGTGCTCTGCTTGATGCAAATAAACATACACACATATATATCCAAATTATATATCTGTATATATATATATATATATATATATATATATATTATTTATTTGTTTGAGACTATAGTTTCGAAGACTTGGTCTTCATCATCAGTCTTTTTAATTATAAATATTATTTTTCATGGGGTCAATACCGTATGGATATTGAACATTTTAACACATTTAAAATTTTAACTAGCTCCCAGCTAAGTAAAGATCGAAAATTTTCAATATCCATACGCTATTGACCCATGAAAAATAATATTTATAATTAAAAAAGACTGATGATGAAGACCAAGTCTTCGAAACTATAGTCTTAAACAAATATATATATATATATATACAGATATATAATTTTTTTAATGATATTGATGTAAGAAGGAGATACACCAGAAGGTGCATCCCTAAAGGCCTGTATGGGATGGCCCCTCCATCGTGAAAACTACAGAGTAGAAGGAAAGAAGCCGGGATCACGACCAAATCTCAGAACCTTAGATACAATCCAATATCCAATTTTCTAAGTTTTTACGGGCTTCGAGCAGTGGTAAATTCTCCGATCGATAAATTAGGTTTTTAAATTTATCTCCCACTTAATTATTAATTACGATATATAACGGGTGTTTTTTTTAGAGGTATAGAACTTTAAGTTGGCATCACTTTTTTAACTGGCGGCCATTTTGTCAGCTGTCAAGTGATTAATATTTAGTTTGGTTTGCCATTTCATCATGAACAGGTTGACAAAAGAACAACGCTTGCAAATCGTGCAAATTTATTTCGAAAATAATGGTTCAGTTCGCGAAGTTTACCGCAAGCTCCGTCCATTTTATGGTCGACATAATCGTCCATCAGAGCAATTAATTCGGTTAACCATGGATCGTTTTCGCACTACGTTTACTCTATGTGATAATACGCATCCGCAGAGACGTCGAACAGTGCGCACCGAAGAAACAATTGCCGCTGTAGAGCAAAGTGTTGAAGAGGACCAGAATGAATCGATTCGCCACCGTGCACAGCAATTGGAGCTTTGTCCATCAACTTTATGGAAGATTTTGCGCTTTTGGTTTAATAAAATTACGATGGGACACCGATTATTTACAACAAGGTATACCTAGTCGTTTGAAAAACAGCGTAAGTTTCAAGGTCCACAGTATGTCTGCTGAAAAAAAGAAACCCTATCGAAACGAACATGTGGAATGGACCTGTCAATTGGCCACCAAGATCGTGTGATTTGACACCATTGGATTATTTTCTTTGGGGATATGTGAAGTCGCTCGTCTACGCCAACAAACCAGAAACGTTAGGGGACTTGGAAGCCAACATTCGTGGCGTTATTGCCAACATACGGCCCCATATGCTCGAAAAAGTGGTTGAAAATTGGACCTGTAGAATTGGATTTATTCGAGCCAGCCGCGGCGGCCACATGCCCGAAATCATATTTAAACATTAATGGCATAAAATTATCCTTCCAATAAAGCCAAATTGATGGACATTAAAACGATTTTCTTGTGTTTTATTTCAATTCGAAGTTCTATACCTCTAAAAAAAACACCCTATATGTGTGTATGTTTATTTGCATCAAGCAGTGGACAACTCTCTTTGTTTCTCTTTGTGAATCAACAACTCTGCTACTCTCGGCAAAACCAAAACTTTTCAATTAAAACTTTAGAATTTATGAAGTTTTAAGAATTGAAAACTTGTATTTACAACTAATTTTATTTCACTCAAAAATATTTAATCTGTCTCTTAATGGAACATATTCAGATTACAAAAACTCACGAGGGGGTGGGGGGTTATTAAGGGGCAAGGGGGGGGGGTAATGTAACTTATGTACTAGGGAAATTGGGCTTTATTGTTACGTTAATCTTAGTTTAATCTGCTTCGCTATTTGTTGATGGGGTGGGTGTGTCCCTCAGTGTCTGATCCAAGTGGCACGTCCCTAAAATGGAGAATGAAATCTTAGGTGATGAGTGAAGGATGTAGGGAAATGGGCTTCCTGGTACTAATACTATAAATAATGTATACAGACCAGCGGTTATGAGACAAAGAGATAGTTTTATTGATTGATTGAATAATGCACTCTGTATCTGTATTGCAGGCGAAGTCCTGAGAGGAGCCTCCGGTGTGGGTGTGCTCGTTGTATACTCCTTGTAACAGGTGATTCCGCGTAGGTGTGTATGGCACTCCGCTGTGTGTGTAGATATATATATATGTGTATATATAAGACAGTAGAGCTCTCCTATTCACTCCTGGCCTTGCGTGTATATTTAATTATAAGGCAGAAGTATATGTATAAATAAGGAGAAGTCTGTGTGGTCGCTTCTACTCACTCTTGAAGTCATCCACTGCGGAACTTGATTATTGTATATGTATTCTGTGCGCTTCGCTGGTAGTATAAGCTCACTTGATAGCCTCTCTCAAGTCAATACTGCGGAACTTGAATATAAGTATAAGTGTAGGTGTATTCAGAGTCACTTCGATAGCAGTAGATATGCACTCATTCGCCTCTCTCATGACAATGACTGCGGAACTTGCTCATGTCAATGCTCTTCTCTGTTGTTAATCACCGGTCATTTGCTACGCTTTCCCAGAACTCATAAGTTTCCCTTGTTTGATGATTAATTGATTGCCTCAATTAGACTTAATTAGGAATAAAAATAAGAATTTAATTAATTATAAAAATAAATTATGGTTCAATCCACAGGACCATTGCAAACTATTCTATATTTTTTCTTAAAAAAAAAAAAAAAAATGAACGAATGAAAACTTAATCCACTGCTTTAACGAGTATTTTAAATTATTCAACATTCTATTTAAAAAATAAAATGAATCTCTCCACATTCTCTTCTTGTTCTATCTACTTAGTTATTTATTTGCCTTCAAGCGATATCTTATTAAAATATATTAAGAAGATAAAAAAAAAGAAACGATTAAATTTCAATTTTTCAATTTTCGACCGCTAAAAAATCAACATTTAAATTTCAAATTTCGTCTCCTTTTCTCATTGGACTATCTACAAGCCTAATAAATAATAATTAAATGATTAAAATACATAATAGTAGCTGGTGTAGGGAAGGGGCAGACTTTTGTGTGTAGATGTTTAATATGATGGAGGAATTCAACAGGCTCATCTCTTCAGAGATAACTTGAGAGCATTTTAAAAGATCTTAATTGAATTAAACGTATGCATCGATGAATATTAAAGACTTTTCATTGAATAAGAATCTTTAGGAGTCAATCATTCCGTCCTGCTTGCTTTCCTCTCACCATCTTAATCTTCGGAAAACAGTTTAAAATTAAATGATACGGGAATGCACTCAACGGTGAAATTGATAATGAAATCAAGAGAGGAAATTAATAGAAATTACCGATTTGCTTTAATAACAAATCATTTTTTAAATTAATTTATTTCAAGATTCTGCCAATATAGGTAGCATTTTATAAAGGTCACTGAATGACTTGCCTATGACACACTTAATTTTTCTGTTGGAAGTTAAAGTTATACTTATTTTAAGCGGAGGGACGCGCCAAGTCTATGCGCCGTCGTGCCAAATACTGATTGGCCCTTTTTATATATATATATATATATATATATATATATATATATATATATATATATATATATATATAAACCGACGACTCACATTTGATTCGTGATCGAATCAAATGTAGGGAATTTTTGTCAAATATTGAGTGAAAATAATATTTGAACTTATATATTTTTCTAACTTGAAATAATGATTTTAAATAAATTTATATATCAATGAGAATTGTTTCGACCGCGATTATTTGAAAAAGATATTTTATCACGAGACCACTGCGGATTATGCTATTTGAAGTCTGTGGAGTCTTAAGTCTGGACCAAGAGAGAAAAAGATGTGATCCACTTAGCTACATTCCAACGTCATTTTACGTTGCATGCTAAGAGGCGAGCGCTCTGTACTGGGAGATTGAATATATAACATCTAAGATTTCAAGTTCACTTGGTGATCCGTCCGAATGTCTAGCGGGCTATACGCAAAATGACGTTGGATTGTAGCTAAGTGGATCACATCTTTTTTTCTCTTGGTCCAGACTTAAGACTCCACAGACTTCAATAGCATAATCCGCAGTGGTCTCGTGATAAAATATCTTTTTCAAATAAGCGCGGTCGAAACAATTCTCATTGATATATAAATTTATTTAAAGCTTTTATATGTGTTGCTGTAAAACCCCGTTTATTAAGAACGGTTCTGCTAGTTAAAACGCGTTTCACTGAATACCTTTGTGGCAACTAGAGTTTCGTGATTAAGTTGAGTTTGGTTCAAAGCTCTAGAATCTTAATTTTTTGACCTTCCTCTTATGTTGGGTGTTAGGAGCAAAGTTGTAGAGGATGTAATTTTTTATATTTTTGTTTAAAAACTTTTGAAAATAAACACCTAAAATGAGGTGGAAGGTCAAAAATGAAGATTCTAGACCTTTCAAACAAACTCAACCAACATCAGTAAACTCTAGTTGCCACAAAGGTATTCAGTGAAACGCGTTTTAACTAGTAAGAGCCCGTTATTACTAAAAAAACGGGGTTTTACTGCAACATATGCACTTGCACTGGGCCCAAATTACTGCGGTCACAGCATTTTTTCGCGTTTCAAGGTTTTTTTTACAAAAAGAACTAATAGGACAAATAATATACCTATAGTTTCAATTAAATTTAAAGTTTTTTGCCGAGAGTAGCAGAATTTTATGTATTGAAGGAGACAATAAAGAGTCTGTCTTCTCCTGGAATTATAAATTTTATTTATTTATAACGAGACTATAGTTTCGAGGGCTTTGCTGTGAATCCATTGTAATAGACTGATGAAGAGGTCAAAGCCCTTGAAACTATAGTCTCGTTATAAATAAATAAAATTTATAATTCCAGCAGAAGACACACTCTTTTATTGTCTCCTTCAACCTATAGTTTCAGCCGTTTTTGAGTTATTTTGAAAATACAAGACAAAAAACAATGCTCGATTACAACATTTCATCATGTAGTAAAGTAATCAAAGTGGTTGAAGATGTGAATCTTTTAAAATAAGAAACGCTTGTCGGTGAATTCAAATTATCTTAATTTTTAAAATAAATTTGTTCCTTATTTGTTTTACCTCTATATTAGCAGAAGGTGAGGGTACCATCATCAGACACAATCATGTTCAAACCTGTAGCGGCACCCTCGCTGTTTGGCAGTAGCAGTATCAGACCGGTCATTTAATATCCACAGCTCGTATAATGGGAGCCCCTGCTAGTTAGGAAACTAAATTGCCATATCAGTTAAGAGTATGTCTACTTTACAAAAAAAGGCGCAATCCATTTCCCCATTTTTACTTTATCCAATGCGAAGCAGATAAAGTATTGAATCGGTTTCGCTCAAGCTTGAGTTGTTTGCCATAAAAGAATTTAGTCTTTTTGATTTTAAGTCGATTCTTCCACATTTTCAGTAGAGGTTTCATTAATAGTCAAAACATCAAAAATGGAATGCAATAAGGTTATTCCTCTAGTATTAGATAAGAATCGATCGTTATTTTTGATTTTAAGTCGATTCCTCCATGTCTTCAGCAATGGTTACCAATAATAATCGAAACGTCAAAAATCTAATGTAGAATTGTTATTCCTCAAGTATTAGATGAGAATCGATGGCTATTTTTGATTTTAAGTCGATTCCTCCATGTCTTCAGCAATGGTTACAATAATAACCGAAATGTCAAAAATCCAATGTAGAATTGTTATTCCTCGACTATTAAATGAAAATTATTTTTGAATTAATGTCAATATGAACTACAAATTGCAAGTGATATCTGATTAATAATAAAGGAACAAACATATTAATATTTCAAATGAATTTGGATAAAGTTTAGCAACGATCTGTTGCAGTTTATTTAAAATTTAAACGGAGGATTTCTTCTGAAACTTTGAAATTTTTAATAAACGTTTCTAGATTGTTTTATAAAAGATTTATTTATACGCATGTCTGATTCGATATCAGAAAATTACTTAAACCAGGGTTTATTTCCGCAACCTCTATTAAGATGTTAGTCCCTAAGAAAATCCATGTTTTTGTTTCCTTTTCTGAACTTGGTATATTAATAAAACGAATGACAAATCGATTGCTTAATATTTCATCGCATTCAACAACAACATTCATCCCTTTTGATGAAATTTGATAAATCTCTTGTTATAATTTATTTTTTCTTACCAAGAAGTAAACATTTCCTCTTCCGCATTTTTTTCAACTCTATTATAATTTTTTGCTCTAAAAGTGAATTTCATTTTCTAAAGGAATTTTATGAAAAAATATACACATCAAAATAATATTTACTCTTCAAATGAGGGCGAGTAAATATTTTAAATAAAAATTTAAGTTTGATCATGATCAAAGCAATAAGAATAAATTGATAAAACCTATATTCTACGGAGTATAGTTTTTTTTTTTACATTTTATACATAAAATTTCTAATTGAAATTCATTCTTCGTTGGAGACCAACTTTATCAAAAGAGTACCTAGACTTTTTCAAAGATTTTTTTTTAGATTTTAGGGTTCTGTTACAAAAGTAAAACGGGGAATATATTGGTCCTTATATATAGGGTGGGGCAGAACACCTTGTTTATTTAGAAATTCAATTAAGAAAAAAGTAACGCAGATATAAATTTAATTTTTTTGAGGGGCATCAAGTACAAAATTTAAATTTTATGTCTACTTAGTTTTAAAGATGATATCAGGCAGATGGCGTCCATTCTCACTACTACTTTTTCTTAACTGAATTTCTAAATAAGCAAAGTGCTCTGCCCTACCCTATACTAAATATGTCTGTTTTGGAGCATTGTAACTCGTGTGGTCGAAAATAAAAAATAGTTTTTTATCATAGGGTGTGAAATATTCATGTAAAGATATTAGGGTAATTTTTTTAAACTTTCTTCGAGTGCCATACCTGAAACGGGTGTCGGCGCCTCTCCACATATACCTGTGCTGAGTGTGTTTAGTTGTTTTACACAGATATACGGGACCTACTTTTTAACGCCGGTTCCGAACGGCTAATTTGGAGAGGTCACTCGGCAATTATACTCTTGGTAGGTTGCCATTACTTTCCAAGAAGAGGCGACTGCAAATATCTATTTGCAGAGACTCGGTCTCGAACCAGCGATCTCCGAGTCAGCGACCCAACACTCTATCCACTGACCCACAGTCGTCTCAAACTCGTCTTTTAAACTTTAGTTCACTTTAAAATGACGGTATGAGGGAGACCCCAAAGTGGACATTTTTGGTTGATTTTTGTACTTGTCGGCACTCAAAAGAAGCTTAATTTAAATTTATGAATTTTTTTACTAATTTCATTATTTTATCCTTATCAACAACAAACAAGAACGAATTTGATATTCCAAGCATTTTGCTAGATATTAGGTTCGGAACCCTCGTTATAAGCTTGGCTGATGGTTTTAAATTTCCCAAACAGCCGAGAATGAATTTTACTTAGACCAGTTGTTTGCATATCATGCCAAAGGGGCTTTTAGATCAGATTAAAAATATTTTATATTTTGGTTTAGAGATGCGTGTTCACTACCCCTGAAAATACTGTTTCGGAAAATTTTTAGTGGTTTGTTCATTAACAGTTTATTAAATAACTACAATGTTAGTTCACCAATAAAACAAAGTATATTTAAAGGTTTAACTAAATATATTTCAGGGTATGAATAGGGTTGCCAACCGTCCCACAGAGCCGGGACGTCCCGTTTCTAGGACCCTGAAAGAGGCGTCTCACAAATGGTGACTGTGGGACCCAATTGTCCCCTTATACTCCTATGAAATGGCTAAAATTCAATTTGGTACTTGCAATTCAATCATTGTGTGCTTCATTTAACTAACTTTACTAATAAACCTTCCAATTTTTCCCTATTTCTGCAAATTTAATGCCTTAAGCAAAATTTTGCGATTCCGCATTTGAATTGTCAATTTCCCGCGAATCTATCCCCCAAAGTTGTCAACCCTAGATATGAACCCAAATTCAGGCATCTCATGTCCCAGAATATAGTGAGTTAAATCTGTGCGTTTATTTACTTGAAAAATAATAATTTCAAAAAATACATCTTGAAAAAAAATGTAATAATGTTCTAGGTATATCTGTTTATTTAGCAATGGTAGATAATAGATTTCTATGTTAATCTGTTCTAGACCCTCCTGAAAGTTGCCTTCCCTCTTGCATAAATTTGTTTATTAATTCCTCGATCATAATTTCCCCGTCCTGACTGATGTTGATGTTGCCGTTGATGTTGAATATTTCGAAAGTTTGCGAGTTCCCGATATGATGATTTAAGTTGGGCGTCGCTCCACATTTCCCTTTATAAATATAGCTGATGGGACACTAATCATCCATTTAATCACTCATTTATTATATTGCAGTGATCGTAGGGCGCGATAGCGGACCTAGACTTGTGATTAGACCTAAACGAAAAAAGGGTCAATTATCATCAAGTCCGAAGTAGAGAGTAGTAGTGTGCTGCTGTCAGCGTGAATTAATGGTAATTTGTTAACGGAATATCATAAATATAAATTTTACTAATATGCAATTTGCCCAGCACGAGAGTGAGAGAAATGATCATTAAATGATCGCTAAGATCTTTTAATAAATATAATTTCAATCTGGCAACGGGGCAATAAAAAAACACTTAGTTCATTTTCTATTAAGCCTCGCCGCTTGCTGCTTCAATTATTCTCTCATATCTCATTTCTATTCTCTTACCTACATACATACGTCCCTGTTTTGAAGCATTCTGGTTATTTGTAAAAAATTTAAAAAATCCGAATATACACGAAATCAAAAAGTGTACCGTCAGAAAATGGCAATTTTGGAAAGAGAACACCCGGCGAATGACACGAAAATAAGCTGACGTGTTTTGGTGTGGCCATCCACTTGACTTTACCATACAACCTGGCCCCTAAAATTATTTATAATCATGTAGGGGGGGGGGTTAGTTTATGCATTTTTATACTTCTGGGATCCCACTGATTATGTATACAAAATTTGGTTGAGTTTGGTAAATAGCCGAGATTTTCATTTTTTGGTTTCGATATTCAAACTAGTTTTTGAGCTAACTCGTTCACAAAAATTTGGTAACGCACAGAATAACGGACAACCAGACAGACTAACAGACATTTTGACAAAACAATTATTATCTCGAAAAATATAATTTTTTCGATGTTCACTTATTAGATCTTTTTTGTAGACCGAAATGCCATCCAGTATGGAAATAAATAGATTTTCGAAATATGTTTTTTATATATTTTTAGGAAATACTATATATTAAAAATATAAAATTTTTCTGTTAAATTTATATAAAGTTTATGTTTTTTTATATATTAATATAATTATATTTTAAGAATATATCGAAAACATAAACTTTATATAAATTTAACACAAAAATTTTATATTTTTAACATATTTTCTAAAATATATAAATAACATATTTCGAAAATCTATTTATTTCCATATGGGATGGTTTCGCTCAATTTTTTAATCAAAATAGTTTCAGCCGTTTTTGAGATATTTCGAAAAAAAGAAGGAAAAAAACACTTTTTCATGCACGATTACAATACTTGACCATACCCTGTATGGTAAAGTAAAAATGACAGTATTGGCAGGGTGCGCGACGAAAACGACATCTGACGGCTGCATTAAATCATGCTCTAGAGCTGTGAAAGAGGTGCTAAATGTTTATAAAATTAATTTATTTTGCATTAAAAAATAATATAAAAAGTTTTTCAAGAACCTCAAAGGAAAAGTGCAATATCGGTAGTGAATAAACGATATTGAAACATACAAAGTAAATATGAAAAGTGTTAATAAATAGTAAAGTTTATTATTGGAATACGGTTATCCTGCGATACCAATGCAAATGATGGCTGTAATAACATGAGAGGTGTAATAATTAATTTTTTTTGTAATTAAATTTCTGCCTGTATTTTTACAATTAACTACACAGCAACTATTATCCACCATTTTTAATATTACTTTTTATTTGTTTACCCTGAACGTGAGCATGATTTAACGAAAATTTGACCACAACGATCGCTGCGATAAATTCACTTGTACCCACTATGAACTCCGCACTCTGCCAATAATGAGGGATGGGGTTCAAAAAATCGGGATCCAGCAAAATTTTGCCATCTGTATAGGAAATCTTGAAATTTGTAGAAACAGTGAAAGATTTATTATTTATTAGAGTTGATAAAATAAATGATTTGGAATAAATTCGTAAATCTTCTTTTAATGATTGAATTGCAAGTACCAAATTAAATTTTCGCCACCTCATAGGAGTATAACATGATAATTACAACGCACATTTCGCGGGACGCATTTTCCAGAGCTCTAGAAATAGAACGGCCCGGCGAATGACACGAAAAATGACAATCAAATTCGGGACGGTAATTCAAAAAAGCGGGACCCAGCAAAATGTTGCCATAAGTATTGATAAGTGGTTCTTGCCACTACGCAATCTCGTGGTTAAAAATATAACTAAAACGAACGGGTAAGCTGCTCAGTGTAGCACTCATGCCGAGGATAATTTTTCAAAATTGAGATGCAGAAGAATATTTAAATAAAGCACTCAATATTGCATAAGATAGTAAATAACAAACTAATAATCTATTTATTTTTATTTTTATTTAATTATTTATTTTTTTAAATAATTTTCTTTATACAATTAAAATAAATATGACCCGATTGTGTTAGTTTTTATTTTGACCACCAGTTAGCGCTGTTTACCAACGGACAGATACCAATAGTAAGGCATGAAATTTGTAGAATCAGTGAAAGATTTATTATTAGAGTTGGTACAAATTGATAAATTTTTATTTACTGATTGAATTGCAAGTACCAAATTAAATTTTAGCCATCTCGCCATAGGAGTATATAACATGATAATTACAACGCACATTTCGCGGGACGCATTTTCCAGAGCTCTAGAAATAGAACGACCCTGCAACTCTAATAGTAAAGATACAGACACCATGAATTATATATATTGGTAATATGTTAACAGAATATCATAAATATTTTTACTAATATGCAATTTGCCCATAGAGCAACAAATTATTAAATCACTAAGATCTTTTAATAAATATATTATTTTCAACGTGCGGGCAATAGGATAATAAAAAACACTTATTTCATTTTCTAATAAGCCTCTTCGCTGGTGCTTCAATTATTTTCCCATATCTCTCTTTCATTATCTTCACACTTCTCTTTTTTCTCAGCCCCCCCCTACACCACTGTCATATATCTAATTTGGAATACATTCCAAAGCTATCAGTGGAAGAAGAGTTCAATTTGTCGACTGCTCACTTGGTTGGCATCCATTGAAAAGTTTAACGAAAAATAATAGCCACTAAATACTTCAGAGGCAGAGATAGTTATATATAAATATATATTAGGTTTAAATTGAATACCGTTTGGGCTGGTGTGGGTGTCCCCGCAGAAAGGAACATCTTTGGAATGTCCGCAACTCTCTCACACAACCAAGAAATTTATTCAATAAAAACATTTTAATTTTTATTGTAGAACATATAATTTTGATATTGATAAATAAATTTCCACAATGTTATATGATGGCCATTTCACTCATTAGATATGGAAAACTATTTAAATTTAATTCTTCAGATATTCATATGTGAGAATCAAAAGGCGCCATTGAACTGTTATATAATAGTCATGCGAATATAAATATTTAATTGGCTAAATAAATATAATTCTTAAAAAAAAAAAAAAAATTAAAAAAAAATCCAAACGTTTCGAGAGAATTTCTCTTTATCTTTGGAAATTTGATCAATTCTAAAAATAAAGTAAAAATTTGTTAATTTGAAAAGAAATGATAAGCAAATTAAAATAAAATTGACAATGCTACATCTGTACATCTGTACATCTGTCTGTGAGATGAAATCACATAAAAAAATATTTTTCTCTAAAATTTTTTGATAAATATTATTTTATTATATATGACCTTTTGTTAATTGAATTTTTGTTGTTTCAAATTTTGATGACTTTTAAAATTATATTTTTTCCAAATCTTGGCCTTTATCTAAAATTTTGAAATTGGTAAAGTCAAAATTGTATCCCAGGTTAGTTGAATGGTAGCTAGCAAGCTACATTCCAAATTTTCTGTTCTAATCGAATATTTATGTTCTTAAATTCTAGATTTTAAATTTTCCCGTCACAAATGATTGCTTAGAATATGACGGGACATATATAGGACAGACAATAATCCTATACTACTAAAGTGCATTTGTGCCTGCCTCTGTACCTATGTATCTATGTCCGTGCCCCTAAGGGGTGGGAAATGGAGTCCAGGGGGTATCCAGGGGTGGCAGGTACTAAAGGATATTTCTTTCTGTTTCTGTACCTATATCCAGGGGGCTACTAAAGGCCATTTGTGCCTGTATATATACCTATGTTTGTCCCCCCCAGGGGTCGGGGTTTTAAGGTGGGGTTCAGGGCGTGGGGGTCCAGGGGTACTAAAGGGAATTTCTCTCTGTGTCTGTACCTATATCACATACTACTAAAAGGCATTTGTCTCTGTATGTACTTATGTTTCTATATCCCCACCCCATGGGTTAAGAGGTGGGGGGGGGGCAAGGGAGGGGGGTCCCGGGGATACGTGGGGGTTCAGAACGTGCGGGGTCCAGGGCTAGGGAGTCCAAGGGAGAGGTTCAAAAATATAATTTTTAGAAGAGATATAAAAATAAATATTATATTGCATCTCTGTATATAATATACTATTTGAATAAATTGAAATTTCTTTAAAATTAAAAATTTATTTTCTTAAAAAAAATCCGATAATGAGAGGTAAGGGGGACCCTTTGTATCACTTGACCAAAAAAGTCACACATAAAAACTTGTCCTTATTTTCCTATTATAAACTTTCAAATAAATATCAGATTTAGATATTTATCATTTAAAATTATTCATTCACCGAAACTTCACACATTGTACCGAGTGTTGATAAAGTTTCACTTTCTCCTTTAAGTAATAGATTTTTGAATATAATTTTGATTTCTTAATAACTAGAAACAATATCTACCTAATTTAGATAATACCATGAACTCCTAGCCTCTAGTTTTGAAATCGGTAAATCTGGTTGTGTTCCTATGTTAGTTGGGAGGCTGCCTCGTGGTCAGCATGAGTCGTGTGGGTATCTCGAGGTGCGGCGTCACTTTGTTTTCATTTTAATTAACCTGTGTGCGTGATCAGGCATCGAGGCGATCAATAGCTCTTCACTTGACAGACCCTTCTTATCTTGCTCTCCACAAGTTGATCGCTCTCCTTTTTGGGAACCTGCCTGATGCTCTCCAGTCCCCCAAGAGACCAAACAACAACAACAAACCACGGCTTCACAACTTGCTTTTGAATACACCATCAGCAGCATCAGAATTTATTTGCCTACTCATCATCACTACGGATATTAATTGCTAAATCTTTCAACTATTATTGGTAACTGTAAATGGCATATACGCCAACTGGTGGTGAATACTTGAACTAGAACAATTGGGTCTTCTGACAGCTGATTGATCAGTGTTTAAATGACATATAAACATTAACCAAACTTATTTATTAAATAATATTCTTTGTGAAGGGGTTAAAATGAGAGACCTGCAGCTTTTATTTATTTCTTTTTTATTTATGAACTCCCGATAATGTTTCGGCTATTGGTTGTAGCCATCTTCAGAGCGGGAATGTGTCAATATTTATATGAAAATTTTTTTGGATACACCAGTCTTCAGATAAAACTATATACACGAAATATACATATGATATATACAAAACTATATAGAGGGTGTTCGCTAAAAGGCCATATGATGTAATACTTTTAAGACTATTATTGTCTTTTTTCGTTTAAAATGAAATGCAAAAATCTTAAACGAAAAAGACAATAATATTCTTAAAAGTATTACATCTTTTGGTATTTTGGCGAACACCCTGTATATAGTTTTGTATATCATATGTATATTTCTTGTATATAGTTTTATCTGATGACTGGTGTATCTAAAAAATGTTTTTTATATAAATATTCACAAATTCCCGCTCTGAAGATGGCTACAACCAATAGCCGAAACGTCAGCGGGGTTCATAAATAAAAAAGAAAGAAATAAAAGCTGCATGTCTCTTATTTTAACCCCATCATAAATTAATACTACTACAGCTTTAAAGAATTCCTAAAATAAATATTCTTTGTGACAGTGACCCAATTGCGCTAGTTTCAATTTCTACCACATGGCGGCAACACCATTTCCCAATCATTAATGTAGATCTTAATCTTAATGCATATATCTATCCATATTTATTATAATCGGCTTGCGGGCGTGATTTTTTATTTTTATTTTAAAAACTCACTAATAGTTAATGACAAATAAAATTTATTAAAATTAGAAAATTTAAATTATTATTTTAAAACCTGCTCATAGTTCATGACAAATGAAATTTATTACAATTTAAAATATTATTTTAAAACCCATTGCCGGATTCCAATGGAGGGGGGGGGCGTCCCCTGGCCAGTAAGATGCCCGCCAAAGGCGGGCTTCGCAGCTGTTATTATATAACCGGTTCTTAATTTTGGGAAAAAATAGTTTTGATAGGTTTTTTATTTAAAGTAATTATTAGCAGGTGGTAGAATCAAAAACAAAACATGTGGTTGATTAAATAAATATTAAAAGAAAAAATTACCGATCGAAATCCCTAGTCCGGCTGGTAGGTACTATTAATTTCAAAAAACAATTTTTTATTTTTTATTTTTTTACAATTTCTAAATTAAAATTCTGTAGAAAAGAGAGAAATTCTCCAGAAACTTTATAAATAAATAAATAAATAAATCTTTATTTCTCGACCTGCTTAGAGGCACAAGTCCTCGGTGGCTAGGTCCTCCAAACATCAATACAATCTAGCTACAATACATTAATAAACATCAATACAAATTAATTACAACAATTTAACAAATAATAAACAATGAAAAAAAAAAAAGAAGAAAAAAAATAGAAATGTATGCTCATTAACAAATAACATGACCATAGATTTCCATCAAAAGACAAAAAGTAATTTAAAAATTCCGCGCAAAAACCCGATACCAGGAGCAAGCGACGCATTAGCCATCCCGGCATTTGCCATAAGCTGTTAAGGAAACCTGGTCAAAACCTTAACAAGGATGGTATGACCTCTCTCTACACTCACCTAATCTCTGCTTGTGAGAACTAAATAAAATTTTGCACAACTCTAGGACATTAGGACTTGACAAAATTTATAATTGATTTAATCATAGGGGGCAGAGGACTATAATCCCAAGTAGTAACAGACAGACTGTTCCACAAATCAATGCCAGATCCTACAAATGAATGTAAACCGATATTTTTCAAGAATCTTGGCTTCGAATCTTTTTCTATGATCAGCTCTACCTAAATAACGGTTCCTGAAATCTATTCGTTATTTCCTCCCAACTCTAAAACCCTTATAGGCTTTGAAAATCACTTTGGTATTTTAATAAACGTTTGAAGAATGTTTTAAAGAAAATGCTTTGAATGAGCATATACATTGAATGGAGAATTTAATTTGTAATCGAACTGTGAAAACCGCATTTCGATATCTCTATTAGTTTCTGAATTATTCCAATTTATAAAATATTTCCATTCAACATTATCAGCCATTTTTCATTCATTTATTTATTTGTTTACAATTTGTTATGTTTATTTACTATTTTTGAATGAATGGACTAATTTATGCCTAAATGTAGTAGTTTTATTGTTTTATTGCACCAATAAAAATTCCTTTGTCCTTTTAAATAGAAAAAAAAATAGAAAATATGAATTAATTAACCTAGTGACCGACAGAGTTCGTCCTTTGGCGAGGAGGGAAGGAGGGGTTTGTTGCCAAACATTTCTAGGAATTATCCGAAGGCAAAATAAAAAGAAATTTAAAAGGATTGTTTTTTAAAACTTATTTAAGCAATGTAGATTTGATATAGACAGCCAGACCAAGGATAATGAAAATAAACAAGATTGTACAAGCCACACGACTTTCACTTATATCTTTCTTTAAAATCATTAATATATTAGAAGACATTTTCATTGCTGCATATACGCGCTTTTTTGTCGAAATTTTAAACTATACACAATTAAAACATTTTTTTAAGATTTGAAAGAAATTTTAAGAAAAAAATTATTTTTCGTAAATTTTTCGTTTTTTTTTTTTATTCAAAGTAATTCCATCTCTAAGAAAATCTGTATCATTGTCTATTTCAAAATATGTATTTATTTATAACTAGCTGCAAGGCCGTCTTTGGCGGCCCTCTTGCTAGCCAGGAGACACGCCCTCTGGACCCCCAACCCACGAACCCCACCCTCACACTCCACTACCCCCCACCCCACCCTGCACCATGTACCTGTGCCCACCCCCAAACCACCAGCACCACGGCACCATTCACCCGTGCCCAACCCCCGCCCCCACCCCACCACCCCAACACTCCATCCAGCACCCACCCACCTCGGACCCCCTACTATCCCACTACGTCACTGGACCCTCACCTGAACCCCCCACTCCACCAACCCTGCACCCTCCGTGCCCTCCACCTCCCGCTTAGCCCTTAGCTATATTTTGGTCTCTGTGCTATACGGGACAGATTATGTATACAAAATTTGGTTGAGTTGAGAGCTAGAATTTTCATTTTTGACCCCATTTTGGGTGGTTAGTTTTTGCATTTCTAGCTCTCTTAGAGGCCCACATATTATGTATACAAAATTTGGTTGAGTTTGCTCCAAGGGCAAGAATTTACATACCCTTTACCTCCTTTTTGGGTGGTTTTTTGTTGGGAATTTTTTTAAACAAAAATCAGAAATCACATCCCCTACAACTTTACTCATTATAAAATTTGCCGTAGAGTTAATAGTTTAGCTAAAAACACGTAAGTTAGAAGACATCTGATACAAATATGAAATTTCATAATAATCCCTTCAGCCGTTTTGACGTTAATCGTGAGCAACCTTTCGCGGAAACCACTGAAACAGACACACATACAGACAGATAGGAATTTTGTCGAGGGTGTTTTCGTTCATAACTTTGCTTGAAACGTGTGCAACCAAAAGTTGGCGTGATTTGGAGCAATGTACAGACAAAACCTTAATTTTATATATATAGGCTTTAGATTTCCTTTTGAAGGGAACTATTTTTTCCAAATTTCCATTGACAAATAAATCATACTTATCTTCTGGAACGTTTGAATTTCTAACAAACGTTTTGAGATAGTTTTATAAAAGAATTGTATTAATTAAATATCAATTCAACTTTTTATACACTTACACACTTCTGGGAATCATTATTATGTAATGTGTTCTCGTTAATTAAATAAATATATAAAATTAAGGTTTTTCTGTACATTGGTCCAAATCACGCCAAATTTTGATTGCACACGTTTCAAGCATAGTTATGAACGAAAACACCCTCAACAAAATTCCTGTCTGTATGTTTTAGTGGTTTCCGCGAAAAGTTGCTCACGATTCACGTAAAAACGGCTGAAGGGATTATTATGAAATTTCATATTTGGAACAGATGTCTTCTAACTTACGTTTTATAGCTATATAACGTTTTGATGTTTTGACCCCAAAAGGGTGTTTGGGGGTGGCGCACGAACGAAAATTATCAAATAACTCCTAAACTATTAACTCTACGGCAAATTTTATTATGAACACAGTTGTAGGGGATGTAATTTCTGACAAATTGTGTTTAAAAAAATTCCCCTTAAAAACCACCAAAAAATGATGGTGTGATGGGGTGGTGGTATGGGGGGCGGGGGTTGAGCACGAACGCATGGTGCGGGGGTGGGGGTGCTGGGTGGGTTTCGGGGGGAGTGAGGTTGGGGTTCGTGGGTTGGTCCAGAGGGCGTGTCCCCTGGCTAGCAAGAGGGCCGGCGAAGGCGGGCCTTGCAGCTAGTTAAATAAATAAAATCAAGCTAGTGCGATTTTATTTACCTCAAGGCGCTGAATATGTAGCTACGTCACTGGATTGTAGTAAAAGTTTTGGTTAATCAACCATGTATTTTGAATTCAGAAAATAAACACATTTGTTAATTGAATCTCCAACCAGAGAATAAAATGAACAGAAACATTACAAATATTAGACCTTAAAAAAAGGATTTACTTTTGTCAAGAAAAATCAACCAATATCTAATATTTTGGCCAATTGAATAAAAAGATTATCAAATTGGGATGACCCTAATAAAAAACAGAAATAAAACTTGTCTGGTACATTATCTTGATTATGATTATTATTATAGTATATTTGCTAAAAGTTACTTAATTTTTATTGGAAGTGATTAAAAAAGTTTTTAAGAGTCAAAAAGTTTCGACTGGTGCTAACAAGAGAATCCACCCATTTCCTTTTGGGAATCATAAAAGGCGTTTAATTTTTTTCCGTTTTATTTGTAAAGATTCAATTTAATAGCTAAATTATGTTACCAAGAACAAGTGAGTATAATTATTCCATTTGGGTGCTAGAATTCGTCTGAAATAGTGCAAAAATTTAGACTCAGCATATATCTAAAATTTTCAAAAATTATCAGAAGAGATTATGATTATTTTGAATCACGGGCCGCATTTGAAGAAAAACAAATGCCTCAGGTCGCATATAAAATATACAATTCTATTGATATTTTTTAATCAAAAAATATGGTTAAAATGTATAATAATGATATCCACCATTTGGAAAAAATAGTTCCCTTCAAAAGGAAATCTAAAGCAATTATAAATAAATACATATTTTGAATATAGACAATGATACAGATTTTCTTAGAGATGGAATTACCTTGAATAAAAAAAAAACAACGAAAAATTTACGAAAAATAATTTTTTTCTTAAAATTTCTTTCAAATCTTAAAAAAAATGTTTTAATTGTATATAATTTTTTTTGAATATGTTTGCAGTAAAAACCCGTTTTTAGTAAGAACGGGTTCTTACTAGTTAAAACGCGTTTCACGGAATACCTTTGTGGCAACTAGAATTTACTGATGCTGGTAGAGTTTGGTCCAAAGATCTAGAATCATCATTTTTGACTTCCCACCTCATTTTGGGTGTTTATTTTCAAAAATTTTTAAACGAAAATGTCAATTTACAACTTTTCTTTTAATGAAGATGTAATTTTTGAAATTTTCGTTTAAAATTTTTTGAAAATAAACTCCCAAAATAAGGCCAAAGTGAAAATGAAGATTCTAGACGCTTGGACCAAACTCAACCAACATCAGTAAATTCTAGATGCCACAAAGGTATCAGTGAAAAGCGTTTTAACTAGTAAGAACCCGTTCTAACTAAAAATGGGTTTTTACGGCAACATACTCTATATAAATTTGAGGCTATGAGCGCATTAGAGGACTAACCCACAAATTTTTAATTTTGATTTATCTGGGGAAATTAATTAGTAATTTTTTTGCAACGAAATTTTCTCTGGAGAGAGACGGACTGGTAAAAATTTTAATTGAATGTAATGGAAGGAAGCCCAGGGGTAGGGTCATTCATTGACCCTTCGAAACCCGAAGAAGGAGGGAAAAATCCTCCGAAACGTCGGTTTTAAAGGAAAGGAGGAAGGATTCCAATAAACTACACCTTATTTGATATGTGTTAATTTTTTCTTTCCTCACTACCTCTGGGCTGCCTTCCATTACATTCAATTAATTAATCAATATTGTTACCGACCAACTGCAAAGTGAACCAAACCAGCTTTTGATTGCAAATGCTGGTTTGGTCCACTTGCTATTGGTAGGTAACATATATTACTAATTAATTTCCTCAGATAAATCAAAATTATAAATTTGTGGGTTAGTCACTCTATTGCGCTCACATGCCTCTTATATTATAGAAAATCTGGCAAATTAAAATTTTTTTATTTTACCATACAGGGTATGGTCAAGTATTGTAATCGTGAATGAAAAAAGTGTTTTTTTTCGGTATATCTCAAAAACGGCTGGAACTATTTTGATTAAAAAAAATTGAGCAAAACCATGGCATTTCTCTCTACAAAAAAGCTCTAATAAGTGAACATCGAAAAAATTATATTTTTCGAGATAATAATTGTTTTGTCAAAATGTCTGTTAGTTTGTCTGTCTGGTTGTCTGTTAGTCTGTGCGTTACCAAATTTTGTGGACGAGCTAGCTCAAAAACTAGTGTGAATATCGAAACCAAATTTCACACCAAGTTTTGGTGCATTAAGTTTAAGAGCTGATTAGATTTTGGTGCATATCGACCCAAAATTAAGGGGGGTGGGGGGGGGGGAATTAAAAATCTAGGCCATTTGAGCAAACTCAACCAAATTTTGTATACATAATCAGTGGGACTGCAGAAGTCTAAAAATACAAAAAACTAACGCCCCAAAATGAAGGGGGGGGGGGGTCAAAAAATGAAAATCTAGGCCCTTGTACCAAACTCAACCAAATTTTGTATACATACTCAGCAGGACCCCAGAAGTCTAAAAATCAAAAACTAACCCACTACCCTACATGATTATAAATAATTTTATTAAATATTAAATATAAGGGAGGGGCCCCCCAGGGTGTATGGTAAAGTCAAGTGGATGACCATATCAGAACATCACCAACTTAATTCATACAAATGTTTTTACAAATTTTTATTTCGACTTTTCTAATGATTGGTACGCCTGGAGCAAAGTGCTACAACTGCTCTACGGTAGCTACGCCTATGCTACATTCTGCATCTTCCACTAGATCCCGAAAGAATTGCTTTTGCTTTCTAAGATAAAATAAGAACATTCTTAAATACCACTTTTTTCTTGTTGTTGTTTTCAAATGAATATATCACTTTAATTACCTATCCAAAGGGAAGATGCAATAGTAATGAGAATGTGTCTGTGTGTGTGTGTTCTGTCTCTCGAGTGAGGAATGAGATTGCCACTCCACCTTCTTCCAACCAACTTTCCCTTCTTCTTTATTAGGAAAAACAGATAATATTCTGTCCGGGTTTCTTCTAAATCTAAAGGGTTACTTTGTTTTAGAGTTTTCCTCTTACATTCCTAAAATCAGTTCTGGTTTGTTCTAATTTCTTGATATAAAACTCATCTATTTACAAAATCCATATACCTAAAGAATTTATTTTTGGAAATTGTGCTAAAGATAATTTCTTAATGAGCCCGAAAGTACTTTATTGGATTATTTGTCTCTTCAAATGCCTCTTAGTAAAAAACCCTGCTACAGAACTCAGATTCGAGTTCCAAAGCTAACAGCTTATAACACTACTCTACTTATTGATTTTTTGAAACAGGTTAAAATACCTTACTAAAGTTGCATTTTTTTTTGATCCAGACTTGATTATATTTTTGGAGATGATAGATATTTATTTATGTTACGAGCTTTTCGTGCGTGCCTTCGGCACGCCCCCGAAGCTCGGTCCTCCGGGCTGGTGCCCTGGCGGGCAGCGTCTCGGTCCAAAAATTGTATTCCTCTTAAAAAACCACACTCCAAATGTATAACGGTAAACTACCGAAAATACATCGTTTCTTAAAAGTTTCGCCTCTTTAACTTTTGAGTGGCGAGGGGGGGGGGGAGGAATAATGATCAATATATTTAATGTTTCTTAATTTAAAATGAATTGAGTCTTTCATTTCAAAATTCGAGTCCAAATTAGAATTATATTTCAAATTTGCCTGGTTAATGAAAATCGATTGGAGCCATCAGTTTAAAATCCGCGCTGACAATTATATTTCAAATTTGCCTCGTTAATTAATATATATTTAATGTTTCTTAATTTAAAATCTATTGGTGTTTTTTCATTTTTCATTCGAGTTCAAATGAATACAATATTATCTCGACACAAAGTCCAAATCAAAACATATTTAGTTTTAGTAACATAAATCAAGATGTTATTTTTCAAATATCGACGCCTTAGAGAGTGACTTCTGAACCTGCTAACTCACAATAAGGAAATTTTAGGAGAGAAAAAACAAGCAAAATTTAAGTATTGTTAGTTATTGAAAAAAACTATTTTTCATAGTTTTTTCTACAACTTACGATCGTAATTTTAAGTAGCAGTTTTACTTGGACCATGCTGCATTTCTTTTCATTTCGAAACAGTATTATATATCTCATATATGACAAAAAATGGAGTTAGCAGCTTTTACACTCTAAGCCGACGATATATTATTAAATTTATTTTTATTTATTTATTTTGAGGATTTTGAACTTATATATACTCTGGAGTGTGATTTTTTTAATGGGAATAAAATTTTTTGGCCCGAAGAGCGACCGCCAGAGACATGCCGGCCGAAGAGCATCCACGAAAACCTCGTATATACGTATTTATATTCCTTAAATATGTATATCGTCACTTAAAGCGAGCAAATTTTACAGGAGAGAAAAAACAAAAACAAATTTAATATTGTTGTTATGGAAAAAAATATTTTTCACATTTTTTTTCTACAACATGATCGTAATTTTAAGTAGCAGTTTTACTTGGACCGCATGCTGCATTTCTTTTTTCTTTCGAACGGTATTAATATCTCATATATGACAAAAAATGGAATTACCAGGGTTACACTCTAACCCGACGATATGTTTATTTGAACCAAGCAGAGGATAACCTCATTGATTTCTCTTTATGAAAAAATATTTTGGTTGGAAAAATCTTCTCAATTATTGAAAAATTTATTATTATTAAAACATGTTTCAGACATAGTCGAACCTTGTTCAGTTACCACAACACTTTTTCTTTTATATATCACATCTTATACAGACATATCAGAACAAAAGTACAAAAATGAAAAAGAAATAGAAAAACCAATTAACAAAACTTATGTGTAACATCTTTGACGTTTTTGTTTATAAATTTACCTAGGGGTAAACCGCGATTGTACATCAGGTGTACACGTCTTTGGAATTATGTGTAATTATTTTGTAATTCATTAGATAATGTCCCTTCATCTATTGTCTTCTACTTGGAAATGAAAGTGAAAGTGGAGGTAGGTGTACACGATATTAGGTCACGGTTCACCCCTCGAAATTTACATACATATATCTTTTTGGTTTTTCTCTTTCTTTTCATTTTGTACTTTTGTTTTGTTCTGATATGTCTGTGCAAGTTGTGAAATATAAAATAATTATGTAAAGGAAAAAGAGTTGTGTTAACTGAAGATGGGTTCGACTAAACCGAACATGTTTTAATAATAATAAATGTTTCAATAATTGAGATTTTTTTCTTTTTAAATGATATGAGAATTCCACTCACTTGGCTGTTTTTTCTTCTAAATTTAAAACCATCGTGTGATATTTGAACAGGTACAAATTATATTGAACCTTCTGTTATACTACGATCATATAATTTTTTTAATTTTAGGTGAAACCTCTAATTTACTATGTTTACTACCAAAATAGAATATTCTATATTAATTATTTAGTCAAAGAAATAATTCATTTTAATAATAATTTCCTTTTCTTTTTGTATTTACAGATTTTTCAACGCCGTAGACGAATATTTGAAAAAATCGCCAAATGGTAAGTAAACAATTGTTGATAATTATTTATTCTATTTCTCTATCTTCTTCCACATCTCTTTTTCTAATTTATAAATATTTTTCTTTTTCCCGGTTGATTCCTTTTTTTAAATAGTCAATCCATATCTCAATCGAGTCCACACACATATTTAACAATTTGCCATAATTCGGTAAGGTTTCCGCCAGAAGGAGACTTGGTTTGCTTGGATAATTATTTTTAGTACATTCAAATAGAACCGCATAGTATGTTTCACCTTCTTTTAATAAACCTAAAACGGATACCAATCGTTTACCATAAGATAAAGGTTCTTTTACCTTTAGAACTTCTGGTTAAAATTTTTTCTCTAAAAGTAATAATTTAAATTGGAAAATTTTTAAAAGTCAGTACGTTGGTTGCAGTTTCGGTGAAAAATGCAAAACACCTGTTTTAATTGTTTATAATTTTTTTTTTTACTCTAGAAATGGATTAGAATCTCAAAAAATTATTCAAAAAATGATATTTTTCAAAATAATTTTCCATTTTCTAACCAGAAGATCTGAATCTAGGAAGCTCAAAATCTATTCAGTCTGCATTAGAAATACAAACATTTTAGCACAAAGAACATTCATTCTTACATCCTGGGTATCAGACAGACAGAAAAAATTCATGGCTGAACATGATTGTGCCTGGATTCAGATAAATTAAGAACGAAGAGTCGTAGAATGTTTGTTCTTGTGCTAAAAGATTTGTATTATAATGTTGAACTGATTATATGTTGTGTTTTCAATCTCCAGATCTTCTGGCTAAAAAATATTATTTTTAAATGATTTTATTGTCCATGTAAAATCGATTTTTCTTTATTTAGAAGTTATTTAAATCCTATCTTCGTTAATAATAGCTCAAAAATTTTGTTTTTTAACGTTGAATTTTGTTAATTTTTTGAGAAAAATCGAAGGATCCTATCGAAAAAAAATCCAATTTTTTTAAATAAAAAGACAAAAAAGCATTACATTTTTTTTACCAATTCTTGAAATATTTTCAAGAAGTACATTAAAAACGAAAAAATGACCCCCTATTAAATTAGAATATCTTTATTCTTGTCAAAGTTATGAATAATTTAATAATACTTTTATATATTTTCTTCAAAAATTGAAATTTTGTTATGGGTTAAAATAGAAAGCTAAAAATTTACCTGGATACTTCTTTCTACATATATGTATAATAACATATCAGAAAATCAAAATGTCGTTGAATTGACATGGAATGACCCATATATACAAATAGCGTACCGAGTTTTGAAAAAGTCTTTCCTCCAATTTTTACTAAGGTAAAGTATTGTAATCGGTCTCGCGTCAAGCGCGACTTCAAAGGGTCCTCAGGTAAAGACTACGGAACCCATGGTCTCAATTAAAGGGACAAATTGTAGGATTCAATTAAGTTGCATTTTAGCACGTGACGGTTTTGCCAAAAATTACATGGGGTCTCGTCCAGAGTCCAAAAAGTGCGATTTTTTCATTTAGTCTGTGCGGATGTATGGATGTTATCGATTTTTCGTCCACAATTTTTTCCACACCGTTGCACCGATTGACATTAAGTTGAAAACCTCCCATTATTTTAACAAAATGAAGCGCTGATTAGTTATGGTACATATCGACCCACAAACATTAGTACTTTATTTCACTACTTTTTTAGTTTTTTCTAAATACTTTGTAAATGACTTAACCATTTTTGATGAAATTTAATGTTCTAATTAAGTACCTTGGGGGGAGGGGGGTCAGATAGGCTAGGCGGTAGCGTAACAGCGAGCTAACCAGGGGACCCGGGTTCGAATCCGACTCGAGGCATCCAGCTAAAATCTGACCCCCGGGGGTAGAGACAAATTTTAAAAAAATATAACGAGTATCGTAATTAGGCTTATGGCTAGAAAGGCCGAAAAGCCAAAAAAAAAAGTACCTTGGGAACCCCAAAAAAAGATTATAGTATAAAGTATTTAGTAAAATTATATTTTAAAGTACTTTATTCTAGATTCAGACAGTACTTTTTTAATTCTTTACAATTCATTCATTTGATCGGTTTAATATAGCTCATTTAACCTTGCTTAAGCAAAAATGGATAGGCTTCTCTCTGTGAAATGCTAATATTTGGGAAGAAATTTTATAAGTAACCATAGCAACTGTGTTGCTTTCCTATCCGTTACCTTTGCTGAAGACCTAGAGGAATCGAGTTAAAATCAAAAATAGTCATCGATTCTCATCTAATACTTGAGGAATAACAATTCTATATTGGATTTTTGACGTTTCGATTATTATGAGTAACCATTGCTGACGACATGGAGGAATCGAGTTAAAATCAAAAATAGGCATCGATTCTCATCTAATTCTTGAGGAATAACAATTCTACATTAGATATTTGACTTTTCGATTACTATTGGTAACCATTGCTGAAGACATGGAGGAATCGGATTAAAATCAAAAATAACAATCGATTCTTATCTAATACTAGAGGAATAACCTTTTGCATTCCATTTTTGATGTTTTGACTATTAATGGCAACATCACTGAAAACGTGGAAGAATCGACTTAAAATCAAAAAGACTAAATTCTTTTTTGGTATATTTTACCATTTTTTTTACTATAGAAACAGAGGAAATTATTTACTGAGATTTTAAAACTTTTCCAAACTTATAGTTACGTTTCTTCTACCTTTCAGTAGCATGTAACCCAACGACAAATCCAATTTTTAAACCAAAACTAAGTTGAATTTTATAGTTTATTTTTAAACCTCGGATCCTCCCTGCTTATCTATGTTAACTCTTTCCAATAAACCCCCCTTTTTATTGTAAATTACTAGAGAAACAATTTTTACAATCTATTTCGAGAAGCAAATAATGTGTATATTATCAGATAAAGCCAGCCTGCATCGGTTCTGGTTGATACCCCCAACCTAAAATCAACATTAAAGTAGGAATTAGTCTTGCCTCAAAACTAACGTAAAAAACCAACATATTAGTGGTCGAAGAGAATTTTTGCATTTTTTTAACAAGAAGATCTGGAGCTAGAAAGCCCAAAATCTAATCAGTTCTCTGCAGTGGAAAAATAAACAAGGACGCACTTTCCACGAATTTTCGAAACGTATAGGTTAAGAAGCAGTGTTCTAAATAATGCGGGAAGGAAGGAAGAAAGGAAGGAGCAAGGGGAAAAGGATTATGCGAGTAAACTTGTAGTTAATTGATGTCGATTGTTGTGAGATGCCGATCCGATCGGGTTTATCGGGTTGGATCAGTTCGCATGGCCTACAGCAACGATAGCAACAACCAACAACACTCCCAATCCATTGTGTTGTTTAATCGTGGCTGACATTATCAACAAATCTCACCTCTCGATCGATCCATCCATCCATTGATCTTTTCTTTCTCCCTCGGCGTTCCTCTCGAGATAAACATCGATCCGATCCGACAAATACTTATGTGAACGGAACGGAACGGAACATATTTGAGCTTGGAATTGGGAAAGGTGTTAAAAATCCCAACACATTATCATCACAAAAGATAAATAAATCAACCATTTAATGGTGTCCTTAATTTTATGCTTGATGCCCTTTCATCATGCCTGCGTTCAACTTAACAACGATAATACATCCTGACTCTAAAACACTCTCCAGGCATTCAGCCATTCAGTCATTAGGACATTTTTCCAAAATGGGAATCTAACATCAAGAGAAGGAAAATTTATAATTTGGAGGAAAAAGTGAAACTTTTTCAAGATTCAGCACGCTGTTTGGAGTTTCGCTGTATAATGCAAAACACAACTGTTCGATTATTTATTATTTCCCTAGTAGCACAATGTTTCAAACTATATAGTAACTATATAGGGGCTATATAGATTCTCGAAATCTAGTAGCACAATGTTTCAAACTATATAGTAACTATATAGTATAGTATAGTAGTATAGTAGTATAGTAGCACAATGTTTCAAACTATATAGTTACTATATAGTTTGAAACATTGTGCTACTAGGTTTTTTTTACTATTGGTAAATGGTAAGTAAGGTGTTGCCGCCATGTGCTAGAAATTGAAACTAACATAATCGGGTCGCTGTCACAAATGTCATATGCATAATCAAAGAATATTAAACTTTTATTCGATTATTTAAACCTTATTAGATATTAAATGTTTTTATTTTCGTTTTTGTTTATATGTCATTAAAATAAATAGATAAATAAATTGGCTGACAGAAGACCCCAATGAGCTAGTTCAAGCTTTCACCACCAGTTGGCGTATCTGCAATTTCCAGTTACCGATAGAAATTAGAATCTCAAAAAATTATATTTTTTAAAATAATTTTGTATTTTTTAATCGGAATATCTGGAGCTAGAAAGCTCAAATTCTAATCAGTCCTCAGCATTGGAAATTCAAAAATTTTACACAAGAACGAACTTTCATTCTTATCGTGGGTATCAGAATCCAGATAGAAAAAAATAATGGCTGAAAATTATTTTTCTTCACGTTCCAGACATTTTGAAGAAAAAAAAGAACTTAAAATTTTTTGAGTGAATTCAATACTAGAATCTCCCGATAGGCAGACTAAGCCGGGCTACCGGGGCCCCTTTTAGTCGCCTTCTACGACAAGCAGGGGATGCTATGGACATATTCTATCGCCAGTCCACAGGGTGATTTGAATTCACAATATATAAGATTCAAATTGTAAATTGGAAGGAAAAATTAAAATATTTTATCGATATGGTATGCTTTAAACAAATTTGCAGATGATGTGGGAATGGGCTTCACCTGTAACTGAAAGCTAAAAGAGGTAGAGCCGGCCTAGTAATTTATCTAAATAAAATAAACTATTCAAAATTTGAAAAAAAAAGAAAATGAAAATCTTAGAGTTAATTCAAGACTTGGGTCACCCGGTAGGAGGTCATCGTTCATTGATAGATAGTAATAAACGATTTTAATTTGTTAAATGTTAATGATGTTATTTGCGGGACTTTACTCAAAGACTAATTAGTTGAATGAAAACTTTGAAATATTTAAAAGATAAAATTAATTAAATTCGCTTTCTTCATTTAAAAATAAAAAGATTTATAATATACTCTTAGCGGGTTTTAAAATAAATAAATTGAATCTGAAAAACACTGATTGTTTGTGACTTAAAATATCAATAAAATCATTCAAAAAAATTATATTTTCAGCAATTTTGAACTCTAAGTTCTGCAAGTAAAGGGTCCAAAATCTTAAATGTGAAAATCAATTCATTATTACCTAGTTCAAAAGGATTGTCATATTCTTTATGAAAAAATAATCCGCAAAGATTGCCATTCTCTTTTGATTAAATCCACTTGAGTTGGGACTCCATTTTCTTCAATAAGGATTTTCGGTGTTACTTTTTCCGGTTTATTTTCCGCTTCGTATTGACCTTCTATCAAATACATAATCTTAATCTTCTTCTTCTCTATCTATATGTTTATATTATATTAATAAAATGGAATGTTTCGTACAGTGGTAGGTAGGGCGTATTTTACTTAGCTAGATATAGATGGCAGTGTTACCGCTTAAAGATAAACTATTAATACGCTCGAAAAAATCTGAAGATTATTGTACAAAGGGGGGCCCCCTATGGTCTCAATCTTAGATTTTCAGAGAAAAATAAAATATCAATTCCCATTATATTTTTATCAATTTTAATACAATATTATAAGCTATTTGTTATGATATAAAGCGAAAAAATTTAACTTTGACACGCTCGAAAAAATTTGAATAGTTTACAAAGGCCCCCCCCCCCCTCCTGTGGTCTCAATCTTAGATTTTCAGAGAAAAATAAAATATCAGTTTCCAATATATTTTTATCAATTCTAATACAATAGTATTTAGAGAAACCAAATACGCTATTTGTTTTGATATAAAGCGAAAAAATTTAAGTTTGACACCCTCGAAAAAATCTGAAGATTATATACAAAGGGGTCCCCCTATAGTCTCAATCTTAGATTTTCAGAGAAAAATAAAATATCAATTCCCATTATATTTTTATCAATTCTAATACACTAGTATTTAGACTCTAAATATGCTATTTGTTTTGATATAAAGCGAAAAAATAGTATACAAAAGACCCCTGCGGTCTCAATCTTAGATTTACATAGAAAAATAAAATATTAATTTCGAATATATTTTTATCAATTCTAATACAATAGTATTTAGAGAGACCAAATACGCTATTTGTTTTGATATAAAGCGAAAAAATTTAAATTTGACACTCGATAAAAACTGAATAGTATATACAAAGGGATCCCTCCCTGTGGTCTCAATCTTAGATTTTCATAGAAAAATAAAATGTCGATTCCCAATATATTTTTATCAATTCTAATACAATAGTATATAGAGAGACCAAATATGCTATTTGCTTTGATATAAAGCGAAAAAATTTAAGTTTGACACTCTCGAAAAAATCTGATGAGTATACAATTCTCTATAAATTTTTATCGATTCTAATACAAGAGAATTTAGAGAGACCAAATACGGTATTGGCTTGAAAATTGGGAAATTAAAAAATAATAATTATAATCATGTTAAAATCAATTCAAAATTTTCTTTGTTAATTTGAAGACTAGAAATGCAAAAACTAACCACCCAAAGTGGGTCAAAAATGAAAATTTAGACTTTTGGACTAAATCTTGGGGCCCCCAGAAGACTAGAAATGCAAAAACTAAGAGACGGTCCCGAAGTTAGTAGGGTCCTTAGGTTGTGTTTTACCTTGTTCGCCGCCATTCTCATCCGATAGGCGGATGGATCGCGAGGGCATATACCAGGATTCCCTTGGGGCTCCATGGAACGCTTTCGTCCCTAAAATCTCCGGACATTCTTTCATGATCTGACGCCGGATATGCTCCGTGAGAAGACGATTCGGACAATCCGGATTCACTATTAACTGAACACTTTCTGTCACCCGAATATAAATATAACTCATTTTGTTTTATTTTTTCCCCAATGTTTATTTTCTTTTAGTTTTCTTCTTCTATATTATATTTACGAAATAGAGCCACTGAATAGTGGATCAGCTATTTAGAAAATACTTATTATTGAAAATGTTTTATGTTTGTATTATATTAAATTAAAAGTAATACAGGGAGTCAGGTTGGCCGAGTGGTTATAGAACAATGCTTCTTAAAGTAAAGGGTGTGTAGTTTCACAGTGAATGAAATAAAACTCAAAGAGGTTTATACAAACTCAATATATTTCGGATTATCAGTCCATCATCAGGAGTTTACAAGTTAATACTAATAATAATTGAACGAGTGGTCACCATTCTTGACATTCAAATCATGTGCACCAATATAACAAAATATAACATTCAAATCCTACATACCAACCTAACACAAGAAAAACACCAATGAAATTAAAATTTAAAAAATTAATTTCATTGGTGTTTTTCTTGTGTTAGGTTGGTATGTAAGATTTGAATGTTATATTTTGTTATATTGGTGCACATGATTTGAATATCAAGAATGGTGACCACTCGTTCAATTATTATTAGTATTAACTTGTAAACTCCTGATGATGGACTAATAATCCGAAATATATTGAGTTTGTATAAACCTCTTTTGAGTTTTATTTCATTCACTGTGAAACTACACACCCTTTACTCTATTAATTAATATCATGTTTCACCTAAAACCTACACCACTTTCCATAAGTAAAAAAAGCTTCTTAAAGTAGTGGGCCGTGGCCCCCTAGGGATTACTCGCAGGGGGCCGCGAAGAGTCGCAAATGTAACAAATGAATTATTATTGTTAAATAAGTTTAAATATTTGGAATATAATTATAAAATTTCGATAATGTATTTAGATAAAAAAATGGGTTCCCGAACAAACTTTGAAAGGTTCGGTTAAGATATATTCAGTTCTTCTTTGAAGATATACGTGACGAACCGATCCGAACTGAATATATCTTAACCAAACCGGCAACGACTTTTACATATTCGAATTTTTTGGGCATTTACTAATTATTCTTTAATTAATATTCATTTTCTAAAAGAATCCGTCGTCAGTAGCGGCGCCTCACGGAACCTGTGATACTACGGTTTCCGTGCTTTCTATGAAAAAAACAATTGAAAAATAAAATAAAATAAATAGAAAAAACTGTAATTTTAAACTCTATATCTTGAAAACTAAGCGAAATCTCAAAAAATGGTATTCTCCATTTTCGTCTTATTTTGATGAGTACTATAAGAATTCATCGTCAGATCGTGGCGCCAGAGTTACAGTAGAATTGCCATAAGATTTTTCACAATCATTTCGATAATTATCTATTAGTTTTAATATTTGTTTTTCATATAAATATTATATGAAGGTTTCACTTCGCAAATCGATTAACTCCACTTTCTGAATTTTATTAAATTTTAATTTCAAAGCACTTGATTGGCTCCTAACTGTATATATTCAAAACAAATTTCTTTAATAAAAGTATTAACACTACTAAATAACAAAAAAATTTTGGCCATTGAATAATAAATAATGTAATAATGTACATTATTTCATCGCATTTCTTCACTTTTTGCTTTATGGAGTTAATCCAATTGGCAAGTGAAGCATTCATATATGAATATGATCCATTTTTAAATATACTATACCTTACACCTATATTTCTTTTTGTTTTAGATGAAAGATTGATTGGTGTCCATTGCACACACGGATTGAATAGGACATCTTACTTTATCTGCAGGTATTTATAACTTTTGAAACCTTTTTAGTATATAATCTTAAAGTAAAAATTATAATTTATTATTATTATTTTTTTATAGGAGTATTCAGTATACTAAACTTGTTTATTGTATTTAAATTAAAACAATTATAAGGGGCCGTCCATAAATTAGGTAACACGAATTTCAAAATTTTTAGTTGTCATTTTTTTGTTATTTAATAAATGTGCTGGTGAGCAGATTTTTTCATTAAAATTGGATCGAGAAAATTGACTAAAAACAATCCTGATAGAATGATCGCTCTTTCTTTAGAACTAGGACTAAATACACGTTCAGACCTGCTTCAGCCATATACAAGCTCAGACCTGTTTCAGACTAGTAAAGATTAATTTCTTATTTTCTATTTTTCCAGAAATGGCCTTTTGACTCCAGGTAAGATAATATTAAATCGAAATTGATATTAGATTTAAATATTTATCATTTAAAATGATTAATTCAACTAAACTGAAAAGATCTTGGAAAAAGTTTTACTTTTTCCTTCCATTATAAATTATCGTATATTAAAAAAGTTATTTAAAAAAATCGACTGGGTGGGGGGGGGGGCGTTCATAAATTATGTCACACGAATTTCAAGATTTTTAGACCCCCCCCCCCTGTGTCACATTCTGTCAATTTTCATTGAGGCCCCCTATATTGTCACAATGACCTCACACTCTCATTTCTATACCCTATAATTTAATAATTGTAGACATTTTTTTTACTCAACTAAAGGTATTTATATATTTTAAGTTTAACTTTATTTTTATTCATATCATTTAACACATTATTCACTATTACTATTATTATTGCATTATAAATAAATATATTTTAATATTTAAAAAAATTTTAATGTGACTTTTGTTACATCACAATTTTTAAGATCCCCGGGTGCCCTCTATCACATTTTGTCACAAATCTGCGATGCCCCCCCCCCCCTTACTGACGGCCCCTAATATATAGTAAATATTAATTCATGATAAGAATAAGAAACAGACGAAATTTTGTTTTACAGAGAGTAATATATAAATAATAAACCATATTTTTTTGTTTTTTGTTTTATAATTAAAACATAGTTTTAGTTTTTGTATTCAAACCATTCTTTCTCCCAAATACATAATAAAATATAAATTAATTTTAATTTTATTTGCAGTTACATGATTCAAAAGATGGAAATCCCTGCTGAAGCTGCTATTAAAGGTAAATAGAAAAAAAAGTAAATATTTTTAATTTGTTTCGAGCCGACATTGTCTGCACCCACGATGAAACATTTAGGGTATTCATCCAAGAGTTGAATAAGTTTGGTGAAATAGTTGGACTTCCAGGTTGTCTTGTCCTCCCTACCCATCTTGTTGTGTGTAGGGACTTAAAAAAATTTAAGGACTTGACTAAAAATGGAGATGCAGTGATATATAATATACTTAGATATTACAGAGGGGTGAACCGCGATTGGAATTAGGTGTACACCATCTTTGGAATTACTTGGAATTATTTTGGAATTCATTAGATAATCTATTGTTATCTATTGTCTTTTACTTGGAAATGAAAGTGGAAGTGGAAGTAGGCGTACAAGACTTTAGGTCGCGGTTCACCCCTCGGATATTACTTATATTTCTGAAATCAACCTAGTAATCTCTTTTTAATTTTAATTGAAGAAATATATCTATATTTTAATTTTGTTCAGAAGTAATAGTGTAGGTTCAAGGTGAAATATATTTAATAAAATTAAAAATATAATACTACCTAGGTAGGTTTTACAAATAAAATAAATATTGCTAATGAGCCAGATTCACTATATATTTCGGTCAATAAGCACATCTTTTTTTTAATGATATTGATATGAGAAGGGGATACACCAAAAAGATGCATCCCCTAAAGGCCTGGGTTGGCCTCTCCACCGTGAAAAGATGAAGAACAGGGGATTTTATAGCCTGGGTAGGAGTTGAAGGTATCTTCAGGAGTTTACATTGATAATTATTATACCAATATTTCTTGTATTTGTGAAACCTTCCTTAGTAATCTAATATTTTTAGTTTAATTTTAAATATATATATATATATATATATTAATAATGTTCTTTGATTGTAGCCTTTGAGGAAGCGCGTGGGCATCAAATCGAACGACAACCGTACGTTTCGCATCTAAAAGAGAAAGGAGGAGGCGGCGTAGAGTATATGCATAGGAATCCCCCACAGGAGTATAATATGCATAGGGGTCCCCCAGAGGAGAAGAGGAATCCGCAACAACCGCCCAACAATAGATACGAGAACTGGAGAAATGTGCATCCCCCACACGAGAAGTGGAATCCGCAACAACCGACCTATAATAGATACAACTGGAGGAAGGTGCAAAATGATCAAGACAGAGGCCAGATTAACTATCGAAATCAAAATTTCCCAGCCGCCCCTCCGCCAAATTACTATAATCAACGCAACTATTACGATGATGATTTTACGGACGACTTGCCCCCAAGGGCGCCGCCGCCTCCACCGCCTACACGCCCGCCAACGCAAGAGAAATCGCGAACCTCATCATATAAGACCAATCGCCATGAAAAGTAAGTAGCTCTACCTATTAATCATACTATTGGTTTTACCGAGAATAGCCGAGTTGTTGGTTTATAAAAAGAAATCCACCAGGTTTATGACGGTCCAGAACCTAAAGTTTTTTTTTAATAAAGTATCATAGTTTTTTGAGTTATAGGCATTTTTATGAAAATAGTGAAAATTGCTACCCCGCCCTAAATAATGAGATGCTATGGCTACAAATTTATATATTTTATTATTCTAATTTTTGTTACTCAATCCTGAATAATCTTGCTATTGACCAGAATTCAAAATAAAACCATAAGTACTATACTTTTGGAGAAAAAATATTATTTATGTTTTATATATTATATGTTTTAAAAAGATTTTATGTGTTAAATTTTAATCATCTTTAATGTAAAAAAAAGTCTTGTAAACAAGCATGGCAAGTTATTTAAAAAAGTGGCCCATTTAGTCGAGATTTCAAAATGATACAGCACTTTGTACTTCCTTTGAGAAAAAAAAATATTTGTATTTTATTTAACAAAATTAGCTAATTAAAAAATAATAGTGTTTTTTTTTTATTTAATATGTTAATAAATTATGTCGCATCTTAATTGAACTAATCTTTGGCTATTATAGACATTATTTATTTTATTTTTATTTATTAAAAACATTGTATCTGTAGGGCCATCTAGCACCTTTAATGTACAATTTTCGGCCAATTCAATTACATAAATATTAATATAATACAAAACAAAAACGGATATAAAAGCAAGAAAAATTCAAAAAGTAAAACATTTGGTACATAATAATTAAATGAAACCTAAATATTAAAAATACAATATATATAGAAGGAGAGTAAAAAATAACAATGCCAACATATAGGATACAAAAACAGAAAATAGAAATAAAATATTAAGCTAGGTGCTTGCGAAGTTCTGCCTCGAATGCTTCAGGACGCCCAATCTTCCTTACGTTGAGTGGCAGTGAGTTCCAGACCTCAGTCGCCGTAACCTCAAAGGAGTCCGCCATCATTCTGCATCTATGTGGTGGACAGACCAGCGCGCGCGCACGTATTGACGGACCACAGGCCAGCGTCCGACTGAGATAGTCAGGCGTACGACCCACTACTATACTATCATCATCATCAGCATGTCGATAGCGACAATCCACTGCTGAGTACTAGTACTGAGTACTTATGGTTTTATTTTAAATTCTGTTCAATAGCAGGATTATTCAGGATTGCGTAACAAAAATTAGAATAATAAAATATGTAAATTTGTAGCCACAGCATCTCGAAATTTAGGGCAGAGTAGCGATTTTCACCATTTTCAAAAAAATGCCTATAACTCCATGAGACTTTTATTAAAAAAAATTTTTTAGGTTCTGGACCGTCATAAACTGGACTATCTTTTGTTCACGGTTGTGATACGGGACACCTGTATAAAGCTAGACATTAGTTAACCTAAATTCAGAGGTGCTTATACTTGAGAACGATCGAAGATTAAGCGATCGAAACGCCGTAGATATATTGTATTATTTATTGATCTTCAATAAATATTTATAAATAATAATCTGTGATTTAAGTAATTAAAAATGTTACTTTAAATATATATATATTTTTTTCCCCCAGTCCTCGAGACACGCCTTCGCAGAGTTCACAGAGGAACTTTTATCAAAACCCGAAACCGTATCGAATTCCAAGACGTAACGATTACAAGAATAAAGAAGAGAAAACCGCAACCGGAGTGGGGCCATCATCGCAAAGTACCACACATTATTCTAATAGCAATTACTCCACCAGAAATAATAATTCCAGAAACAGAAGAGATAAACCCGATCAATAGTAATTTTTACTGTTTATTTTATTTTTTAATTTTTGATATTATTTATTATTTTTATTTTTTTTGTTCATTCATCATCATTTTTTTGATGAATACACTTTAAATTGTAATTTAATTTAAAATGTTTAAGAGATTTTATCGGGATAACCAGTATGTAATTCGAAAAATGTAACATAATAACGAAAAATAAAGATTTTTTTTATACCAAAATAATTTTACCTGTTGTCATTTATATTTTTGTTTCTATTAATTTTCACTTTAAGCAACGAACAAAATTAATTTGATTTTCCAGCTAGATATATATACAGGCTCATAGCCAGGGTGGGATCAAGAGTAGAAGCTGCCCCAGTTTTCAACTTTAGGAGCCTCACAATAACTGAATTTTGGAGTGTTAAAGCGCATAAGAAATAAAAAAATGTTATACTAATTTAATAAATATAAAATAATACTAGGTGGCCGTCCATTAATTACGTCACACAATAAGGGAGGAGGTGGCATTAAATATTTGTAACAAAATGTGATCCGGGGATCTTAAAACAAAAGTGAAATCAATTTTTTTTTTAAATTTTCAAATATATTTTTTAGATTTCATGTTATGAATAAAAATAAAGTTAAACTTAAAATATATTATAAATCCCTTTAGTTAAGTTTACTTTATAAAAACAATTCTACAATTATTAAATTATAGGGTATAAAAGTGATAGTGTGATGTCACAATAGAGGGGGGTTCAATGAAAATGTGACAGAATGTGACACAGGGGGAGGTGGGGTCTAAAAATCTTGAAATTCGTGTGACGTAATTTATAGATGGCCCTTAGTTAGTTAGTTAGTAGAATTGACAAATTTTGGAAGTATCGAAATAATTTAATGAGAAATACAAAAGTGATGACTCGTAATAATGGAGTTTCGATTTTTCTAGGGAGGCAATAAGTTTTGTAGAGTGGGACTGCCCCCCCCCCCTTATGTCCCTCCTAACTACGCCCATGCATCTAGAGAAATTCAATATTATTCAAGTTTAATATAATACAACTATTAATGAACCAAAAGAAGACATATCAAGCCATTTTCCATAACCGGCAAAACGCCTGTTAGTTATGCTACCAGCTGTACACATAAATTCCACTTTGAATTTTTTTCTTACAGGTAGGCAGAGGCATAGCCACGGAGGGGAGGGGGCAAACCTCCCCCCCCCCAGGGCAGGGTTCATGGGATGAGTAACGGCAACGACAAACCTTTTCTTACTAACCGTAATTAAATATATTTCATATGTTTAATCAAGAACTATGCCTTTTTTAATTTGTTTGAAGTACCTTTTTAGTCCAATTAAATTGTTGTCTAAAGAGCCCCTCGCGGGATAGTTTTGATTTTTTGATCCTATATGTTTTTGAATCTGAGGTTTGCTAACAAAATTTCGCGACGGAACATTGTCAAAAATGCAAAAAAATGCAAATAAAGGTAAAAAATCTCATTTTTTGGCGTTTTTTTTGCTTACAAACTCGAAAACTATAAACTTTTCGTAAATAACCTTCCTTTTCAAAATGAAAGTTCATAAAATTTCCTACAAAGGATTTGATCCGAATCCTCAAAAATGTCATGGAATCTATAAATCTAAGAGTTTCTTCAAAAAAGTGGTTGAAGTAAACGTTTAAGTCAACAAAATTTCCTAGATAATGAGACAGAAATCAAGTTACTAGGATTAGTGGTTTTCATTTTATGAAGGAAAAAACTTGCGATTTTTTGAAAAAATTGCACTTTTCAAAAATCAACCCCATTGCGACACGGGCTACCATTATCCATTTAAGATGAAACTTTGTTTGAATTGTATCAAATTTAATCTAGTTTAAAAATGTATAGAGTGGTATCTCATGGTCAAAGTGGGGAAAAAAAAAAAAAAAAAAGAGTTTTTGGAATTTGCGGAAACAGAAAAAATACGCCAATTTTCAACTAGCGCTTGAGCCCGAACGAATGGTCATAGAAAAAAGCTATAAAATCCAATTTTTGGAAACTTTATGAAATTCATTTGAAATAAGAAGGTTATTTACGAAAAGTTGACTTTTCGAGTTATAAGCAAAAAACCGCCAAAAAATGAGATTTTTTTACTTTTTTGCATTTTTGATAATGTTCAGTAACGAAATTTTGAAGGAAAGTACACTCCTGTTCGCTCCTGGTACTCCGATAGAAATTTGAAAATTTTTAAGAAAATCAATGGTCATCGTTTGATTTCAAAGCTCCAATTGGCTCGCTATAATACTGGCTTCATTGACGGGAAGAAAAGTAAACTCCTGTTCGCTCCTGGTATTCGGATAGAAATTTTAAAATTTTTAACAAAATCAATCGTTAGCGCTTGATTTTAAGGCTCCAATGGGCTCGCTGTAATATTGGCTTCATTGCCAGCTCAAATTATACAGATTAAAAAAATATGTTCATTGATCTATTCGAAAACTTGAGTATGAACATTTGTTTAAAAAACTATATGAAAAGAAACGATGATTCGTGAAATGAAACTCGATTCTTCTGAAAATACATTTTTGGTGAAATTATAATTACATTCTTACTATCAGAGCTAAAAATTATTATCTATGTGAACATTTATTAAAATAAAAATGTCTACAAATCCGATCCGGATAATCCGAAGGTCCGGATAAACGAGGTTTTACTCTATATCAATTTTGAAGCCGCCGAAAAGTGCTCTAAAAAGGATAAAATATATTTTTTTTACTGTTATCGGATGATAGAGTTTTATTTAGCCAATCACATTCTCTCTTGTTCAAAATGTTAATTGAAAACACTCTCAACACCCTTAACTGATGTAAATGAATACAATTCGGCCGTTGACCCTATTAGGTATCAATTAATAAAAATCCAAATTGAGTTTTCTATTGGGGAGGTAATGGTTGACTGGAGACGTGGGTTGGGTTGGGGGGGGGGTTGCTGGAAGGGTGTGCTGGAGAGTGCGCCGACGCCGGCCCTTTTTTTTGGCCGGCCCTCCTGCTGGGTGTGGGGTCCTCCGACGTCGTCGTCATCACCGTCGTCTGCCGGCGTCCCAAAGCGACAGTCGACGTCCAACTCTTCTTTGAGATGAGTCCGGGCTCCTATCTCGGGTTTCGGTCCCAAATCCCAAATCCAATGCTCGGATGTTAAGTCGAATTTTCTCTCGCCTGTGCCCCCCCGGCCCATCGTTCCCGATGTCGATCTCCACGACGCACATGTCTGCCACGCGCTGCTAGCGACGACACATGACATATACCAGGACAGAAAGGTACACTGACAATCATCAATCACAAATTGGCAAAATAATAAGCGGTTCTCGAAACTTTTTTTTCAAACTACATCTGAACATGTCACGTACCACTTTGTAGAGATGTTTTATAAAGACGCAAAAATATTACTACTATTTTTTCTTTTACAAATAGTTTATAGTTAACAGACGGACCTTTTTATTATACTTCTAACTTTTTTGCGAACTTACTAAATAATTAAAACAAAGATGTGTGTCTTTTTTCAGAAAAATAGTTGGAATTTTTAAAAAAATCTACTCACTGACGGAACCATATATATTTAATAAATTCTGTTTTAAAAAAACCTAGGGGTGATCCGCGATCTTTGGAAGTATTTTGGAAGTACTTGGAAATATTTGGAAGTACTTGGAAATATTTGAAAGTACTTGGAAATATTTGTATGTATTTGGAAATATTTGGAAGTACTTGGAAATGATTTGGAAGTACTTGGAAATATTTGTAAGTACTTGGAAATATTTGAAAGTACAAGTGGAAGTAGGTGTACACCATATTAGGTCGCGGTTCACCCTCGAAAAAACTCGTTTCAAAAAGTACAAAATAATGTAAAAAACATAAAGTCAAAAAGTGTGGGACGCAGAAATATGTTAATTTCGATAAAGTCCCCCACGCTTTTTGACTTCATGTTTATTACATTATTTTTTTATCAATTTTTTTTTTTTTTTATCAATTTTATTAAACCAATTATTTTACATTAATTAATGTATACCTTGTATTTTAGCTTCGATTTCGGAGATTGCTTCTCCACCATCGAGTGTCCTTATTCATCTTGAGTCCTTGTTTTTAATAAGAGGAAAAATCTAATTAGATAAAAAAAACTCTTTTCCGATAATTATTTAAATTCCATTATTCCCCAATCAAATCGATTGGTGTCTCTCCCTCCTCTCCTCATTCTTCATTACATTATTTTGTACTTTTTAGAAGGTCTTAATTATTTTATAGAGAAATGTTTGCGGAATTTAACAGAACAAAAGGCACATTGATAGATACAGGTGGAGCTAACTAATATAAAGTGTGTAAAAACAGAATTCTATGGTCACAATCCTTGATTTTAGAAGAAAACTCCCGGGGGGATGAACCCTCTGACATGCAATATAAACATATTTTCTACTAAAATCTTAGATTGTGACCATAGAATTGTGTTTTTTTACTAAATAATTTTTAAATTTGATATAATTACGAGGACCACCTGGGAATATCATTGTACACCTACCGAGGGGTGAACCGCGACCTAAAATTGTGTACACCTATTTCCACTTCTACTTTCATTTCCAAGTAGAAGACAATAGATGACAATAGATTATCTAATGAATTCCAAAGTAATTCCAAATAATTCCAAAGAAGGTCTACACCTAATTCCAATCACAGTTCACCACTCGACACAAACCATAGTTTGAGAATCACTGGTCTAGACTGAAATTTTTTATCTGGAACGATAAATTAAAGCATATATATATATATATATATATATATAACATAATTTAGAGTGAAGAAATATGATTCTTAAAAAAATTAATTAAAAAGATTTTGTTTTGCCGAGAGGAGCAGAGTTGTTGATTCATAAAGAGAAATCTTATATATTATATATTATTACGGGGCCCTTGAATATATAAGGAAAAAAGTATTATATTTTTTAGAGGATACTTGCTAATTTTATTCGTATAAATATATGCCCGTTTAATTTCTTGAAATTTTCAATTTATCGGATATAACGAAAACGTCCCGATTTTTTTTTAATCAAAAAAATTCAATTCATCAGGAAAAAAAAGTATTATATTTTTTAAACGAACCTACTTGCTAATTTTGTTCGTATTTATGCAGGATTAGGTAACAAAGCATATTAAGTAATGGATTTATTTATTTGTTAAATAATAAAATATTTTTAAAAAATTGAAAAATATTGTACTTTTATTTGTCCCAGCATTGAAGGCCCGCTGGTTTGATTTCACCCAAAGGCCCGCAAGAGTTCTCCACGGGCCTGTATATATGTCCTACTTAATTTCCAGAAATTTTAAGTTTATCGAATAATAGAAACACCTGACGTTTTTTTTTTTTTTTTTTTGAAAATCAAAAAATGTATTTGATTTTTTATTAATATTATTCACTTATATTCATATTAAAATATATATAGCTGAATAATATTAATAAGAAATTAAAAAAAATTGGAAATAATCTTTGGCATATATAGGAAATGAAATATAGGAAAAATTATAGGAGAAATTCGAAAATAGGGACCAGCCTATTATTTATATGCATATAACCAGCTGCGAAGCCCTCCTTCGGCGGGCATCTTGCTGCTCAGGGGCTACAGCCCCTGGACTCCGTAGTGGGCTTTAAAATAATTATTTAAATTTTCTAATTCTAATAAATTTTATTTGCCATGAACTATTAGTGGTTTTTAAAATTTAAAAAATCACGTCCGCGTCGTCGAGCAAGCCGATATATTAAGTATAGATTAGATAGATAGATAGTTAGATATATTTGCATCAAGCATAAGTTTTCTCTTATTGTAAATTCATGTCTGACTTAATTCAATGTCCATCTTCCACATTAAGCAAAACGGAGACAACACCGCACATTATTCAGGGGTGTGACAGGACCCATGATGGACGGGTCAGGAGACATGATGCGGTGGTTCGATGTCTGACGGACTTGATAAAAAAGGAAATGCGTGTCGAGTTGGAGTACTTGTACTCCACCTCGGCAGGTAACCGGAAGCCAGACATCGTGGCCAAGGATTCGTCGGGGGTGGTTTGGGTGGTAGACGTGCAGATCGTCTCCGCGCTGGCTGGACTGGGTGTTGCCCACCGAAACAAAATTGAAAAATATAGGGGCAACTCCAGTCTGGTGAGCAACATTGCGGAGCGATTTGGCGTCGGGGCGGGCTCCGTAAGAGTCGAGGCCATCACATGGAAAGGAGTGTGGTGGCATAAAGCGGTGGCATCCCTCATCGCCCTGGATATAACCCAAAAGACTATAAATGACATAACTTATAGGGCTATGAGGGGTTCTCTATTAAATTTTTACACCTTTAATAGTAGGACATATAGGGCGGGTCACAATTAAACAATGTAAAGAAGAAAAAAATCAAAACTAGTTACAAGGGTATTTTACCCAAATCAGTTAATGACCCGCCCTATAAAATTTTAACGTTAATGTAAAATGCCATATTTGTAACTCAAACCAAATTTGTAACTCTTTTCTGTAAGAGGAGGCCCCCTCCTGCGCGTCCCAATAAAGAAAATATAGCACATTTTAAGACGTCGGGGACCTTCGGAATTCCCTTTATTTCGCTGCAGTTTCTAGCTTATGAATAGAGACCCGATTTTTACCGTAAAAACTGCCAAAATATGCCATTAATTATGCAGTTAAAATTGCTGAAATATGCAACTAATATGCAGAATAAGTTGAAATATGCAAATATATGCAGTAAAGATGGCAAAATAAATTTTTTATGCATTAAAAAATTAAAATTGAAGAGAAAAAGACTAAATAATTGAAGGAGTGCTATGAAAGAAATAAAACCATGTATCAAATATGTACTTTTATTGCGTAAAAAATTGCACAAAATTCTCATTAGTTATATATATTATATATTATTGATTTATTGTCACCAGAAACACAGCCCATTTCGACAGCACATCAGTAAAGTGTTAGTAGTGTTAGTGAGGAGCCGAGATTTAGCCGGTCGAAATTTTATACGCTAGCAAGGCTCGAACCCGGGCCTCCCGCTTGAGCATCGTCATAAATCAACATAATAAATATAATAATGTTTCAAAAAATGTGAACGAAAAATACGGGGGGGGGGGGGGGTAGTTTTATTTAACAGTCACGATTGTATTATATTCCTTTTATTTATTTATTTTATATTAACAAGCTTTTCATATTGAGGTACCTACAAATAATAAACTAACAAAATAATGCAAATATTTGACCGGGTCTGATCCCTACACTAATTTACACACACTTCCACACAAACACTCAATGGTCAAAATTGGCTATAGTTACTGAAGGCCTTAAAAAAAATAATGTTTTACTTCTTCCATTCAATTTACTTTTAAAAAATATGTATTTTGCTCAAAAAATCCTTCAAATATGCAATTTTATGCAATATTACTCAAATATGCAAAAATATGCAGTATAAAATTTAACCCACAGTATCCTAGAAGCATGATTCGGATAGATAATTGATCCCTTGGGTCGTATGTGGCGGCAAAACAAAATATGCAATTGCATAGGAATCCGGTCTCTACTTATGAATATAACCCAAATAGTCCTTAAAGACATTTTATCAATTTGAAATTATTATAATCTTAATAAGCTGAGAAATTAATATTTTCAAGTAGGAAATTAGAAATTGAAATAAAAAATAAAAATGTTCTTTTAATTTGGGAGATAATAAGTCTACCCCTTTGTAAGTAAAAATATTAAATAGGTAGATTTCTATATAGCTTGTTTCTGTGTTGAGGATCGTATGGGAAAGTAAGGTACCTAAGTAGACTTTTTCTCAAGAGAATCTGTCGGATTTCCTAATGAATAGCAACGAGAGGGGGGGGGGGGTTAGCGGTCCTTTTGATCCTCAGCTTCCGGATCAGCACACGCTATAGGATCATCATCAAAGGATACCTGGCGATCAACAAGAAAACTATTAAGAAATTCATCTTGGATTTCAACAATTTAGAAACACCTCTCTCTCTTTATTCCGATGCCGAGGATAGATAGATAGATATCTAAATTCTTCTTCGAATTATCAAATTAGCTGAGGGGAAAATAAATATCGTATCTTCAGCCTAGATAGAAAATAATTTGTTTATAAGTGGGTAAATGGTGCGAATAAGTATTTATATAATTAATCAAGTATGTTGGCAGGTATTTGGACAGGAAGGGAGCAAATCAAAAAATTGCCATTGATTTTCGGGACGTTTCGCCAACTTTATTTTGGCTTCATCAAGCTTCTTAATCATTATGATTAATATTAAGATATAACAGATATTCACATATTTATGAATATAATTTTTAGAAAAAAAATAAACCGACTTCAAAAAAATTAAATGCAACAAATAAAATAATAAGAATTTAAAAATAAAATAAAATGCACTAAAAGGTATAAAATAATAATCTAATTTAGTTACAACTAAACGACGAAATTGTTACATAAAATCATTTATCAATTTTTGTCAATCAATCCCGAATAACCCTGCTATTAACAACAAATTCAAAATAAAACCATAAGTACAAATTAGACTTTTTGAAAAAAAAAAAAAAATCCAGAGTTATGTTTTAAAAAAATTTGATTAGCTAACGTAAAAAATAGCCTTCTATCCTAGCATGGCAAGTTATTTTAAAAATTGGCCCATTTAGTCAAGATTTCAAATGGTACAACACTTTATACTTCCTTCTGAAGGAATGTCCCCTATTCACTATTTATGGTTGTGTTACTGGACACCCTGTATACGTATATATAGTATATAGATACCTAAGCTGCTTCATAGTTGAGGGTATTTTCTATTCTTTCTTAGAGCTAATCATGGCTCACTGAGTTTAAGGGTGAAGAGGTCGTATTTTTTTTTAATTTTAATTAATGGTTGCCCCTCACTCAGGCTAATTAATTTCTTCTTTAGTTAGCTCACTTGACTTTTCGAGACCCCCACGAAGTCTACATTATGCTGACAAATTGAGGGTACACACACCATGTTTGGTTTTAAACCCCAGCCAGCCACTCCCCTCACTTTCTCTTCTTCTATAACCATTATTATTTCAATTCTGCCTTTCTCTAAATCTCTTTACTGCCATACATACCATATTCAAACATTCAATTTATATTATTTTTTTATAAGAATATAATTCAACAGAAAAGAGGGCTGATTTTTTTATTTTTTATTTAACCATAAAGACACAAAAAGGCAGGGTGGGAGCTTGTAGGGTGATTTAGAAGGGTTGAAACTCTTTGAAATAATAAAAAAAACAAAGAAAATCACAGCTGGCAACCCGGAGGTCTCGGGTTCGATTCCCGGCTATACCCAGACATTTTTTCCGTAAGAATAGGGTCTGAAAAAAAAAATTAAGTGGGAGATAAATTTAACCTAATTTATCGCTCGGAGAATTTATCACTGCTCGAAGCCCTTAAAAAACTTAGTAAATTGGATTGTATCTAACTTTCTGAGATTTGGCTTGTGATCCCGGCTTCTTTCCTTCTACTCTGTTCTTTTCACGATGGAGGGGCCATCCCATACTGGCGTTTAAGGGATGCACCTTCTGGTATATCTCCTTCTCACATCAATATCATTAAAAGAAAAAGAAAAACTGGGTGTCATCTATTAGGCCTGAGAAGGAATGGATTATTTTTAATTATATGTCAAAAGCAGTGGCGTGGGGTCCATGGATGATGTGGATGCGGCACATCCCTAAAATTACAAAACATTCACAGTATTTTCATACTGTATGATAAAAAATCTACTGTTAAATTAGAAAAATAACATAAAATTCTATTGAAGGAGACAATAAAAAGAGTGTGTCTTCTGCTGGAATTATAAATTTTATTTATAACAATACTATAGTTTAGAGGGATTTGCCCTTTTCTTCAGTCTATTAATTCCTGTGAATCTAATTATAAATTTTATTTATAACTATACTTATAGTTTTGAGGGCTTTGCCTTCTTCATCAGTCTATTAATTCCTGTGAATCAATTGTAATAGACTGATGAAGAGGACAAAACCCTCGAAACTATGAGTATCGTTATAAAGAAAATTTATAATTCCAGCAGAAGACACACTCTTTTACTGTCTCCTTCAATATATAAAAATTCTGTCTAACCTCGGCAAAAAACTTTCAATTTAATAAAATTCTATGATACCTTATTCGATGAAATTTGCAAAAAGGATAAATAAAATTTAAAAAAAATGAAGTTTTTTATGGACAGCAACCCCTGGTTGAAAAGTCACCGCCCGCGACTGGTCAGAAGTGGTTTTTGACCTCCTCGGAAATCGAACATGATTGCCAATAATAGCAATCCGGACCACATGGACCTTCCGTGCTAAATATTTCACTAAAAGATTTAAATCTTCATTTGTAAAATTTTGCGGTCTAGTGGATTCAAAATTTAAACACATAGCCATGCCATTTAGTTTGAATAAACGTGGTTGAGTGTTTCAGGTCTTCTGACATATAATTAAAAATAAGCCAATCCCTCTCGGATCTAATAGATGACACCCTCTTGTAATTTTCTTAGAAAATTTAAATATATTTCTATCAGCAACTTGAACTCATAAAAAATAAAATCTTTATTTTCAATTCTATTGTCATACCTACTAATTAGCTGCTAAGTCTACTCTCAGCGGGCTTCTTGCTAGCCAGAGAATTCCCTGGGCCCTCTTACTTTTAAAGACTTTTACCATATATATTAGGAATACCTAGTATTGTAAGAGTTTATTAGAATACTTAATAATTTATGTTATTGGAGGAAAAATTGAAGACTTTTTCAAGACTCTGTACCTAGGCTTATTGGGTACTTGGACTTGAAATAAATTAGAAGTTACATTTTCAAAATGTTGCTACATTTCGCAGTATATAAAAGAGGAAATTTTATTTATGTTTTGTTTAATGGTTTCATATGATTTTAATTGTTGTTATTGTTTTGTAGATTACCTGAGGAAGCAGAAAAATATACTGCGATACGTTTAACTTATAATTTATTTCAAGTCCAAGTACCCAATAACCAGCCACAAAGAAAATATATTTTTTCTAATTAAATAATTTTCCTCATTTATCGAAATGAACTATTAGTTAATTTTAAAATAAATAAACCAATTAATTAATAACATTTTATTGAAAAACACCTTTATTTATTTGTGTCTGCTTTTATCATAACAGAGCCTTACAATTTCAATAAAATCATTCAAAATATAAAGATTTTTGCATTTTGAACAGCAAGTTCTGAAGGTAGAGAGACCAAAATCTCATAAAGAGAGACATAGCCGTTGTCCTCTGCTTGATGTAAAATAAACATACATACATATATATATATATATATATATATATATATATATATATATATATATATATATATATATATATATATATATATATATATATATATATATATATATATATATATATATATAAATATATATTGTGACAAATCTGGACTTGTAAAATAATTTATTGTTTATTTTACTTCGCCCAGTTTGCGCTCTGACCAAGCTACCCCTGCACTTCTCCTCAATATTGAAGATGAGACAATATTGAGTAGGTTGCAACAATAAAATGGTTTACGAGCAGGGTGTACTTAGGGAGATAATCTGCTATGCTTAGACGCTCTATAAATTATATTAAAAGGCGCAATGCTGAATTTAAAGGTGTTATTGTATCTTATCTGCTTCGCTGGGTTGCGCCCTTTTAGTCTAACTGATGTTATTATGATTAGCCCCCCGTTACTTAAGTGAAATATTGATGAGGCTAAAGATGCTGCACAGGGAAGTACCTTATGGAACAGATACTTAAAAAATTTAATTAAAAATTTAACCTGGTAGAAAATTTTCCTTATAATTGAGGGTAAAACGGACTGGAGTGATCAGTTACCTGGAATTGGAAGCTGAAAAGAGAAAAAAATCTTATTGTCTATAGACGGATTGATAATAGAACCAGGTAAATTAATTCAATTCAAATAACTGGAATTTGTTTATATTAAAAATATTGTTTATTTATAATAATTGAAATTGTGACTTTACTAAGTTTACCTTGTAAACAAAAGTTATCAATTATAAGTTTGTCGGTAATTTAAGGTAAGTAATTATAATTAACAATAACAATAATGAAATAATTTATCACGATATTTTAATGGTGAACAATTAATTCTTCACTTGAGAAAAATCAAGAATTGAAGTTAAAATGTTATTGTAAACAATCTATTCAAAATTGGTTCTAATAATACATTAATTAAATGTAAACAATGAATTATCGATTGGTACAACCCAATTGACTGGAAATTTAAATTTTATATAAAATAATTTATTCAAATTAATTATCACTATTAAATTAATCAAAACTGTACGGAATTGATTGTTCACTTGAGAAAATAATTAATTGGGAAGTCAGTATTAATAAAAATTAATATTCAAAAGCCCTAATTCCTTCAGTCAAATTTTGACAGGTGAGTTATAATATTTAGTTTTATTTAATTTTTTAAATTTGGTATAAATAGTTTTATTATCTAATTATATGCAATTAGCAGTCTTTATCAGTTAATTTAATCTATATGTAATTATTTAGTTTTGGTTTATTTGATTTAACCACTCATTCATGTTGATGACATGGTTTGTTTATTTACATGTTTTTTTGACAGTTGTCAAAAACATTTGTTTTGACAGATGTCACTCGCTTCCCTGATTCATTTGACGTCAAATATACTTCCTGATTACAATTCGATCAGGTGTTTAACTCTTTCCAATTTTCACACAAATCTTAATTTAATTAATTAAGTTGAACAATTTCAATCTTTGGTCATAATCATATGTTTTTTTTTTTATAATATTATTAATTGGAATTTTAATGTAAATTTTTCCTATAAATGTTTTATTATAATTTTGTAATTACCTGCAACAACACATCCACTAAACAATTATTGTGATTATTTACTTTAACGTTTTATGAATAACTGGTATTGGTTCAAATTTATTGTAAAGAGTGGATCGGAATTTTGTCTGTGTTTTGTGTCACTATTTTCTTAGCCACAAGGTAGGTTCTATAGAAATGGAATTGTCAACTGATTCGGATATTACCGACCCATTTGGGAACTATACATTTAATATAAGTTAAACTTGATTTGTTTACTTTTCTTTGCTAATAGTTCAGTGACAATTCTCAGAATTTCATTCCTCCCGCGGTTTTCAACATTCTGATCACATGACACAGCGTGGGTCCGCCATCTTTCTTTTCGTAATTTTCAATTACCAGCTAATTGAATTTAAATATTAAAATATTGCTTTTAATTCAAAGTTTTGTTTTAATTTAATTTTTTTTCGAATGTTTTATTGCAGTTAACTTACTTGAATTTAAGGTTGGATTTTTCTTTAATTTAATGTGATTAATTACTGTTTGAGATGACCGGGAGAATTGAAAGTGTTTGCTTTAATTAATTATTTAAACTTAAAGTTAATTATAATTCAGTGAAAAATTCATAAAAATTTATTTTTAAATTGTTAATTCTAAATATTTTAAGCGTTTAAGTTCAAGAGTTTTTACAAAATTGAATGGGACATCAGAGAGTTAGATATGACGCTACGCGTGGACCTTGGTTCGCGTTGGATATTGTCTCGAACCGGTAGCGAATTTATGCTCGATTGTATATTGAAAAAACAAGTTCGTAGGGAGTTTGATAATTCAGTTGAATTCACTTCAATGTTTTACTTAGCTGTTGCTTCCATGAGTGATGGGCACGTGTCTATGGACCCACGCCAAAGATGCAAGGGTGCGTCGATGTCCGAATTTTGCCGGTAAATGTGGCAAATATTCTTTTCCCTCTGTAGAATCACACTCAACAGGTGCACGGACACATTCACAAACCCTAATTGTAATAAGATTAGGTGGATGCACAAAGATTTTTGCTAACACATGGAATTCACTGGGACTATTAAGACTGAGGTGTTATCACTTTGGCGGCCAACATACAAGAGAGAGATTGTTTCCGCTCACCGAGTCAGCTTGACCCAGCACGTGGCTCTAATTACTCACTAACACATTGAGGGCGCCATCAATCAATGCTAATTTTAGGCTAATCAGTTTATCACCGCTAGAGGCCGTCTGCTTACTGTCCACGGCAATCAATTTGCCAAATTATGAATTTCATTCATCTTAAAAGTAACTTACAATTTTAATTATACATTGTTATGATTAATTCAGATATTGAGATTACAAAACCAAAAAAATAAAATTAGACGCTGTATCGTCACATTCCCCCCCTTCAGAAATCAAATAAACTTCTATTGGATTTCTGAACTTGACTGAAGTTATTTGGACTCTGATTTTATTGGTTCACTTTTTGGTGTTACCAGTTTACTTAAAGCTAAATTGGCTTTTCCGCCTTAATTATATAAATAAACAAAATTTTATATCCAGGGTGATTTTCCCTTTATACCCGCAATGATATTACCCCCAACCCCTTTCTATTTTGTTCCTAACCCAATTATTCATTAATAAATTTATCCCCAATCTTCCATTTCCAGGTCCGATCGCTCACTGTCACTCCCAATCATGATCCGTCAGGTTGTTTTAATTCTGTATCTAACCAACACACTACCATTCCTTACGTGAAACCTACCAGCACTATCCCAGTTCAAACGGCGTTAGCCTATTACACAAAATAACCATTCAGGCTGGTCATCTCGGCCAATCCCACACTAACACAGAATCGTTACTGCTACTTTTTTGGATTGATCATTCAGTTTAGGGTCGTAACCCAGTATTTCCTTAGAAACCACAACATTTAATTCCTTTTCTCTTTTCAATTCGTTTTCATTTCTCTGCTACTAGCTAGTGGCACTGAATGTCACCTACTGCTTCACTATTCCCTATCAATGCTGGACCAGGGTACCGCGCACTAAACAGATCATTTCATATCTTCAGCCTCCACAATTCACACTAAAGACAATTCGGAGATTCTCACTAGCGACACCAAACCATGGATAATCTATTTGGTATTTGTAGATGATGGTCTATATCCTAGGTGGTACTGTTACGACTTGGCGATCTGTGACACAATTTATCATTAGGTGTTTGGATCCTACTGAGCTTTTCAAGTTGTTAATTTTTAAGACCTGTGTTTTTGGGTTTTTAATAAAACCCCCCCCCAATTATTATTAATTGTTTCATGGCAAAACCTTTTTCCCCCCCAATCCCAATTAATGCAATGTTTGCTAATGATTCTACTTTTTGTTTCCCCCAAATAATTCGAACTTTTGTCCGAAGGTCATTTTGTCTGTCGTTCTGGTCCGGTGTAACATTAAGGGCTTCCTTTTCTAATAGATGGAGTTATTAGTTGCTTAGTACCTAGATTAGTATGAACGCGCTTATTCTATGTTATCTTATAACTAAGGTTAGTAATAATAACGCATTTACAAGTTTTAGTAGTTAGTAACTTAGGTCTAAGGTTTAGTACGAACGAACTTAGGCTAAATTAAGGGTAAGTACTTAATCTAGTGTTAGTACGAACGTATTTACAAATTTCTTCACCTTTGTTACACTTTCACAGAACATGTCCGTTTGTCGTTTTTAGGTCAAATTTAGTCATTCAATAGGGACGATCGTCTGTCACGTCTCGTTCTAATAAGGTGTTATTCATTATGATACTCAAAGGAATGTGAAGTTGGGGCTGAGCCTCCCCTTTAATCTAAAGACCACATTCAACTATTAATTTAATTCAGTTATTGGTGAATGATATGGTTTTAAGCTCCTAACATTGAACGTCCCTATTTGTCTCCCACTCTCATGTTCTAGTCTGTAGGCGTTTTGTAACACCTCGGCTACCCTATATGGACCCCGATACAGTAGGAATAGCTTCCTTGTCTCTTTCCCTGTTTTCGGGAATTCTAAAGCCTTGGTTAATACCAAGTCACCTTTTTTAAATTGTGTCACAGTTCTCCTGGCATACCTCTTTTGTCTTTTCTTTAATTTTAATCTATCGCCTTTTTGTATCTTGGCTTGAATACTACTTCGATTTTCGCGAAGATTATTTCCTAAATTGTGATACCGTTGGGCTCGACTAATTAAATTGGTGGGAGTTTGATTATGAACTAATTGTGGGGTATTCGACAGGCATTCATTATAACAGTTATTTATCAAAAATTCAATATCTGGAATCTCTTGATCCCAATCCTTTTGATCGGAATAGACCCGGGATCGTAAATGTCGGAGTATTTCCTTCATCTGTCGCTCAACCGGGTTAGATTGAGGGTTCCTCTTGGATGTTAGTCGTCCTTTAATTTTATTCAAATGCTGTTGCTCATCTTATGCAATGCTGTTTCCATTTGAGACTTGTAAAGATTCTTCCCTGATCGGTGAGTATCTCCTTGGGTTTTTCCTCGGTGTCCAGATATTGCTGTAGGGCTCGAAGAGCCTCGCTTGGTGTTTTGCTTGGCAAGTAGGAATAACCTAACGTACTTAGTGTAGTTATCCAAGAAGACTAACACAAACCGATTACCTCTGGTTGTTCGAGGTAAGGGCCCTAATACATCCGCTGATATTAATTCACCTTTTGAAGGACTGATGACATTCAAGGGGTTCCCAGTTAAATTTTGATTCGGATACTTCGAACGTTGACAATTCTCGCAACCTTGGATTACCTTCTGGATGTCGCTATACATTCCCTTCCAGTAAAATTCACGGCTGATGGCCTGGTAGGTTTTCCTCACACCATAGTGACCAATGATTTTATGAAATTCTTGGATTATTGGCAATCTCAATTCACAACTCAAATACAAATATTTGACCCTAGGGTCGATGACATCGGTCTTCACCAACAAATCGTTGTATACTTGAAGTTGTTTGTAAGTTCTACCATCCCTTATTTCCAATATAATCCGATGAAGATTAGGGTCGTTTCTCTGCCAATATCGAATACTTTCCAATCTTTGTTCCAGATCCGGATTCAATGCACGGAAACCGATAGGTGCTATCAAAAATTCGGTCTTACTTTTCTGCTTAACTTGTCCCATTCGACTCAAATAATCTGCCAACTGGTTCCTCTCTCCCTGGATATATTGCACCTCGAAGTCATATTCTTGTAACTTCATCACCCATCTTGTTAGACGTTGGTTGATGAAGTTAGCGGACTTGAGGTATGTCAGCGCCTGGTGGTCGGTCTTAATAATGAATGGTCTGCCTAATAGCCATATGTTATATTTTTTTAACATGAATATTATAGCTAGACATTCAATTTCAGTTGTTGTGTATAACTGTTCATGCTCGTTCAGGGTACGACTGGCGAATGTTATCACTCGTTCGTACCCTTCTGAGTCCTGTTGGCAAATAGCGCCCCCAATTCCCTTTTGACTGCCATCCGTGTAGACTATGAGTGGTTGTTGAAAATTTAGGTTGGTTAGTTCCATTTCGGTAATTAGTTGTTCTTTGACTTCGGATAATCGCCTCTCATGATAATCTTCCCATGACCAGGCGACTCCCTTTTTTAATAACTGGTAAAATGGGTGCATTAGGGTTGAATAGTTTGGTATAAAATTCCGGTAGTAACCGACTGCCCCCAAAAACCCTTTCAGTTGTGTTTTGTTTTTCGGTGCAGGCCATTTCTTTAATTCGTTGACTAGTTCGGTTGCCATTTTAATCCCCTTTTCTCCAATAACATGCCCTAAGAATGTAATTTCACTGACAGCAAACTGGCTTTTATTGATGCTCAAAGTGGCACCGTTTTCCTGTAGCCGAAATAGTACTCTGTCTAAGTGTTCTAGATGTTCTTCAAAGTTGTTAGAATAGATCAAGATATCATCTACATAGTATACCACATATGAGTGGAATTCTTCACCTAGAATAAAGGACAGGGCCCTGGTGAAAGAGGCGACACTAGTGGCTAGTCCAAACGGCAGCACATTGAAAAGGTACGTCTGATTCCGAAATTGAAAGGCTGTGAATTTCCTACTATCTGGATGGAGGGTAATCTGCCAATATGAAGCGGTTAAATCTATAGCCGAAAATACCCTGGCCATCCTTTCGGGCTGGTGTAAAATCTCGTTTGGTGGTGGTGGACACTCCAAGTCCTTTTCCATTTTTTGGTTAAGTTCGCGAGCATCTAGGCACAATCGGATCCCGCTGTTCTTTTTTTAACTACGACTAAGGGGAGCGAGTATTCACTGTGGCCTCTGGAGATAACACCCCATTGTTCCCATTTCCTGAGTTCGCTACTCACTTGTTCGCGATAGATGTAAGGTATGGGGTATTGTTTCACCCGGATCGGTTGTTCATCTTTCATAATGATTTGATGTTGATAATCCTTTATTCGACCGGGTTGCTCGGAGAAAATGGCCTCATATTTGTTTACCAATTGTGTTAATTGGGCCTTTTGTTCCCGGCTAAGAGGCAATTGATTGGGCACGTTTTGATTGAATACTATCGCAACTATTTTGGTTGCTTCCTCTACACTGTCGTTTGTCATAGGATACTCTTGACCTGTTATAATTATTCCTTTATTAACACCGGTATCGATTACAACCCCGAAATGACTGCACCAGTCTATACCCAGTATACAGTCTATTGGTAATTGTTCTGCGATCAGGAAATTCCACTCGAATTGATGATTACCATATTGGAAGCGTAGTCGGGCCTGCCGATTGACCTTTTGTGTTCTATTATCGCCGATTACCCCTTTCAATATGCAAGTTATCGACGGTAGGATACCGACTATTTCTTCCGCTGTTAGCTGTCCTTTAATTATTGCTCCCTTTATTAAAGATATTTCACTGCCCGTATCGACTAAAGCCCAGATTGTTCGGTGTTTTCCTTGTAACGGTAACCAGATACAATTTGGGGCTGGATGTTCCTTTTCATCAGGTGTTACTCGATATGTTGTTGCGGTCAGTCGGGAGATCGGTAAACCTTCCTCACTTTTGTTCAATCGGCGTTTTTTTTTTGTCTAATGATTGTTTGCTCCGTCTCGATAAACTCATCCTCTTCCGAGGATGAGTTTTGCCCGATTGCCTCGATTTTTTCCGGTCGCTTCCTTTTCAGTATAATTCGTACCCTTTCCGATTCCGTTGGTGGGATCGTCATACTGTAGGTCGCTTCCTTCGGATTTTCTAGGATTCTGGTGTCCTTCGGAGGTCGATCTGACATGGCTACCGTTTCGTGCACGGTTACTTTGGTAACCTCAGGTGGTCGAGGCTCCCTTGTTTCTGTTGGCTTCTTCCTTCTCTCTGGTTTTGTCGATCTTCCAGTTGTGGGTTCTATCACTCTTTCCCTTTGCCCACTTTGGCTAGTTGTTACCCGGGTTTCAGTGGTGGCCCTAAATTGGGTCTTTTTAATTTCCACTTCCCGGCTATCTCTATCATATTTTGTCGTCTCTTTTGTAGTTTGTTTATTTTCAACAATCCGTTTCATTATTTTCCCTGGTTCCTCTTCGTTCTTTTGGAAAGTGGCGGCTATTAAAGGTTCTGCAAAAGTTGTTATCTTCCCCGTTAATAGGCCTCCTTTTTGTTTCTTCGGTGTTCTCTCAAAGGGAATGGATTGTTGTTCTCGTTTGCTCCAGTTGTTCTCCTCTCTTTTCCCATACTGTGATTGCTATGGTGGTGGGTTACTTGTACCACTTTGTCTTTGGTGGTCAGGAATTGTATTCCGATTAGGGTTCCGTTGGTTAAAGTGATTCCCTGGTACCGCATTCCGGTTCGGATTTCGTCTATTAAAGTTGTGGACATTGCGGTGGTCATTCGAGGCAATGTTGAAATTGAGCCGCTCTATCGGTTTTCGGGAGTCGGTCTCTATGAGCACTTGCTCCATTGCCTGTCGGTTTCCCGCTGCGGCTAGATACATGTACTCTTCTGGGAAGTGCTTTATCAATTTTAAGAGCACTTCACTCTCTTTCAATTCATATAAGGTGAAATATTTGGCCCACCGTAGCCATCGGTAGAAATGCTGTATTCTCGACTCTCCGTGCCTGGCTTGAAAGCCTGATCCGCAGAGTCGAGCCAGCATCTCCCCTGGGCAGTGGCGCTCCAATATTCATTCATAAAAGCTGTTTTGAGTTCTTGGATGGTTTGAACCTGGTAATGGTGTGCTCTATGCCATTCCAAGGCCTCGCTGGTGAGGCACAATTGAAAGAAAAAGATTTTCTCTGTTTCCGAGAACATGGCATGCTGTATAGTTTCTTCATAATGCTCCCATGCCTCTTTTGGATGGGTGACCCAATCCTTGTGCCCCCAATAATGTTTCCGCATATTCAGCCGGGTCTTCAATTCCGTTACCGTTTGAATAGAATAGCCCATTGGGCTCGTTAGTGTCCTGATGTTCGGGACCTTTTGATTCATCTCTTCTTTCATTGTCTGAATTTGCCCTTGTAATGCTTGGTTGTATTCCTGTGTAGAGTCTTGGAGTTGTTCCACCTTATTATTTATAGTGGCGACTTCTACTTGATTTTCTTGCTGGGCCTTTATTAAATGTTGTTCTATTGTCGCGGTTCTATTTAGGACTAGTTCTTGGACCTCCTTTATTGCTTGGTCTTTGTCCAAATTGTTTTGCCGACATCTTTCGTCTAGATAATGATCTTGTTGTTTCAATTTTTCGATTTCGATTCGGTGTTCGTAATCGATTTTTTCAACTTGGCTCTTTACTCCCTTGACTTCTGTCTGGAGTTTATCTTGTCCTTGAACCAATCGCGTAACCGTCGTTTCAACCTTCCTTATTTCTTGAAGCTGACTGCTCAGCTTCCTGTCTATGGTTTGATTTTGTTGTTGGAACTTCTCATCCAAGTTATTGTTCATTGCTTGAAAACTCGTTTCGCTTCTTTGAGTTTGTTGTTCCAACTTTTCATCTAAGTTGTTATTCATTGTGTTCATTGCTTGACTTTGTTGTTGAAACATTTTTTTTATCGCATCTAGCATCATTTGTTCCTTGTTCGTTTCTACACTTACGTTTTTGTTTTCTTTTGCCAAGCTTTCTGCCATTTGGATTAAATTTTCTTGTTCAGGCGGTTCCTCTTGGTCGTTTAACTTTAGCTGGTCTTTCACAGCTATTAATAGGCTGGTTATTGCCGTTCCTTCTTCTTGATCTAATTGTTGTATGTTCTCTTTCCCCTTCTTCTTGATATTCCTCCTCCAGGTCTATTTCCTCACTCTCATCTTTTGACTCTTCCGGTGTATATGGGACTTCTTTTGATTCCCGATATTGTAAATTTTCTTTCTCCATTTTTTCTTGGTTGTCTGCCATTTCGTTGTTTGCTAGTTCTAATTTGCCTACTATGCAATTTCTTGCCTGCTGGCTTAATCCCAGCTATCCTACACCAAATGTGACAAATCTGGACTTGTAAAATAATTTATTGTTTATTTTACTTCGCCCAGTTTGCGCTCTGACCAAGCTACCCCTGCACTTCTCCTCAATATTGAAGATGAGACAATATTGAGTAGGTTGCAACAATAAAATGGTTTACGAGCAGGGTGTACTTAGGGAGATAATCTGCTATGCTTAGACGCTCTATAAATTATATTAAAAGGCGCAATGCTGAATTTAAAGGTGTTATTGTATCTTATCTGCTTCGCTGGGTTGCGCCCTTTTAGTCTAACTGATGTTATTATGATTAGCCCCCCGTTACTTAAGTGAAATATTGATGAGGCTAAAGATGCTGCACAGGGAAGTACCTTATGGAACAGATACTTAAAAAATTTAATTAAATTTTTAACCTGGTAGAAAATTTTCCTTATAATTGAGGGTAAAACGGACTGGAGTGATCAGTTACCTGGAATTGGAAGCTGAAAAGAGAAAAAAATCTTATTGTCTATAGACGGATTGATAATAGAACCAGGTAAATTAATTCAATTCAAATAACTGGAATTTGTTTATATTAAAAATATTGTTTATTTATAATAATTGAAATTGTGACTTTACTAAGTTTACCTTGTAAACAAAAGTTATCAATTATAAGTTTGTCGGTAATTTAAGGTAAGTAATTATAATTAACAATAACAATAATGAAATAATTTATCACGATATTTTAATGGTGAACAATTAATTCTTCACTTGAGAAAAATCAAGAATTGAAGTTAAAATGTTATTGTAAACAATCTATTCAAAATTGGTTCTAATAATACATTAATTAAATGTAAACAATGAATTATCGATTGGTACAACCCAATTGACTGGAAATTTAAATTTTATATAAAATAATTTATTCAAATTAATTATCACTATTAAATTAATCAAAACTGTACGGAATTGATTGTTCACTTGAGAAAATAATTAATTGGGAAGTCAGTATTAATAAAAATTAATATTCAAAAGCCCTAATTCCTTCAGTCAAATTTTGACAGGTGAGTTATAATATTTAGTTTTATTTAATTTTTTAAATTTGGTATAAATAGTTTTATTATCTAATTATATGCAATTAGCAGTCTTTATCAGTTAATTTAATCTATATGTAATTATTTAGTTTTGGTTTATTTGATTTAACCACTCATTCATGTTGATGACATGGTTTGTTTATTTACATGTTTTTTGACAGTTGTCAAAAACATTTGTTTTGACAGATGTCACTCGCTTCCCTGATTCATTTGACGTCAAATATACTTCCTGATTACAATTCGATCAGGTGTTTAACTCTTTCAAATTTTCACACAAATCTTAATTTAATTAATTAAGTTGAACAATTTCAATCTTTGGTCATAATCATATGTTTTTTTTTTATAATATTATTAATTGGAATTTTAATGTAAATTTTTCCTATAAATGTTTTATTATAATTTTGTAATTACCTGCAACAACACATCCACTAAACAATTATTGTGATTATTTACTTTAACGTTTTATGAATAACTGGTATTGGTTCAAATTTATTGTAAAGAGTGGATCGGAATTTTGTCTGTGTTTTGTGTCACTATTTTCTTAGCCACAAGGTAGGTTCTATAGAAATGGAATTGTCAACTGATTCGGATATTACCGACCCATTTGGGAACTATACATTTAATATAAGTTAAACTTGATTTGTTTACTTTTCTTTGCTAATAGTTCAGTGACAATTCTCAGAATTTCATTCCTCCCGCGGTTTTCAACATTCTGATCACATGACACAGCGTGGGTCCGCCATCTTTCTTTTCGTAATTTTCAATTACCAGCTAATTGAATTTAAATATTAAAATATTGCTTTTAATTCAAAGTTTTGTTTTAATTTAATTTTTTTTTCGAATGTTTTATTGCAGTTAACTTACTTGAATTTAAGGTTGGATTTTTCTTTAATTTAATGTGATTAATTACTGTTTGAGATGACCGGGAGAATTGAAAGTGTTTGCTTTAATTAATTATTTAAACTTAAAGTTAATTATAATTCAGTGAAAAATTCATAAAAATTTATTTTTAAATTGTTAATTCTAAATATTTTAAGCGTTTAAGTTCAAGAGTTTTTACAAAATTGAATGGGACATCAGAGAGTTAGATATGACGCTACGCGTGGACCTTGGTTCGCGTTGGATATTGTCTCGAACCGGTAGCGAATTTATGCTCGATTGTATATTGAAAAAACAAGTTCGTAGGGAGTTTGATAATTCAGTTGAATTCACTTCAATGTTTTACTTAGCTGTTGCTTCCATGAGTGATGGGCACGTGTCTATGGACCCACGCCAAAGATGCAAGGGTGCGTCGATGTCCGAATTTTGCCGGTAAATGTGGCAAATATTCTTTTCCCTCTGTAGAATCACACTCAACAGGTGCACGGACACATTCACAAACCCTAATTGTAATAAGATTAGGTGGATGCACAAAGATTTTTGCTAACACATGGAATTCACTGGGACTATTAAGACTGAGGTGTTATCACTTTGGCGGCCAACATACAAGAGAGCGATTGTTTCCGCTCACCCGGTCAACTTGACCCAGCACGTGGCTCTAATTACTCACTAACACATTGAGGGCGCCATCAATCAATGCTAATTTTAGGCTAATCAGTTTATCACCGCTAGAGGCCGTCTGCTTACTGTCCACGGCAATCAATTTGCCAAATTATGAATTTCATTCATCTTAAAAGTAACTTACAATTTTAATTATACATTGTTATGATTAATTCAGATATTGAGATTACAAAACCAAAAAATAAAATTAGACGCTGTATCGTCACAATATATATGTTAACTAGATGAACGCGAAAGTTAAAACTTTTATCCGGTGACTGTCCTATTTTGGTGCAATTGGGACCAGACTCGTTTTTGATACTGAACCAAGAGTTGTTCAGTATCAAAACGAGTCTGGTCCCAATTGCACCAAAATAGGGCAGTCACCGGATAAAAGTTTTAACTTTCGCGTTCAACACATAAACATTCTAAATAAAATTTATTATTGAATATCTGAACAAAATTAATTTGTTTCGATTCCCCAAAGAATCAGACAGATGGGCATTGTAGTAAATATATATATCGAAATTATGTATCTGTATATATATTATTTATCAATATATATATTATTATCAATTTTGATTGATTCAAATTGATTTTAATTTTAACTGGCTCTCAGCTAAGTAAAGATCGAAAATTTTCAATATCCATACTATATTAACCCCATGAAAAATAATATTTATAATTAAAAAAGACTGATGATGAAGGCCAAGTCTTCGAAACTATGGTCTCAAACAAATATATAATTTATATACAGATATATAATTTCGATATATATGTGTGTATGTTTATTTGCATCAAGCTGAGAACAACCTCTTTGTTTCTCTTTATGAATCAACAACTCTGCTACAAAAACTTTTCAATTAAGACCAAAATCTAATCAGTTTTTCGATTACAAATCTTTTCACCCCAAAACAACAATTCGTTCTTGAATTATTGTGGATATCAGTATCCAGCACACAGCTAAAAAAAACCATGATTGAAAATGGTTTTTCTCTACGTTTCATATTTTGAGATTGGAAAAAAATATACGTATTATGGTATTTGACCTATTTTAGGGTTGATGCCCTATTTAAATGTGCCGGTAAGTCGCTTCTTCTTTCCCTTCTTCCCATACTTATCAGCGGACCCTTCATCCGCGACCCTACAACTACTCCAGATGTTTTCCAGATCTTGGCTCTGTTTACTTTCCTCCGAGAAAAATGACCAAATATTCTCCTCTGCTGCTAACTAATGATTTTTCACTCGCCAACCCGGAACAGGACTTTGTTCCGTTTTCCGCTATTCATTCAATATATTTATCCCTTAAAATTTCAAAGGCGATATCGTATCACAAATAGACATTAGATAAATCGTCTCTTGGCATTTTCTCTCTTTCCCTCACACATATACACATACACACAAATCAACCCAAACACAATTTCGAATCTCTTCAACTTTACTTATACACTATGATAGAGTTTGTTGGACTCTCTCTTTCTTTTCTTTTTTGGGGTAAACAACCCCTAGACACGTGCTGCTTGTCTGACTCCTCCTTTTCGAACTAATGGACTTTACTGCGAGAGTTATTATTATTATTTTAATAAAGGAATTAATTAATCGTAGAATTGTGTTCAACATTATACACTGTTTAATTTATTTATAAAAATACTAACAAATTTACACAATATTTATCTTGGTTTTTTCTTCAGATTCCAATTTTTATCCTGATTCGCTAAAATGCATTATTCATTAATAATTAAAATAAAACTTTAACTACTATGTCGATTATTATTATAGGATAGTTATTTAGATTATAAGGATTTAGGGAAGAATGGTATTTTTTTTAAATAATTTTCAAGGAATTTGGTGTTGGTACTTGGTGAAACATTTTTTAAAATTATTGGATATAAATTACTTGCTAGGTTTCACATTAAGATATAAAACATAGGACAAACTGGACGCTCTTTTAGAACTCGCTACTCGGAACATGCTAACTGAATATACTAACTGAATGGTGCCCAATAACTATGAAAAGGAAAAGAGGAAGACAAAATGCGAGATGGAGCGACGACATCGCGGAGATGATGGGTAGGGATTGGTGTAGAACTGCGAGACAAAGAAGAGCATGGCAATTCCTTGGAGAGGCCTATGCCCGGAAGGGCCTAGTTTCATATAATTAATTGTAATTGAAGTTTTGTTTGTAATTATGTTAAATAAAAGGCTTATTATTATTATTATTATTATTATTACTCGGAACATGAAATAGCTTTTAATAGTCTTAACAGATCAGATGATATTAATATAGAATCTACTTCTACCTTCGCCAATCATCTACATTTGAATAAACACACCTCTTCTATTATCCACCTCGTTCCTTTACATTTCGAAAGAAAGGGCGTACGTTTAGATTTTTTAGAGTCAACTGAAATAAAATTAGCTCTCTCAAATAAAACGAATATACTAAATAACCAATTAGATGTTAAGAAAAGTACAATCATTGATTACATTCTTTAAATATTTGCAATCTTGTGTTCATTAATTCTTCCTCCCCCCCCTCCCCCTATACCTACCTGAGTGTAGATCCTCATTTCTCAGAAGGCCATTCAAAATTAAACTAAATAGACTTCCTAACTTTCTCCCTCCCCTAATTTTAAATATTTACCCTTTTTTTTATCGTTATAAATAAATAAAATGTATAATTCCAGCAGAAGACACACTCTTTTATTGTCTCCTTCAATTTACCCTTTTGTTATTTAAAAATAAATTTTACCATTGACTTGTATTCAAATTCAACTTATTCAGGTCAGTTACTTTCTGTTGATCCTGAAATATATATATATATCGAGATTTAAGTCTCTCCAAAAATAAATTCGTTTTATTTTTTATATCTTAATATGAAACCTACCAAGTAATTTATATCCAATAATTTTAAGAATGTTATTAATTTAAATAGGTCTGGTTCCTACAAGTTAGTTAATTCAGATATTAATATGTAGGTTTGCATTCATCTGTAGGATCTGGCATTGATTTGTGGAACAGTCTATTTATTACTACTTGGGATTATAGTCCTCTGTCTCCTAAGATTAAATCAATTATAAATTTTGTCAAGTCCTAAAGTCCCAGAGTTGTTCAAAATTTTTTTTAGTTCTCACAAGCAGAGATTAGCTGAGGTAGAAAGAGTTCATACCATCCTTGTTAAGGCTTTGACCAGGTTTCCTTAACAACTTATGCCAAATGCCGAGGTGGCTAATGCGTCGCTTGCTCCTGGTATCTGATTTTTGCGCGGAATTTTTAAATTACTTTTTGTCTTTTGATGGAAATCTATGGTCATGTTATTTGTTAATGAGCATACATTTTTAAAATATGTACATTCTTATTCTTAACTAGCTATTCAACTAACCTGGGACACAATTTTGAGTTTTCCAATCCCCAAATTTTAGAGAAATAGCGGAATTTAGGAAAACTATTAATTTTAGAAATCATCGAAGTTTTCAACAACAAAAATTCAATCAAATTTAGGGAACGCGCTGTTGGTTTATAGTGAAACATTATTAAAATTATATTAGGTTGGAGTTGGAGGTGTTTCACAAAGAGAAAAAAATTAAAATACAAAGATTTTTTTTAAATTTACTCTATATATTTCTAGTTCTTAACTCATCATCAGGAGAACATTGACTGAAAAAATTCAATTAAAAAAATGTTGACTGTTTTTTTTTTTTAATACTTAACAAAAATTTGAGAGCAAAATAATTTTTTATTTTTTTTTCAAGGTAATTTCATCTCCAAGACAATTTGTATCATTGTCTATTTTCAAAACATTTTTTTGTTTATAGTTGCTTCATCATTCCTTTTTAAAGCAACTATTTCTTCAAATTTCCATTGATAAAGAGAAAATTTCTCCTGAAACGTCTGGATTTTTAATAAACTTTTCTAGATCTTAGTAAATTTCCATTTTAGAGGGTTGATTTAATATAAATATTTTTAAAAAAGCATTCTTCAAAAGTTTAATAAAACCAAAACGTTTCGAGAGAATTTCTCCCTTTATTATGGAATTTCAAATCGTTAAAAAAATAAGCTGACGTGTTCTGATGTGGCTATCCACTTGACTTTACCACACCACCTGGACCCTAAAATTATTTATAATCATGTAGGGAGGGGGGGGGGGGTTAGTTTTTGCATTTCTATACTTCTGGGGTCCCAGTGATTATGTATACAAAATTTGGTTGAATTTGGTAAATGGCCAAGATTTACCCCCACCCCCCCACACACACACATTTTGGGCGGTTAGTTTTTGCATTTTTAGACTTCTGTGGATCCACTGATTATGTATACAAAATTTGGATGAGTTTGCTCAAATCATCTAGATCAGGGGTTCCCAACCTTTTTGCACCTGCGTACCACTTGACTTTTTGAGAAATTTTGGGGTACCACCAGACCTAAATATTTTTTTCATGGAACTATCTTCTGTAAGATCGATAAAACTTTCTTTTAGTTCCAATTCATTTGGTGGAGTTCCCGAAAAAGGATTTCTGTCCAGTTAACTTTTGAATAATCTTCAGAGAAATACTTCTTAAAGCTTTTTTGAAGGTCTTCCAAGTGAACAATGATATCTGCAACCACATCTGGTTTTGGAGATATTTCATTTTCTTCAAAAAATGATGATAGAGTGCTAAATGCAAATAAATTCTCCTCCTGTATTTGTGATCAAAACAGAAGCTATTAATACCATGTTGCTCACATCACTCACGCGTACCACCTGAAACGTTCCCGCGTACCACCAGTGGTCCTCGTACCACCGGTTGGGAACCCCTGGCCTAGATTTTTAATTAAAATTTGGTAACGCACAGACTAACGGACAACCAGACAACCAGACTAACTAGCAGATATTTTGACAAAACAATTATTATCTCGAAAAATATAATTTTTTCGATGTTCACTTATTAGAGTTTTTTTGTAGACCGAAATGCCATGGTTTCACTCAATTTTTTTAATCAAAATAGTTTCAGCCGTTTTTGAGATATTTCGAAAAAAAGAAGGAAAAAAAACCCACTTTTTCATGCACGATTACAATACTTGTCCATACCCTGTAAGGTAAAGCAAAACTTCACTTAATTTAATCACACATTGGAGAAAAACGTTAGCTCTTTAGGATCAAAGAATTAGTACAAGAAGAGATAAAGTGAAGTATCTAACCCAAAAATAAATCGTAAATAATTCCCTAAGTCCTACCCTTCTCTTTCTTTTAAGGCACTTAAAAACGTTAAAAATACATCCCCTACCTGTCTTCAACAAGCATTCAGACGAATTTTAAAACCAATGTAAATATTTTAGTGGCATTTCAAGTCAAACAAACCGTGAAAAGTGAGACGAAAAATTAAATAAAATAAAGAATAACATAGACAGGGAGACAAGACAACAACAACAACAAGAAAGAACCCTCATTTCGACATTCAGATGCTGTTCAATGTTGTTAGTTTCATTTTTACACTTTAAAGAAAAAGATCGTAGAAAAAAACAATTTAGATAAGTGGTAAATGACAAACAGATTAACAAAAACAAACTACGATTATCAAAAAATATGAAAACAAGAACAAATTCAATTTAATATGTCAGAATTAATCTGGAGTCACTATTATCAGAACTGGGGTTACCTATTTTAAAATGTTCACAAAATTGATAGAGATTAAATAATAAAATCTTCAAAAAATTTTAAAAACGTATGCTTTTATTGGAAAATATTATTAAAAAGTAGAAAATAATTTCTTTGGTACTTAAATCTAAAAAAAAAATTGGCACATTCTGATGTGGCCATCCACTTGACTTTATCATACACCCTGGCCCCTCTCTTTGAATTTTAGACTACCAGGGGCCCACTGATTATGTGTACAAAATTTGGTTGGGTTTGCTCAAATGGCCTAGATTTTTATTTTTTGGGGCGCCCCCCCCCCCCCCCCCACCATTATTTTGTCCCCAGAAAGAAAACATTTTCTTTATTATAGGTTCATTTTATATTATATTTCATTTTTCTTGTTTTTTTAGTTTGAAAATATTATAATTTTAATTTTTAACCCCCCCTCACCCTTAATTTTGGGTCGATATGCACCAAAATCTGATCAGCTCTTAATCTCAATGCACCAAAACTACATGTGGAATTTGGTTTTGATATTCACACTAGTTTTTGAGCTAGCGCGTCCACAAAAATATGGTAACGCACAGAATAACAGACTACAGTTAACAGAATAACAGACATTTGGACATAACAGTTATTATCTCGAGAAATATAACTTTTTCGATGTTCACTTTTTTAGAGCTTTTTTGTAGACCGAAATGCCATGGTTTCGCCTAATTTTTTTAATCAAAATAGTTTGAGCCGATTTTGAGATATTTCGAAAAAATAATAAAAAAAAACAAACACTTTTTTCATGCACGATTACAATACTTGACCATGCCCTGTATGGTAAAGTAAAAAACTCATGTGATTTAAAATAAATAAATTTTGTTCAAGTTGATTTTCATTAAATTTAATATTGAAAGCACCCACGCTTTATCCCCTAAATTTGGGTAGAAGATTTATGTCAAACGGGACCTCCATAAATTGTCACACAATAAGGAGGGCATCCCAGATTTGTGACAAAATGTGACAGGGGCCCCGGCAAATTGTGATTTTACAAAAGTCAAATTAAAAAATTTTAAAATATATTTTTTAAATTTGTAAAAATAATAGTAATAGTGAATAATGTGTTAAATGATATGCATATAAAGTTTAGTTGAGTTTACCTAATTTATAAAAAAAATTCTACACTTATTAAATTATAGGGTATAAAAGTGAGAGTGTGAGGTTACGATAAAGGGAGGCTCAATGAAAATTGACAGAATGTGACGCAGGGAGGGGTCTAAAAATCCTGAAATTCGTGTGACGTAATTTATGGGCGGCCCTTTTAGGGAGGGTACATTTTTTTAAATAGCTTTTTTTAATATAATTTATAATGGAATGAAAAAATGTAACTTTCGCTACGCTCTTTTCAGTTTCGTTGAATTAATAATTTTAAATGCAAAATATTTAAATCTAATATTAATTTCGATTTAATATTTTTATACCTAAAGTCAAAATGCCATTTCTTTAATAATTAATAAATTAATCTTTACTAGTCTGAGACAGGTCTGAACTTCTATTTGGCTGAAACAGGTCTGAACGTGTATTTAGTCCTAGTTCTAAAGAAAGAGCGATTATTCTATCCGGGTCCTTTTTTTTATTAAATTTTAATGAAAAAATCCCACGCCCTCATATTTATTAAATAACAAAAAAAAGAAAACTTATTTACGCCAGAGGCGCTTTTATGCCGAATTAATAATAAACTTAAATATAAATTGTTCATTTATGCCTATATATTATATTATAAATACTTTAGCTTAAAATCTCCTCACAGTAAATCTTTTCACATAATCCAAGTATGGGTTAAAATGATCGAATTCACATGGGTGCCAAGTTTCAGCTTTCTAGCTGCAATTATTCGCTGATGAAAAATTGCCAACCTCACTTTTTGTTCATAAAGAGAAATCACTGAGGTTGTCCTCTGCTTGATGTAAATAAACATATACAATATACATATATATAATTTATTTGTTTGAGACTACCTATAGTTTCGAAGGTTTGACCTTAATCGTCATTTTTAACTGACTTCAAAAAAGGAGAAGGTTATCAATTCTACTGAATTTTTTTTTTTTTTTGTATCTATGTTATTCGATTTCTTTGCCAATTGAGAACCGATTTTGATGATTTTTTTTGCATTGGGTTCAGTCTAGTTCGCGATTGGTCCTGTTTAAATTTCATTGGTATTGGACCTTTTTTGTTATATATGTTCACGCATACTTTCTTTGTTTATGGACAGATTTCAATGAACTTCTTTTAATGGAAAGGGGGTAATGTTGAATTTGGACCATTTTTGAAGAAGTTATCAGCGAAAAACCGAAATTCGATATCTTTTAAACAGGTGATAAAAAAAAAATTCAAAATTTACCAGGAAGCGTTTTTTGATGGGTACTAAAAAAATTTCAAAAAATGAAGGAAATCAAAAATTAAAATTTTTAAAACCGTCTTTGGCGTGAAATGGCTCATAAATAAATAAATATATATACAAAAATTGCTCATTTAACATTACCTATGAGATATCTACGGATGAAAGTCAGTCAGTCATATTGTGCGCTTTAAAAAAAGTCACGATACTTTTTTAAGCATATATTTTGGGAAGCCCTGTAGACTGACAACTAATATATAATTAATGAGTATTATATCTCCAGTGTCCTTCTGCTTTAAGAGTTCTTCAAAAGAAAAACACTTTGAAGAAGAGCAAGCGCTTTCTTTAAGAATTTTCTTTGTCTTTAACTTTGATTGGACTATTTTTAGATTTAAGACAATTTTTTTTTTTTATTGGATTTTCTTTTCGTGACCTGGTCTACTTTATTTTGAAGTAAACCCACTCAAGGGTACAGTGGTGAATTGTTTATTGATTTCTTATACATGAATAAATTGGGTAAGAAGGGGAAGAATACGATTTATATATACGTAGGTCATCGACCAACCATTAAAATCTGCCTCAGGGTGGCTTTAATTGAGAAGAAAAGTATTCTGGCGTGACTTGTGCACACAATATGATTTTCACTTAATCCGCTTCAATAAATAAAATAATTTTAAACTTTAATCAATTTCAATTATACCTAATAAATATTTGTTTGTTTTTTTTTATTTGCATCAAGCAGAAGACAAACTCTTTAATTTTTTTTTATGCTTCATCAACTTTGCTACTTTTTGCAAACTAAATTTTTTCAATCAAAATGTTCCCATGTTGATTAGATTTTGCGCTAACTACATTCAAAAATACTGGTTCACAAATACAGAAAATATGTTTATTAACCGACTTCAAAAGAGGAGGAGGTTCTCTATTCGACTGTTTTGTTTGTTTGTTTTTTTGTCGATGTTACATGATATCTCCGCCAATTGTGAACCGATTTTGATGATTTTTTTTGCATTGGGTTCATTCTAGCTTCCGATTGCTCCCGTTTTTTCATTGGTATTGGACCTTTTTTGATATGTTTGTTCAGGCATAACTTCTTTGTTTATAAACCGATTTTAATGATTCTTTTTTTATTGGAAGGCGGGTACCTTAGGGGTCGTATCATATTAATTTGGTTAAGTTCTGATGATATGATCAACGACGAAATAACTTAAATCTCCAATTCTTATGACCAAATAATCGAAATTATAATAAATAAAATCTTTTATAAAAAAAATCGTAAAACATTCATTTAAAACCCGCCAACGTTTCGAGAGAATTTCTATATTTATGAATTGAATTTTATTATCATTTTCTGATCCATTCGACAGACGCTTTCTCTTACGAGATGCATGCAAGGTATTATATTAAATCTCTATTAATAACATCACTAAAAAGAGAAAAATAAAAATAATTTTTAATAAAAAAAATAAAACCAACTTCAAAAAAAAAAAAAAATGCATCAAATAAAATAATAATAACTTAAAAATAAAATAAAATTCACTAAAAAGTATAAAATAATTATCTTATTTAGTTACATCTAAACGAAGAAATATTAACATGAAATTACTTTTTGAAGTCGGTGCCAAACAAACTATATAAGCCAAACGAACTAATCCGTTGAGTTCGATTCCTAAAATGCATGTTTGGCACCGACTTCAAAAACTAATTTCATGTTAATATTTCGTTGTTTAATTGTAACTAAATAAGATAATTATTTTATATCTTTTAGTGTATTTTATTTTATTTATAAGTTATTATTATTTTATTTGTTGCATTTAATTTTTTTGAAGTCGGTTTTATTTTTTTTTTTTTATTATTTGAATGAATATATTCCCATTTTAGGTCATTGTAAAAATAATTTAACAAGTGTTTTATTAATTGTTATTAATTTCATACATCATGAATTAATAATTATTTCTCCCGGAGAAATTGAATCATTTCATAAAATTTCTTTTAAACTACAAAATTCTTAATCAAAATTCCATTTTTTTATATTAGAATGATACTGTGAATCTCCAGATAGATGAAATCAATAAAATAAGATCGATATCTTTCTCATTTATAATTGTTTTGAGTCACCATCACTTTTTGAACACCCCCCCTCCATTTCGGACCCCGAAAAAAATAATGACCCTTTATTATTATAGGACCGTTTTATGGTGAATTCTATTTTTCTTGACATTGTAGTTTGAAAATTTTATAACTTACATTTTTAAGAAACCCCCCCCCCCCCCTTAATTTTGAGTTGGATTTCAACCAAAATCTCATGAGCTTATAATCTCAATAGAAAAACAAAACTACATGTGAAATTTAGCTTAAGTATATACAAAATTTGGTAAAGGCACTTATGGATAGTACTAATAGAATTTTGAAAAAATAATTACTATGATTCTTCCAAAACTTGAGTGACTTGTGAATTTATTTTTATAAATTAAAGGGTTTATTTAGTCACATAAATAAATAAATAGAGTAATTTTAGTCTATTAGCATTATTTATTTGATAGATTTAAGCTTAAAGATTAACATTATTTATTTTATAGATTTAAGTAATTGACTAAAATTACTCTATTTATTTATTTATGTGACTAAATCAACCCTTTACCTAATTAGTAATAATAATCTGAAACATATACAAAGGGTCCTCCTGTGGTCTGAGTTTTTGAATTTCATAGAAAAATAAATTATCATTTCCGTCCATAATTTGTAGTAATTTGAAAGTTTATAATAGGAAAATAAGAACAAGTTTTTATGTGTGACTTTTTTATTTATCAGCGAACGTTTCGTCGACTTTACCGACTTCTTCAGGGCTTCAAATAGTCATGCCACACATTCGTCTAAATTTTCTTTATATCTTAGTTACCATTGAAGACCATCAGAAACACAAATAAAAAAGTCACACATAAAAACAAAAGTATTTAGAGAGATCAAATACCAAGTTACGGTATTTGTTTTGATATAAAGCGAGAAAATTTGGCTTTGACGCCGTCGAAAAAATCTGAAATATATGCAGATCGTCCCCCCCTCTTGTCTGAATTTTTGATTTTCATAGAAAAATAAGCTGACGTGTTCTGATGTGGCCATCCACTTGACTTTACCATACAACCTGGGCCTCTCCTTATATTTAATATTTAATAAAATTATTTATAATCATGTAGAGGAGGAGGTTTTTTTTTGCATTTTTAGACTTCTGGGGTCCCACTGATTATGTATACAAAATTTGGTTGAGTTTGGTAAATGGACAAGATTTTCATTTTTTGACCCTACACTCCCCCCCCCTTCCCATTTTAGGCGGTTAGTTTTTGCATTTTTAGACTTCTGGGGTCCCATTGATTATGTATTCAAAATTTGGTTGAGTTTGCTCAAATGGCCTAGATTTTTAATTTTTAACACCCCCCTTTAATTTTGGGTCGATATGCACCAAAATCTAATCAGCTCTTAATCTTAACGGACCAAAACTACGTGTGAATTTTGGTTTCGATATTCACACTAGTTTTTGATCTAGTTCGTCCGCAAAATTTGGTAACGCACAGACTAACAGACATTTTGACAAAACAATTATTATTTCGAAAAATATAATTTTTTCGATGTTTACTTATTAGAGCTTTTTTGTAGAGCAAAATGCCATGGTTTGGCCTAATTTTTTTTAATCAAAATACTTTCAGCCGTTTTTGAGATATTTTGAAAAAAAAGAAGGAAAAACCCCACTTTTTTCATGCACGATTACAATACTTTACCATACCCTGTATGGTAAAGTAATAAACTATTAATTCTCAAGATATGTTTATCGATTCTAATACAAGAGTATTTAGAAAGACCAAATACGGTATTTATTTTGATATATGTACTTTGATAATTAGGGTAGGGGGCCTTGGAAAAATTTTAATTGTAAAAAGGCGCCGCGACTCGGAAAAGTTTAGGAACATACTTTAACGCAATAATTTCGCTCATTTTTTTTTTTTTACCAAAATTTTATGAGCCGTTTAGGAGATTTTTCAAAAAAGCACTTTATGCATGATTAGAATACTTGCCCATACGCTCTATGATAAAGTAATAAGTTGGTTAATTAAAATTAACTGAAACAATTAGATTAATATCAATTTTATTAATGAAAAAAGGCATTGATTTTAATTAAAGACGCAATTTTGAAGTTTATTTTTATAATAAAACATTCCATGTTAATGTTAAATGAAAAGTTAAGTTGTTGTTTTTTTTTTTTTTTTTGTTTCTCAAGAGAAGGGGATGGTCTCCCATTTGTGGTGCCCTCGCAAAGACGCCAGACAAATTAAATTAAAAAAAAGAAATAAACAAAAATTCAAAGACAAATTAAAGAAATTTAACTTTAAGCTGGCTGTCACTAATAGTACTAAAGCAAAGATAGAGATAGAAAGAGGTCAAACTTGGATTAGTTTAAAATGACAATAATAATTATCGAAATGAACAAGCTGCTCTCATTATTGCAACAAAGATTTATTATGGATTTTAAGAAAGGACGAGGTTTGAAGAAAATTGCTAATTAACTGTAAATTATATTTGATCTAGAAATTTAATGAAGTTGCAGAATGCTTCTCTCCTGTTTCCTGATTGAAACTGAGTATTAAATTCAGGCGAAAATATTTATTTGCTTATCGTACCCGTATAGCACAGAGACCAAAATAAAACCCAAATGCAACTTTTTTGATTGGTTGAATTATAGTCATTATATAGTTTTAATTAGGTTGAATTACGGTTTCAAAACGGTAGTTATGTCTCGTTTTTTCCGTTTTGCAACTGTGTTGTATTATCGTTAAATTATAGTCGCAAAGATTATGCCTCAGGAACTCATTTCTGATGAGTACGTGGATTGCGACCACGGGGTTATCCGAGCTAAGTCTGACATTGCTTCCACTTACTTGTGTCAGGCTTCTCTTTTTCTCTCTCCTATACGGCCTCCCTTGGCCAACTCTTGTTTTTTTTTTTTTTTTTTTTTTTTTTACCGACTCCGACGCTATTAGGTTTTCGAGTGCTAGGAGTTGATTTCCTTTTTCATTTTTCTTCTCTTCAACATGTGGAAGGCAACGGGAAACCACCACATTACAAATCCCGAGAATATGCAACATGACGATTTCTCTTCGAGTAAAGAATTCCGGAGGTAAACTAGCCCCTCGTTCGGATCTCCGGGAAGGGGCTACCCGAGGAGAGACCATCATAAAGGGAAAAATAAATAATGACTTTCTACGAGTCGGAGCGTGGAATGTTAAGACGCTAAGGGGAGACGATAAACTAGTGAATTTAAAGCGGGAAATGGATAGACACAAATTGGACATTATTGGGATTAGTGAAATGAGATATCCAGAAGAGGGAGATTTTTGGTTCGAAAACAGCCATAGAATCATTCACACGGGGGGGCAAAATGGGAGGGCAGGAGTGGGCATTATTATGAATAAAAAAATAGGGCAAAGGGTAAAGAATTATCTACAGGTAAGCGAAAGGATTGTTATGATTACAGTGGATTCGAAACCGAAAGATACTGTGATAATCCAGGTATACATGCCTACTACATCATATGAGGACCAAGATATAGAAGAAATGTACGAACAAATTGAAAACCTGATGAAGCGCGTTAAAGGGGATGAAAATTTAATAATTATGGGGGATTGGAATGCAAGAGTAGGAAAAGGCAAAGAAGGAAAAGTGGTGGGCGAACACGGTCTAGGAAATAGGAATGAAAGGGGCGAAAGATTAATTGAATTTTGCAGTAAGCACAGTCTAGTAGTAGCAAACACACTCTTCCAACACCATCCAAGAAGGATCTACACGTGGAAAATGCCGTTAGACAAGGGGAGATTTCAAATAGATTACATATTAGTCAGACAAAGATTCAGAAATCAATTAAAGGACTGCAAAAGTTATCCTGGGGCTGATATAGCTAGTGATCACAATCTAATTGCGATGAAATGCCAACTAAAATTTAAAAAACTAATAAAAAAGGGGCGGTCGCGAAAAAACTGGGATATATCTAAATTAAAAAATAAGGAAACCCAAAAACTCTTCGAAAACGTAATGAATAAGAAACTGGAAGAAAAAACACACACAAATAATAAAGAAGATGAAATCGAACAAGAATGGAATGACATGAAATCAAGCCTGACCGAAACAGCTAACGAAGTCCTTCAATCAAAGAAAAACGAAATTAAAAAGCCATGGGTAACAGACGAAATACGGCAACTGATTGACGAACGAAGAAAATTTAAGAACAGAAAAGACGAAGAAGGGAAAGAAACATATAAAAAATTAAGATGGAAAGTTATAAGAGAATGTAGAAAAGCAAAAGAAAAAATGATTCAAGAAAAATGTAAAGAAGTCAACGAAAATCTAGTATTGGGAAAAGTTGATGTAGCCTATAGGGCAATAAAAAGAAATTTTCAAGAAGACAAGCCAAAAAGCAAGAACATAAGAGATAAAGGAGGCCACATTATTCTAAACGAAAACGAACAGGCAAATAGATGGAAGGAACACCTAGAAGAACTCTATGGAGAAGAAAAAACAATGAACCCAATAGAAGAAGAAGAATCTGTGGACGAAAACGAATTAGGAGACCCCATACTCAGGTCAGAATTCGAGACAGCTTTGAAGGAACTAAAAAATAATAGAGCACCCGGAATAGACAATATACAAGCTGAAATCCTAAAGAACTCTGGAGAAAAGGCACGTGACAAACTTTTTGAACTAATTAGCAAAATCTATAAATTGGGAATCATCCCAAAAGATTTCGAAAAAAACAAAATAGTCACACTTCCCAAAAAGACAGGCGCGGATAAATGTGAAAATTTCAGGACCATTAGCCTAACCTCACATGCCTCCAAAATCCTAACCAAAATAATCCAAAGAAGAATAGAACAAAGAGTTGAAGAAAATCTGGGGGAAGACCAGTTCGGCTTTAGAAGAAACAGAGGCACCCGAGAAGCAATTCTCTCTCTTAGACTAATAATAGAAAGGGCTTTTATCAGGGAAGAATCTGTCTACATCGGATTCATAGACCTAGAAAAAGCATTCGATAACGTCAATTGGGAAATTATGTTTAAAATATTAAAACAGGCGGGAATAAAATTCAGAGAGAGAAGACTAATCTACAATCTATATCAAAACCAGACGGCAATTATAAATATTGGTGATGAACAAAGAGAAGCCAAAATAAAAAAAGGTGTAAGACAAGGATGTGTGCTGTCACCCATGATTTTCAACTTATACATAGAAGAAGCGATTAAAGAATTCAAAGACAAAATTGATACAGGTATAGAAATCCAAGGTCAAAAGATCGCTATGTTAAGATTTGCCGATGACATTGCCCTTCTAGGAAGCAATAAAAAAGAATTAGAGGACGCCTTGAATGGAATTAACCAAATCCTAATAGAAGAAATCAAAATGAAAATAAACAAGAATAAAACCAAGGTCCTAGTATGTACAAAAAAAGAACAAACGAGACAGGAATGCATCAAAATTAACCAAGAAAACCTAGAAGGAGTTAAGGAATTCCGCTACCTAGGAAGTAAAATAACATGGGATGGGAGGAGCAAAAACGAAATTAAATCAAGAATTGCCCAAGCAAAAATGGGGTTTAATTCAAAACAAAAACTACTATGCTCCTCCTCAATCAGCTTAGCAAACAGGAAGTTGCTATTGAAGACATATGTATGGAGCATAGCCATGTACGGGTGTGAAACCTGGACAATTGGAAAAGCGGAGAGAAAGAGATTGGAGGCTTTCGAAATGTGGTGCTACAGAAGAATGATGAATATCAAATGGATGGATAAAATCACAAATGAAGAAGTTCTTGGAAAAATCGGAGAAAGAAGAACCTTGTGGAAGAGTCTGAAGAAGAGAAGAGGTCAGATGATGGGGCACACACTGAGACATGGGGGACTGCTTAGGGATATCTTGGAGGGGGAGGTGGGAAAGAAAAGGGGAAGGGGAAGACCCAGATTAGAATATTTCAACCAAATAATTGGAGATATGGGATGCCAGACATTTAGAGAGGTTAAACAGCTGGCGGAGGACAGAGTCGAGTGGAGACGGATTGTTGCATCAAACCAGTCTTAGGACTGTATACTCAATGATGATGATGATGATGATGATGCAAAGATTATAAACCAACCGTTACAAAAAGGCTGTCGCCAACATTTTTGTCACCGATTTGCAACTGTTTATTTATAATTTTATATTTCTTTGATTTGATTAATATAATGAATAATTACACAATTCTTTAATAAAGAACAATAATCAACATTAAATATATACTATATTTAATTTTTGAGTGGTGATGGGGGGAGGAATAATTATCAATATATTTGATGTTTCTTAATTTAAAATCAATTGGAGTCTTTCATTTCAAAATTCGAGTTCAAATTACAATTATATTTCAAATTTGCCTCTACTTATCTCGACTCAAAACACAAATATACCGACGGCATTAGCGCCCCCTGTCGGCAGCATTACGTTAGCGTTGCTGCAAATTAATCTTTTTTTTTTTTAATGAAATCGAATTCAAGAAGGGGTGTACCAGTAAAGATGCAGCCCCTATGGATTTCGAAAGACCCTTGCATTACCGAAGAGAAGGGAAAGTTGATTAAGTGAGAGGGTGTAGACGTAGGTGTCTATGCACTCCGGTTTTGAAGGTTTGAAGATTATAGGTGCTGGGAAAGATAGAGGCTTGGAGAGAGTTCCAGTTCCTTGAAGTCATGGGGATATGTGTTCGCGAATGAAGTGGTCCGGCACTTTTCTAATTTGACCGCGAGAGAGTGTTGGGAGTCGGCAAAACGCGTGCTACGTGCAAAGCATGCTTTGGGGGGAATTATTGATTTTATCTCATCAGAGCACCTGTCGTGATAGTATCTATAGAAAAGGGAAAGGGCAGAGACATTTCTTCGATGAGCCAGCGAGTCGAGGGAGTCGGTGAGGGTAGAATCGTCAATTAGCTTGACGGCTCGTTTCTGAATTGCATCCAGGGTAGCAAGAGAATATTTTGAGGCTCCTCTCCATAGATGAGAGCCATATTCGAGACAGGGGCGGATTTGGGCTTGTAGATGGTGAGAAGTTGTGGGGGTTTGTAAAATCGCTTGGACCTGAATAAGAAGCCAATCTTCCTTGCTGCAGATTTCGCTACAGAGGAGATGTGTTCATTCCAAGACAGGTCAGATGCGACAGAGACGCCCAACATGGATAGGCTGTCACACATTTTCAGGGTATTCGAATCGAAGTGAATATCAGGGAAATCTTTATTTTAGCGCCTAGAAATTAGACAACATTGAGTCTTGTTTGAATTAAAGTTAACTAAATTTTGAGAGCCCCATTTATTCAGTTTGTCTAGGTCGAGAGTAATTGAGGAGGCAACATTGATTCGATTATTTGAGAGTGAGGGTTTGCCCTGTAGAGTGCTATCATCGGCGTAACAATGAGTGGGGTTTGCCGTTTGATCAATAAGGTCGTTTATATAAATTAGGAAGAGTGTGGAGGAGATTACGGAGCCTTGGGGAACACCAGAGTTTGTGGAGAACGATTCAGATGATGTTCCATCCACCACAACTTTTATACTTCGGTTTGTCAGAAAGCTTTCTATCCATTTGCGAAGTGTTGGTGTGAATCCAAAGGCTGGCAGTTTGGCAAGAAGATTTTTGGGCCAAACCTGGTCAAAGGCTTTGGGGATATCAAGGGCTACAGCGAGGGTTTCTTTTCCGGCCTCTAGAGTATTGTTCCAGGTGTGGGTGACATAGGTTAAGATGTCGCCTGTAGAACGATTTTGTCTGAATCCATATTGCCTATCGTGAATTAATTTATTGTTTTCTAAGTGATGAAGGACGTGTTGGTTTATGACTAATTCCATTATTTTGGAAAGAACTCTTGAACTCTTTGGAAAGAATCTTGGCTATTATATATATATATAATATCACTGTCTGTAACTATGTAGGTATTTATTTACATATATACGATATGCTATTTTCAAGTATAAAATTTACGAAAAGTAAAATTAGAAGCTCATTATGAGCTGAAAAAATAATAAAGTTCTTATTTCTACATTTTTAACTATCTTTTTTGAATAACAAATATCAATAGAATTATAATATTTTATCCGTGGCCCTTAAACTTTGTTTTTTCTTAGCCACCACAAGGTTTCAATTTCGATAATTCGATTAGAGATCAACTAACTTTTTAGTAGAATTGACAAATTTTTGAAGTAATGAAATAATTTAATGAGAAATACAAGTGGTACCTCGTAATAATGGAATTTCAATTTTTCTTTCCCCCCCCCCCCCCTAACTATGCCCATGCATCTATTGATATTCATTCATCAATTAATAAACCAAAAGAAGACATATCAAGTAATTTTCATTAAATTGAAAGTTTTTGCCGAGAGTAGCAGAATTTTTATATATTGAAGGAGACAATAAAAGAGTGTGTCTTCTGCTGGAATTATAAATTTTATTTATTTATAACGAGACTATAGTTTCGAGGGCTTTGCCCTCTTCATCAGTCTATTACAATGTATTCACAGGAATTAATTTATGAATGAAAGTTTTACATTTTTCATGTGTTAAGGTAACCTTAACACATGAAAAATGTAAAACTTTCATTCATAAATTAATTCCTGTGAATACATTGTAATAGACTGATGAAGAGGGCAAAGCCCTCGAAACTATAGTCTCGTTATAAATAAATAAAATTTATAATTCCAGCAGAAGACACACTCTTTTATTGTCTCCTTCAACAAGTAATTTTCCATAACCTGCAAAAACGCCTGTTAGTATGCAACCGGCCATACATATACATTTCGCTTTTGATTGTTTCTTTTAGGTACCTTATTTATCATATTACATTTTTTGAACACGTGCTAGCTTAGCCCTCAATGTTCTCTCAAATATTTTATTAAACCTAGGATTGTATGAAGACAGTCCAGAAATAAATAAGAGAGTACTTCCAATAAAATAGTATTTATTGGAAATGTTTTCCCCATATAATATTATTTTGAAACTGACGTTTCGGAGGATCTTCCCTCCTTCTTCAGGGTTCAAAAGGGGCAATGAAGGAAGCATATAGTACTCTTCTTTCCAATCCTGAAATATTAATTAATATATCAGTCCGACTCTAAAGAAAATCTTCTCACATATGGTAAGTTATAAAACTCTTTAGATTCCCATATAAAGTAGTAGTCTAAAAAAAGGTGCTCTCCAGCAAAATAAGGATTTTCATCATGAATACTAGGAATATATGCTATATATATATATATATATATATAGAATTTACTATAAGTTATATCAATTTTCTCAAGATTAGTATATTTGTTGTTATATAGAGCAGAGGTGTCCAAACTTTTGGCTTCCAAGGGTTACATTTGAAGAAAAACAATTTTTAGATAAAATATATTAATTTTATTGATATTTGTTAGAAATCATAAAACTATACTCTCAGTTCTCAGCTCTTACTGAATTACCTTTTATTAAGATTGAAGAAAGTCAGACTGATAAGTGAATTGAGAGGATATTGATGAAGCGTGTAGTTTCACAGGGAATTCACTGTGAAACTACACACCCTTTACTCTATTAAGGAGAGAATAAGCCTCTGAAACGTCGGTTTATGAATAAAAAGATAGTCTAAATTATCTTCTTTTTTTTGGACTGCCTCATTAATATCCACTCAATTACCTTTTATTCTTAAAACAAAGCTTTAAAAACTAATTCATAATGTGGTAAGAAGTATATTATGTGAACACTTAGAAATTTCTTATATACATTTACTTTAAAAAATGGGATGTTCAGCCTCAAAACTTTTTAGTAAAATTTTACCAGTATTGTATTCTTACAACATATTTTTTACTAATACTTCTTCTTACAACATATTTTTTACTAATACATATCTAAATTGAAAGTTTTTTTGCCGAGAGTAGCAGAATTTTTATATATTGAAGGAGACAATAAAAGAGTGTGTCTTCTGCTGGAATTATAAATTTTATTTATTTATAACGTTATAAATAAATAAAATTTATAATTCCAGCAGAAGACACACTCTTTTATTGTCTCCTTCATAATACATATCTAATTAATATAAGAATAAAATAAAGTTAAAATTTATTTTTGTATTTTTGCAATGAGTTAATCTGAGTTTACAAATATTTGTTTTTTACTATACGAAACTTTGCAAATTTCGTATCTATTTGTATTCTAAACATATAGTAAATTTACAATTTTTTTTAACAGTCTAGTGTCTGGTCGCAAGTTGTTAGCTGGTTAGTTGTTATTTTTGTGTTTGTTTTAAGGGAATCCCGGCTTGATGACATGCTCGCATGACATTTCTCCAATGAATACTTCAGGCCGATTGCCTGACGAATGTGACGGGGGCTTTTCACGTGTTGAGGGGGTGTTCCGGGGGTATGCAATTGAGAGTCCGATATTAACGAGCCGAGCTGGAACCCTTCAGAAAACATCAAACCCATTCACCCGCCATGATTTCGTGTCGAGATTAGATTCAATCACGCCACTCTCATAAACCCCCAACTTTACTCCCCTTTTCTACACCCGCCCCCCACTTCCCAAAATCTCCCCCCTCTCTTTTCACTTTCTCATCATTAGAAGAATATAAATATTTTAACGTTGAAACCACACAAAGTTGTGGTTTAACAGAAAATTAATTGAATTTTCTACTAAATGCATACCTATTTCTAATCTTTACTCTTTTTGAGGCTACTTTCTTAAAGTTTAGTTTCTTTGTACCCGGCGGACTGAGATTTGCTCAGTAATTTTTTTTTTTCATGATTTAAAGACGATATTTTCATATTATTTTAGAAAGGAGAAGCATTGAAATACAAAAAAACATTTTTGAGTATTTTGCTCTATTTGTCCCCGAAAGGGAGATATAGTCATTTTGGGGGTAAATTTTTGAAATTTTTAAAGTGCTCTATCTCCTAAGTTATAGCATTCAAATTTGGTACATAGGTTTATTAATGCTAAATCACGGAAAGCTCTTTTTATTTTTTTTGAAATTTGACCCCTGAACTGAAAAATGGGGGATTTTTGATTGTGTGGTCTAAAACTCAAAATGCTTCGTATCTTTCTTGTCCTTGGACCAAACTCAACCAAATTTTCTATACATAGCCACTAGAAGGCTAGAAATGCACAAATGAACCACTCAAAATGGGGGGGGGGGGGGGCAAAAAATGAAAATTCTTGCCTTTGGAACGAACTCAACCAAATTTTGTATACATAATCTGTAGGCCCCTAGGGAGCTAGAAATGCAAAAGTCCAGGGGGCTAGCAAAAGGGCCGCCGAAAGCGGGCGTCGCAGCATGTATTATAATACATGGAGATTTCTTAGTTGATTTTTGTAAAGGGTGAAGAAGAAGGAACCATCGGGGTTTTTTAAGAGGTCTGAAAATGAAAATCTTAAGAATTGAATTGAAATTTGACGTAAAACTATTGAATTTTTTAGCTACCCCATTGAGCTCTTAAAAATATTAAATTGAATTAAAACAAAAACATAAATTAAGAACAAATGATCTGTTAATAGTTTGTGTTTTTGTATAATAGTATTCAATTGGATTTTTTTCATGTTGAAAAGCAGACTCCCCTCCGATAAGGGGCTCTACATTTTAACGACCTTTCTCGATTTCCCTTGCAATATTTTATCATAAATATATGGAGTCCATGGGTAGTCCAGATCGATCCTTTCTCAAAAAATAAACTATTAATTTAAAATATGAGATAGAGAAAAAAAGAGAGAGAGAAAGTAACTTTATTTTCCCATCTTGAAAACGCTCGTATTTTATTATCACAGATTTTAAATGAGACTTTAGATAAATAAAAGTTCGTTAGTTTGAAAGATCAAAATATTATTGTATCTAATTGAATTATATAGAGTTAACCAGGTATAGTTATAAAAATTATTTTTATATTTTTCTAGACACCTCTCTATAATCATCGAAATAGTTCGTTTTTGTTGAAATAAAAATTTAATTAAATCCAAATAGAATAGAAAAAAAAAACGGTGGAATATATCAAAAATAATACAAAAATTAATAATAATAATAATAATAATAATAATTGAATATATATAGGCCATCGCAAATAGGTATATGGGCAAAATTTCAAGAAATGCAGTGTAGGATTAAGTCAAAATTTTATTAAAAGATTCTATTACGAAAAATAAATAAATAGACAGATCATCAATTAAATAAAAATAAGTAAAAAAATAATTATATATTTTTAGATAATGTTACTTACCATAGAAAAATCAGCGGAAAAGGTTTTGATGTCTTGTCTAACATTGCCAAGGTTTTGGAAAAACCCAGATGACCCCAATGTACTCCGTACACCTTGAAAAAATTAAGAAATAATTATTAATCAGACGAAATGGATTATTCCAAAGATTCCCGAATCATCTTTATTTATTCATTGTTTGAATTATTACTATTTTAATAGTTCTTCAGCGAGAACACTTTTTATTCTACTAAAACTCGCCTGTACTTGTCTTTGACATGCTTGAACAGGAAGATATACCAGACAGGGATTTTAAACCTTCTATCAGAACCCTTTTCGGGAAATCATTCATTTTAATTGCCCCTTGAAGCTAATATATGCACCAATTTTATTTCATTTCGAGAACCAATATACTTTTCATAAAGAGAAACAAAGAGATTGTCCTCTGCTTGATGCAAATAAACATACACACATATATATCAAATGGGAGGCACCCAAATCCCTAAACCCAAAATCCCGAGTGATGCACGGTAACTTTTTGCTTCAGTTAAAAGTTATATATTAATATTATTTTTAATTTAAAACTCTGATAAAAATACAAATATATATAGTATATATGGACCCCCGAACCCCCTCCCCCTAAAACTTCGCACTTATCTCCCACCGTACCCCACCTCATGCGCCACCACATCCACCTCCACCCCGCCCCAACCCCAACATGTGAAACTCAGGCTTAATTATGATTTTTTTATACTCCTTTTTGATATTTGGACAAATATATATACTATTTATATGTAGTTGACTATATTAACCTAATTAATACAAAAAGTACATATCACACATCAAAATAATAAATAAATAAAATAAATTTTATCAATCTTTTTAATACACATTTAAAAAAATATATTTAACATGATTAACCTAATATATAAAGAGTACAAATTGAAATATCAAAATAACAAATGAATAAATTAAATTTTATTAAATTTTTAAAAATACAATTATTTCCCCCCCCCCCCCCCCACCCCCGCCTAAGAGGATTGACAAAAGACACTAAAATTCTTAAATTTATATTATGTTTTTATTGGTTATTATTTTTATTTTTTATTTATTTATTTTATTATTTATTTACAATAAATAAGTTTTCACCAATCAAATATTAAGGTGCAACAGAATCATGTTTCATGTCACAAATCATCGTTTCGTTTCTTT